>JAOWBW010001661.1:62475-117796 GCA_026119855.1 Campanula takesimana
CTACAACACAAGTAATTACTATTTCTAGTAGGTTTCACTTTTTCCTGCTACTTTGACTTGACTGTCAAACAGTCTGACAACAGAAAACCCAGATAAATAAAGGAAAAAATTCCAACCTGAAATCTTGCAATGTAGTGATCATCCCCATAGAACTTATGGAATGCCTTCACCGTCGATAGGGTTGGATTCCTTGGCATAAAGGGTACACTCAGGTTGACCAAAGCTTTCACTTTATCTGGCCGTACAAACACAAGTGCCAAGCTATGATAGCGCCCCAATCATGTCCAACGACGAAGATCTTATCGTCGTTATCCTTGATTGCATCGATAAGAGCGATGAGATCACCCGCAACATGGAGCATGGTGAACTTGGAGGGGTCACTAGTGGGTGCACCGTCGTGTCACCATAGCCTCGGAGATCAGGGGCAACGGCTCGGTAACCATGGGCGCCTAAGTGGAAGATTTGGTGGCGCCACGAGTACCAGATTTCTGGGAAGCCATGGAGGAGCAGGACTAGTTGGCCTTGGCCTAGTTCTGCTATGTGGATGTTTAGGCCATTGACACTTACTGACCTGTGTTGAATAGCTTCCATTTCTAGCTCTGTGTGTGTGTCAAAAAATTTCTATGAACAATATTCTCCTGCGTGAAGTGTGTGTGAATGAGGATGTGGTTGTTGACTATTTTTTTTGGTTGTGGAATTGTTGGTTGTTTATATAGGCATTAAGGGCGGCTATAATTTTTAATTTATTGTTTGTGATGTGAAAAGGAGGTGGTAATGGGCTTAAACAATGGAAAATTGAGTCATGTATATGTAGGGTAGAAAGAGACAATTGTTCAGGTCATCTTATTTTGAAACTACTGACTGAGATTGAACTCTTTTAAATTGTTTGGAGGTGGTAGTGATCATGAATAGTGGAAAACTGAGCCTCGTAGCGGATAAATTGACAATTGTTCGGGTCATCTTATTTTGAAACTACAGACTGAGTTTGAACCATTTTAAAATTTGTTTGGAGGTGGTAGTGGTCTTGAATAGTGGAAAACTGAGTCAGGTAGCGGAGAAATAGACAATTGTTCCAGGTTATCTTATTTTGAAACTACTGATTGAGATTGACCATTTCAAAACTTGTTTTCAGACAGACTGTATTCTCAGTAGTTGGATTACTTTATTAAGAGTAAAATTATCTATTAACCTTCATCTTCCCACTAATAGCAGTCAGTCAGGTGAAAAACTAAATCTGAACTGTTAGGTAGTCAAATTATTATACAATCGAACTACATAAAACCCGAATTTGAGATGACTTAGTCTTGAAGTGACTTATGTTTAGGTTCATTAAATTTTACGCATTCATCAAATTCAAGTCACACACTACAACAGAGAAAAAAATTGATTGGGAAGAGCAGTCACAAATCTCATGTAGTGCGTTGCAAAAGAAAAAGCAGAAATTACTAATAGTAGTACAACTTATGACCAGAGGACAAGCAATGAAGTCGATAAGGAGCTTGTCCCTTTACCAATTTCTTTAACTAAACACATGAATTAGTAAAAGGATAAAAGAAAATTACTCTTTCCATCTTAATAAAAAGGTTTGATATTTCTTTTAATTCTTGTTCCATTAAAAATAAAAAGACATTTTTTAGGAAAGTACTTTAAAATAAATTGGTTTTATTGAACTTTACTTTTCCATTTAATTGAACTGCACATTCATTACACATATAGATGAGTCTACTGTGATACTCCCTTCTTTTCCAAAAAAATTGTCGCATTTTAACTTTTTATGGTCAACCTAAATGAATTTTGATCAAACATTGGTGTCAATGTAATGATCACAATGAAATCTTAAAATTTGTTATTGATAAATCACTTGATGGTTTGACAATTATAATTTTCAGAAGTTTGACTCGAATGATTATATTGACATCAATGTTTGATCAAAAATCATTTATATTGACCATAAAAAGTGAAAATATGAAAAACTTTTCAAGACAGATGGATTATTAATTAAGGTATGAAGGAGTAGCATTCTCATAAAAATAGTATAACACTTGTTACTGATGCACCATTGACAATATTATATACTATCAGTGATGAAGTCAAGAATTATTGTAAAACGTCAATATTGTTTGACAAAAAATTAGAGTACTTATTAAGAAGAAATTTGAAATAAAAGTGGGTCAAAATAATATCATAATATTATTATGGATTTTACCAAAAATAAATAAAGGAGGTTGAAATAGACAAGAACAATACTTATGATGTAATTTTCCAAAAAGTTGACGTACTATAATGACAAGTCTTGAAAATCAAGATGCTCAAGTGACCCTTCACTTTCATGTCTCTTCACCGGTGGTATTTATCATCAACAATTTTTATAATATTAAAAAGATAATTAATATTTCATCAATTTTTTTGTAAATTTGATCTAGTTCCGAAAAAGAATCAAGGGTGCCTTATATCTTAAATATTGATATATATATGTGATCATGGATTTGTCTCGCAATGCTATAGCTCACCACTTCACCGGCAATAATGCATGCATGGATGAAGATCCATAAAAGTTTTAACTTTGTTCATCATCCAACTTTTGTCATATATATATATACTATCCACACCATATAAAAACAAACTTGAATTAAGCTATTTGATTCCAAAATCCCTTAGCAAATTTCAAGTCAATTTTCACATTTCATAGTCAACATTTGCGACGTTCAAAATTTTCACATTTCATAGTCAACATTTGCAACGTTCAAAAGTATATATATATATATATATATATATATATACTTTTGAACGTTGCAAATGTTGACTATGAAATGTGAAAATTGACTTGAAATTTGCTAAGGGATTTTGGAATCAAATAGCTTAATTCAAGTTTGTTTTTATATGGTGTGGATAGTTTTATACATATTTATGTCAGAAGGCCTAATCTTTCCCAACACCACGACAGTATAAATGACCATTTTTGAGAACTTGTGAATCCATAACTTTGAACGCAGAATTTATAGTCAATGAAGTTTGACTACATTACAGTGCAGTGTGAATGCACGGACGCTTGAACTAAATTTTAGTACAATGGATGACTACTGATTAGGTTGGTAGGGTTAGAGTAGAGCTGTCAATTCGGGAAAACGGGACGGGATTGAACTATGAAATCCCGCAAATTTACAGGACGGGACGTCCCAAATTTTTCGCGGGACAATACGGGACAAATTCGGGACAACAAGATACTAAAATATAAAACTAAAATCTAACTGAGATGATGCCAAAATATGAAATTAAAAACATAAAATTAATCTTTTATAATCCAACAAGCTCAAAACATCTTAATTTCGTAAAATAGCTTAATCAACACAAAAAGATAATAGATAGTTGAAAACAAAAACTAAAAATTAAGTACTAAAATACCTTTGACGTTAAAAAAATAACATTAAAATTAAAATTAAAAAATGCGGCACGTCCCGTCCCGTCCCGCATTGTCCCGCGTCCCAAATGGGATGTCCCAAATAGTCCCGCTTTTATACGGGATTAGAATATAATATCCCATCCCGTCCCATTTATGTGGTTGTCATCTTTTATTATATGATAGGGATTATGAAAGCCGATGTGGAGAAAATATTACTCCCTCCGTCTCAAAATAGATGTCGTTTTGAGAGTTAAATTTTATCTCAAAATACTTGTCGTTTCACTATTTTCAAAGCTTTTTTATTGCTCTATACCAATTATACCCTTAATAATGATATTGAACTATCTCTTACCTAATCATTTAATTACCTAAGTAGTTGAATTACTTTAGGAGTATTTAAGACTTCTTTGCATGTATTAATGACATTTTTTAATATGTGTGAAACACTCCAAAACGACATCAATTTTGAGACGAAGGGAGTATAAGATAGGGATTTGGAAAGCAGACGTGGAGAAAAGACTAGAGAAAAGACGATATTTTTCTCTTTTGGATAATGTGAAAGAAATATTAAATGAGAGATATGTAAGATTCAGCAACGAACTTGTTCATTTAATTTTTATACTATTTAACACAAACGCGGATTTACACAAACCCCGATATACAATTATATTTCACCCACTAACTTAAGTTGTACTAGTATTGTAGTTAAAGCTTATCTTATTCAATTTTCACTAATTCTTTTTTCTTTTGAACCACTTGACTTTTTTCTGAATCCGCTAGTGGTTGTACAAATAAAAAAAAACAATAATTTGATTTGTTACTCTTAAATATTATTTTGCTATTAAATGCTTCATATACTACACTTTTGGTGTTGTAACTGAATTTTGAAGTGCTAAATTGCTAACAACACTTCCAACCCTTCATACCAAAAACATATGTAAAGAAAATACATTCTCTTTCTTCAAAGAAATAACCCCACCTTCCTTATAGGAAAGTTTTAGACAAATAGCTTAATTCAACTTTGTTCTTATATGGTGGGGATAGTTTTATACATATAAGTCAGAATGCCCAATCTTCCCCACCACCACGATAGTATAAATGACCATTTTTGAGAACTTGTGAATCCATAACTTTGAACGTAGAATTTATGGTAAATGAAGTTTGACTACAGTACAAAGCACAGTTACCATGCAAGGATACGGAAACCAATTTTTAGTGCAATGGATGACTACTGATTAGGTTGGTAGGGTTAGAGATGACCCTTAAAACGAGACTTTTAATCAAGGTTGAGATAAATTTTAATTTATGAAGGTAAAAATATTTATGGTCGTCATCTTTTATTATATTATAGGGATTCGAAAAGCCGATGTAAAGAAAATATTATTATATGATAGGGATTCGGAAAGCCGATGTGAAAAAAATATTAGAGAAAAGACGATATTTTTCTCTTTTGGATAATGTGAAAGAAATATTAAATGAGGGATATGTAAGATTCAACATCGAACTTGATCATTTCATTTTATATATTTTTATATTATTAAATATAAATGCGGATTTACACAAACGCTGATATATGATTATATTTATCACCCACTAACTTAAGTTTGCACTAGTGGCCTCCTAAAAAGATCTACTAAATTCATCGAGTTGTTCCAAAGGATCAAAACGGCCTAGTATAGTAGTTAACGCTTTACCTTATTCAGTTTTCACTAATTCTTTTTTTCTTTTCAACCACTTGATTTTTCTGAGTCCGCTAGTGGTTGTACAAATAGAAAAACAAAAAATTTATTTGTTATTCTTAAATATTATTTTGCTATTAGATGCTTCATACACTACATTTTTTGTGTTGTAACTGAATTTTGAAGTGCTAAATTGCTAACAACATTTCCAACCCTTCATACCAAAAACATATCTAAATCAAATACTTTCTCATTCTTCAAAGAAAAAACCCCAAATTCCTTATTGGAAACTCTTAGACAAATAATTAAGATTTTATAAATAATAATAATAGTAACCTTAAATGTAAAACAAGTAAATCCACATCCTTAAAACTAATTCATTATCATTTTCATGAGATGATCCAAATAGTAGAAAATTTCAGAATTTGTTGGAAAAATCCAGAATTTGTTTGTTGACCTCTCTTCGTTGATGAAATGAGCTACGCCTTCCATTACAACGACTTCCTCCAACAGCAGCACCGTCTTTTTGAAACTCGTTTAATCAAAAAGAGAGAAAAAAAAGGTATTCAAATATAGTCATAAAAAAAACTAGAGTCCAAAGTATATGTTCTCGAACTTCAAAATGGCAAAAGCGTTGTGCAACTATTTAATTATCAATGATAATTTTAAAAGAATTATAACTATAATTGAATTTTCATGTTCTTTATTCAAAATTAAATTGAAAAAAGACGGTTTATTTATTTATTTTTAATATGAAATGAATGCATAGAAAGTACACACCATTGGTTGCTTATTATTGTGTATATGTGCCAATATGTGTGATATTCTCATGTAATGAGTTGTGAAAGAAAAGCAGATAGCACCATCATCCAGAGTGAGCTATCGGCAAGGAACTACATGACATTTCAAACGGATGAAAGAAAAGCAGATATCACTAGCATCCAGAGAGAGCTATCAAGAAGGGACTACATGTCATTTCAAAACGGACGAAAGAAAAGCATATATCACCAGCATCCAGAGAGAGCTATTGGTAAAGGACTACATGACATTTCAAACGGTGGACTACATGACATTTGACACTGTGGTGGTGAAGCTATGATTTTAAAGAAATGAGAGCAATTTATAAGATATAATATAAATTTGGTACAAATATAGGCAAAATTATTATGTAATGCAATTTTTTCTCAACAATTTTTTTAATGATTTTAATGGTACCATTTCCTAAATTTGCAAGGGTAAATTTACACAACTTTTTAAATTAAAGGGTGGCAACTTATGATGTACGTGCCCCCCTGCACGTGATTTTTGTCGACCTTTAGAGTAACTAGTGGGTAACCCGTGCCATGCACGGGTAACTAATTATTAATTTTATTATATTTTTATTTAATAATATTAGTTAATTATAAATCATAATAATGGAGTATATAATTTTAATTATAATAGTTAACTATTAATAGTTAAATATAATTATTAAATAAATAGTTAATTATTAATAGTTAGATATAATAGTTAATTTATATAATAACTATTATAATAAATAGTAATTATAATAATAATAGTTACTATAATAAGTAACTATTACTTATAATAGTAATAGTTACTATAATAGTTAACAATAATAGTAACTATTACTTATAATAGTAATAGTTAACTATAATAGTTACTATAATAGTTAACAATAATAGTAACTATTAGTTATAATAGTAATAGTTAACTATAATAGTTAACAATAATAGTAACTATTACTTATAATAGTAATAGTTAACTATAATAGTTAACAATAATAGTAACTATTACTTATAATAGTAATAGTTAACTATAATAGTTACTATAATAGTTAACTTTTATAGTTACTATTACTATTATAAGTAATAGTTACTTATTATAGTAACTATTACTATTATATGTATTATTTATTATAATAGTTAACTATAATAGATACCTCATTTAGTAACTAATATTATTAGCTAATACTATTAGCTAATAGAAAAAAAATGAAAAGTCACTTATTTAATAAGGTAGATTTGATGTGGCATCACCAAATTCATCCTTCCTCCATGACTTGTACACATGGCAACACCACATCCCTCTTCACCAACTTTAATATATATATATATATATATATATATATATATATATAAGATTTTGAATGGCCTGACCTCCTTTTTGCTAACCCCACCCATTAATAACAGAGGCCATCCATTTAAAGAAAAGTGAATCTGAAGTCACCGTCTCCATTTAGATAACATATACTTCATCCGGCCCACTCGAATTAAGATTTTTTGTCAATCTAATTATACTTTGACAAATAATTTGAAGAAAAATATTGATGCTAATAAAAATTTATAAATTGTAATTGTAGCACGGTTACTAATGAATTCAATAACTATTCTTAGATTTTCATCATGATAATTATTAACTCTTCAAATTATTGGTCAAAGTATAATTAGATTGACCAAAAATCCTAATTTAAGTGGGACGGAGGGAGTAGATAACATAGTATATCCAAATCTGAATCCTATGGAAACGGTGGTGTGACTAATTATTTGTAGCCAGGATAAAGCATGTGACACTGACATGTCAACTCCATGGCCTTTCGTTTGTTTGTGTTAGGATGTCCATTGAGCATTAAAAAGATTGGAGGGGTTAAATAAACCAGCTCACATTTGAACAAAAATCCTAATTTAAGTGGGACGGAGGGAGTAGATAACATAGTATATCCAAACCTGAAACCTATAGAAACGGTGGTGTGACTAATAATTTGTAGCCAGGATAAAGCAAGTGACACTGACATGTCAACTCCATGGCTTTTCGTTTGTTTGTGTTAGGATGTCCATTGAGCATTAAAAAGATTGGAGGGGTTAAATAAACCAGCTAACATTTGCCGTATAACGCCAATCTCATATTGAGACCCGGATAGACTAAATATGGAATTGGAACATGGGGTTGTTGTGCTATACAATCATCCATCTAATTTAGGCAATGGATCGTATGAAAGAGAACAAATAAATGACTTACAACTCTCTGATAAAATCTGAGTTTTCATCTCCAAATCAATTGGCAATGAGAGGGTAGCCGAAATCTTTATATAGTCAATGGCATGGGTAATTAATTCCCGATGTGGGATAATGTCTCTAACACTCTCAAGCATGGTAGTAATTGACTCCGCTCCGCTAGTGAATCCCGTCTGTTCAAATTTGCTAGAAAAGAAGTCAAGGTCTTCCTCTGGTAACCAGGACGGCATGTCTAACGGATAATCATTCTTCATATGTCCAAAGCTTTTAACTTAAGAGAATAATAACGGATCAGGTTGATGGTTCATTAAAAAAAAATCCGCATAATTTTTATGTTACCAACATTACCTAACTCGGCTTCGATCTCTCCCAATACTTGCGATAAAAATAATTGATTATTTAGTCAAAACACAATGACGGCGCCGGATTGCAGTAGTAGCGATCTGTTTGTATTTGGAGCACATATTCTTTTTTTTTTTGGTGGTAATAAGAAAGTAAGATTTAGTTGATAAATTATGGAACCCATGATCTAACCATATTCAAACTGACTGCCGCCCGCAGCAAATTAACCGCCACAACGGTTCCAGATCCATCAAATACACTAATATTCTAAAATACGTCAACCTGAAAACGCACAACGCATTTATCATCTCCATAGAATGTTTGATGGCCTTCACCGACGAGACAATTGGATGCTGTGGCGTAAAAGGCACACTCAAGTTGACCAAAATCGGGTCGATACAAACACAAGTTCCAAGCAATAATTGTTCCCCAATTACGTCCACCAATGGCGTCGACAAGTGCAGTGAGATCACTAACGAAATGACGCGTGGTGGACTTTGTGGTCATTGGTGGTAGGGCTGGTTTTTAGCATGTGTGAGGTGAGCAATCGCTCAGGACCCAAATTTTGAAGCGCCCATATTTTATTGTTTTCCTATACTAGTGTTATATTTGGGTTATTTTCATAATTAACTTTAGGGCCTAAATAATAATTTTGAACAGGACCCTTAAAATTTTAAGACATTTTAAGACCGGCCCTGATTGGTGCCAGTGGTGCAGAACCGTAGCACCGGAGATCGTAAGCCACAACGCGATAGCCGTCAGAGGCGGACACAAGTATAAATATATGGGGGGCAGTGAACCCACTTACTTAAATAATCTGTGTGGTTTAGTGATTAAGATGTTAGAATTTTAACCTTATATCCCAAGTTCGTGCCCCACAACTAACATTTTTTTTCACACGTGCTTTTTAATGTATTTGTGCGCACACTTACAAAATGCTCTAAGACAACCACTACTAGCCGTGGGAGAGGCCACGTGGACGATTTGGTGGCGTGTGTTGAGTTGAGAGAGGGAAATAGTTTGAGGATGTAGTTTTATTTATTTATTTTTTTTTGGGTGGTGGAGTTTGGCTTTGAGTTAGCCTTGTGAAAAACGTGTTTTACCTTAAGCAAAGGAAAAACGTGTTTTTCAAAAGCCGCTGGCTCTTTTTTAAAAAACAAGTGGTGGCATTTTCGAAAATAACTGGGAGCTTCATAAATGGTGAGTGTTAATATTACAAAGTGTCAGTACTTCAAACTGGCATTTATAAACACTGGAATTGGCACTTTTTATAAGTGTCAGTATTAGTGTTTAAAAGTGCCAGCCATTACACTGGCACTTTTTAACATTGGTACTGGCACTTATTAAAAGTGTCAGTGGTAGTGTTAATAAGTGCTAGTGCACATGGTTGGCCCTTATTTACACTACCACTGGCACTTACGATCACCGCTAAACAACCTCCCATTAATTACAAAAATGTCACCGCGCTAATTTAAAAACACGATGTACGCGAACCTTAGGGAAAAACACGTTTTTTCCCAGATTTTCACTTTGGCTCTATATTGCTGTTAGAACCCTAGTTCTTAACTAAGTGTTTTGACAAATAAATTAAGAACACATCTTGGAGTAACAAAGAAGCAAACTGGAAATCATCAAGACACTCATTACAAACTGATAATGATCAAAACCTGCATCAGTCTTGGTCTACTATCTTCATAATCATATCGAGACAGCTGACCTTCAAGATAGCATACCTTCAACAAATTGTTCAAAGCATCTCAGTCAAACTGACACATAAAGTCAAAAGTCAAAAACACTGTTCACAGAATTTAATGACTGACATATATATTTTCAAGATACTGAAGGCCGTTAGAACTCAAACGGATATAATATGAAGACCTATAAATAGAGACCTCTGCACATCTGAAGAATAGCCTTCAAACACATTGTCTTAGCCATTACACAATTTGTTAAAAGCTTCTAAGCAAATCCAAATTGTCAAAGCACTCTTGATATTTATAAATCTGTGCTAATAAAAAAAAACATAGATCTCACATAGCTACATAAGAGCCAGTTTAGAGATCACCAAACCTTCACATTTGTGAAACTTTTTTTCTTTTTCTTTTTCTGTACATTGCAACAAGTACAAAGCTTAATTAGTGAGGCTAATTAGGTTAGAAAATTTTGAGGGAATTTTCTTGCAATTTATTGTAATTTCTTGACGAAGTATTATAGTGGATTGCTTCTTCACTGTTGAGGACAGTGAGGCGTGGATGTAGGAGAGTTGCTAAAAGCTCTGAACCACGTTATATCGTTGTGTTTGTGTCTTCTTATCTCACACTTATTCACACACTTATCACATACTATTTACTCATTAAATTCTTCTATTTATTTATCTTTTATTCCGCTGCATAACTCTACATACACACACTGCACCTCAAGACAGTCGACCTACTCTGTCAAGACAGTCGACCTCTTGTGCACTAATATTTTACCTGTTTAAGTGTATATTAAGGAACAGGTTCTTTCAATTGCCATCAATGCAATGATTCATATTAGAGAAATCAACAAAAAACGAACACAAGATTTGGTAACAAAATTCATCCACAGTCATTATGTCTACGAGCATTGCCAAGTCAGGATAGTCACGAGCATTGCCAAGCTAGGATGGTCACTATGATATCAAAATTATCAATATGTATTATTACAATCATAACAGATGCACTCACACTGGTTGCTTCTCTGTGAAAACACACACACAGACAGAGTCGGTCCAAGGGCATCCATTCGACTTACTTACGTGATTCTGGTTGCCTCTTTCTCATTTTTGGCTTCATTCCCAATAAGTGTTATGTTTGGATCTGGACCGGAAGTGACGCAGGACAATGCAACAAGAGCTCTGCACCTAACCAATTGCTCATAGTTATGTAATGGATACACTTATCACTAACAGAGGGAGTAAATAAAATTAGTAGGGTCTGTGTATAAATCTAAAAATTTGGTGTGCTGAATTCGCAAATATACTTCAATGAAATAGATGTGGGAGTACAATTGGAATTAATATAATAAATAGGTTTGCTATGACCAAGAGAGAGAAGAGAAAGAAAAAAAATACACAGATTTACATGGTTCACAGATGATAATAATGTCCCAAACATGTGTTAGCTACGCTGAAAGAAGAACATATTTTATTAGTTTATTTTATTGTGGAGGCGAAATACGTACTCCCTCTGTCACGGAAATTTTTTTCATTTTGACTTTTTATGGTCAACACAAATGAATTTTGACCAACCACTCGTGTCGATCTAATCATTCTAATTAAATTTTAAAAATTGTAATTGAATGATTTATCAATAATAATTTTTAGAATTTCATTGTGATCATTAGATTGACACCGATGTTTAGTCAAAGTTCATTTGTGTTGACAATAAAATGTAAAAATTGGAAAATTTTCCGGATCAGAGAGGGAGTATTACAAATTACATTAGGGCAATTGAGACACTAGAGTATGATATAGTACTCTTCTTACCCTTTACCAATTACTTTAACTAAACACATGAATTAGTAAAAGGATAAAAGAAAATTACTCTTTCCATCTTAATAAAAAGGTTTGATATTCCTTTTGATTCTTGTTCCATTAAAAAAATAAAAAGACATTTTTTTAGGGAAGTACTTTAAAATAAATTGGTTTTATTGAACTTTACTTTTCCATTTAATTGAACTGCACATTCATTACACATATAGATGAGTCTACTGTGATACTCCCTTCTTTTCCAAAAAAATTGTCGTATTTTGACTTTGTATGGTCAACCTAAATGAATTTTGATCAAACATTGGTGTCAATGTAATGATCACAATGAAATCTTAAAATTTGTTATTGATAAGTTACTTAATGGTTTGACAATTTTAATTTTTAGAAGTTTGACTAGAATGATTAGATTAACATCAATGTTTGATCAAAGTTCATTTATATTGATTTTGATAAGTCCAAAATATTTAATTTTTATTTACTTATTGATTTTTGTTTTGATTTTGATATACAAATTTTCATATTTATTTAGGTTTTATTATTAATTTTTTCTATTTTTTATTTAATTATGATTATGAATATTTTTCCATTTGAAATTGATTTAAATTTTAGTAGTGTTTTCATCTTTTCTAAATTATGATTATGAATATTATTAATTTTTTCTATTTTATATATATATATATATATATATATATATATATATATATATATATTACTATTTTCTTTTTTTTTTTGTTTGATAAAAGTTCAATCAACTATCTACGCAAAAGTAAATCGACTTCTTTTTTTGTGTAATATTATTTGTTATCCTATTATTTGAAATATCTTTTTGGGAAAATGGAAGTATATATTATTGCAATAAATTTTCATGGAAGTTCAAGTATCTATAAAAGTCCATTTCTATTGAAAATTATGTTTCAAGTAATAGTGTTATAATTTAATCCTGATTTATAAAAAAACCGATGGAAGTTCAAGAAGATGAAAATATATGAGCATTGATAAAATTAAATTCTTCAACAAATCTATATGTCGGCTAGGTAGAAGACTTAATAAGACATCTTATTTTAATATCATTATTAACTAATCTTATCAATTCTTATGTCTTTCTTTTCATATTTTGTTTATTCCTACTCCTAATGAATCATTAAATGTTTTTAACTTTTCATATTTTTACTGTTAATTTTTTTTTTCAAATTTCTAAGCATTAAAATATATCTATTTATTACTTTTACCTTCATTCACTCTTTATAACAACATAATTTTCTTACTTTATAACTATAAATAATAAATGTACATTAGTAATTGATAAGTTACTTTGTTTTTTATTCAATTCTATCATACTACATTTCTGAGCTGATGTAACACAGCTAATAAATCTAATGCAACGATCCGTGAGAATGGCGTTGCATTATCTCATCTATGCAACGCTTTGTTTGAGTTATTGCAACACTATGACCTAAGCATTGCATTAAGTATTTTGGCGTTACATTAGATCTCTCTAATGCAATGGCTATATTACTAATGCAATGCCTTCAATAACGCCATTGCATTAAGTTACTTGACGTTGCATTATATCATTCTAATGCAATGGCTATATAACTAATACAACACCTTCTGTAGCACTCTTACATTAAGCTACTTGTCGTCGCATTATATCCTTCTAAAAGTTTCAAATAAAAGTATAATAAAGAAATGAGAGACACGGACAATACCCTTTGATTATTATGTATATATGTATATATTTTTTATTTTTTCTGAAAACAGATAAATATTTTGGACTTTTTTATGTAGAAGGTTTTTTTTTTCAAAAAGTTATAAAAAAACTTTAGAAATAACTAAGAAAATGAAAGTATAATAAAGGAACGAGGGACGGACTATTACCCTTTAATTTTATTATATACTCCCTCCGTCCCACCACAAGTGAGACTAATTTCCTTTTCAGTCCGTCCCACCACAAGTGAGACTGCCCAAAATGGAAATGTTTTAATATATGTATATTCAACCAACCCCACTAATTAACTCCATTCATTCTCTCTCTTCATTTTCTACCACTCATTTTATTCAATCAACACTACTATTTACCCCACTCATTCTCTCTCTTCATTTTCTACCACATGTACATACACTATTTTTTTCTTAATTATTGTGCCCCACAAGTTGGTCTCACTTGTGGTGGGACGGAGGGAGTATATGTATATATATATACATTTTTTTTTTGAATATGAATAAATATTTTGGACTTTTTTTAGTATTAAAGCTTTTTTTTTTCAAAAATTTATAAAAAAAGAGTTCGAAAATAACTAAACAAATGGAAGTTTACTAAAGGAATAGGGGACAGACAATACCATTTAATTTTTATGTATATATGTATATTTTTTTTCTGGATAGAAATAATTATTTTGGACTTTTTTTTAGTAATGAAGTTTTTTTTTTTTTTTTAAATAAAAACTAAGAAGCAAGGCAAAAACAAAGGAAATGAGTCAACCAAAAGTAGAGAGCGAAGGATATAAATGTCCAAAAACACTACTCATGAAGCAAGTGAGTGAAAGTAAGTTAGGTAAGTAATGGTTTTTTTTGTAATTAAATGAACTTTTTGGGAAAAATATAGAAATATGCCCTTGTACTTAAGTCAAGGATGCAGATACGCCCTTATACAAGTTAATTGCCATATTTTCCCTCGTACTTAGGAAAAAGGTGTGGATATTAGAACTCCATCATCTTTCCATCCAAAATCTAACGGAATGGCTGACTGAGATGCTTAGCTGGCAAAAAAATGGCTGACTAGGTGTCCAAGTGGAATTTGTTGAGTATGGTGGGCTCTAAACTACGTCGTTTTGACACTTAATATAATAAAATTAAAATAATTATTTACAAGTAACACCCCTCATAAATGAAGGGGAAGAATGTGAAATATTTTCACAGTAAATTGACTAATTTACCCTCATTTAAAAGAACTCAAATACGCCTCTCATCTCCCCCCCAGTACACCTACCTCTCATCTCCCCCCCATTACACCTGCCCAAAGAAAACTCAAAGGACATTTATAATGGGACGGATGGAGTATAAACTTTTCCTGGCCAACTAAGCATCTTAGTCAGCCATTTCGTTAGATTTTGGATGGAAAGATGACGAAGTCCTAATCTCCACACCTTAAGTACGATGGCTAATATGGAAATTAACTTTATAAGGGCATATCTGCATCATTAACTTAAGTACAGGGGCATAAATCTATATTTACTTTTTGAGGGCAAGCTCCTCCAAAGCACTATTCATTATTTTCTATTTATGAAATAAAGCAACTAAGAACCTTAAATAGTATTAGCTAATAATATTAGTTACTATTATTATTTTTAGTGATGCCACATCAAACATACCCTCATAATTGTGTGACTTTTCAATTTCTTTTTCGTAGCTAATAGTATTAGCTAATAATATTAGTTACTATATAGAGTAACTATTATAGTTAACTATAGTAATTACCTTATATAGTAAATAATATTACTAGCTAATACTATTAAGCAAATAATAGTTAAGGGCATTGATGGTATTTAAGTGGTGCTAATTCTAGGGGTATGGTGGTAAGTATATGACGGTGGTTGTGATTAATGTTTATTATCATATTTTGTTACTAAATACTCTCTGTGTCTCTACTTAGTGTGAACCAAAATTTTGGGCACACAAATTAAGAAAAAGTAAGAAAGATAAATAATGGAAGGATGTGTTTGTGAGTATGAAAAATAAAATAGGAGAGAGAATGAGTGGGAGGAATAGTAAGTTGATTAATGTTGTGAGTGTAAAAGTAAAGTAGGAGCGAGACTGAGTGGGAGGAATAATAAAGATTGTTAGCTATTTTTGGGCAATTCACACTAGCCTGAGACAGACGAAAAAGGAAATAAGTTCACACTAACCTGAGACGAAAGGAGTATACAATTATTATTATTTTATTCATAATTTTTTAATTATTATAGTTATTAGTTATTATGATTATTATCAATTTTTTCACCAAGTATCCAATTAATTTCTTGTTACTTATTAATTATTATACCATTATTAATTGTTATCGGGGTTGTATTTGATGCGGAAGACCCATTTGCACCCATCAATGTTTGGGGCTTCATGGGAGGGGACAAGAGTCCAGGTATTGTTTCGAAGAAGAGCATTATACTCATTATACTCATCGAGCATTGCTTCATGCCAATGGGGGGTAGACAGTGCTTGTTTGGTTGTAGTGGGAAGGGACGTCGGAGAGGGAAACGAGGCTAGATGTGCATATTTGGGGTTTGGTTTGATAATATTGTTGGTGAGGCGAGTGACAATGGAATATGGGGGGGGGGCTGGTGGTGGTATTGGTTTGGGTGTGGGAGTAGAAGTAGAGGGGACAGAGTTGGGAGGGGTTCGGTCGGATATGGCAGTGGAGTGCAGTCGGGTGAGGAGGTATGTCCTGGCGCAGAATGTGGGGAGGTCCGGTCGGGTGAGGTGGGAGATCCGATCGGGTCTGGGGAGGTCCGTTCGGGTGAGAAGGGAGGTCCGATCGGGTCTGGAGTTGTGCAGACGTGGGTTGGGAAGCAGGTGGTGTAGTGGTTGTGATGGGGCTGGATATGGGAAGGATGGGAAGAGAGAAGGTACACAATTGGGAGGGTGAAACTTGGAAAGAGGAGGGAGTGGTTTAGTAAGAGATGGATAGGGAAACGCGGTTTCAACAAATTGAACATGTCGGGAGGTGTAGAGACAATTGGTAGTAGGGTCGAGACAGTGATAGGCGCTTTGAGATGGGGAGTAACCTACAAAGATGCACGGAGATGATTTCGGGGCGAGTTTATGAGGAGAGTAGGGTCAAATCCATGGATAACAAAGACAGCCGAATGAACGAAGCTTAGTGTAGTTGGGTTGTGTTTGGAATAGGCGGAAGAATTGAGAATTATTGTTTAGGGTGGTGGTGGGCATACGGTTTATAAGGTATGTAGCAGTGGTTAAGGCATGAGGCCAGAATGAGAGAGGAAGTTGAGATTGAGAGAGAAGGGTGTGTCGATGACAGCGTTCTGCAAATCCATTGTGTTCAGGTGTGTGAGGGGGGGGGGAGGTAAGGTAAGAAATTCAATTTTGGAGAATAGAGGGAGTGAGTTTTAGATATTCACCTCCATTGTCAGAGAAGAATTGACGAATGGGGCGGGAAAAATATTTTTCGACTAGGTTTTTAAAGCGATTAAATGTGACAAAGGTGTCAGATTTGTGTTTGAGAGGATATAGCTACGTGTATTTAGTGTAGTGGTCTACAATAGAGGAGTGACAGAGAGGAACAGAGAATGAACCTTTGTTGGAGATAGGAAGGGAAGAACCATCTCCGATGATAACATCATCGCTACCATCATAAGGGTGGTGCAGGGAGAGATTGGATAAATCATTGGTGATGTGATTGGTGGCACCGCTATCCATTAGTCAAGAGGGTGGAGGGGTGTTGATGGGAACCATGGATGTGTGATCTTGGGGCGGATTAGGGTTAGGGCGGTGAGGGTTTCGGTTGGAGGTAGGAAGAGGTAGAAAGTTGACATTAGGGTAGTCACAACTGAATTGACAGCACTGGGAAATGACATGACCAATGTATCAACAATATTGGCATTTACCTTTGAAGGTATTTGAAAGGGGGCAGAGGAGTTATGGGTTGAAGGGTTGGTCGGAGTAGGAAGAAGGGGTGGGGTCGAAGATCGGTAAGATTGGCCATGGTTTTGAGAATTGGCTAGATGAGCCGACATAGGGGAAGTGGGAGAAGGGGTGTGATATTTAGGGGTGAGTTCATGGTGTATGAGTTTTTCGTGTAGGTCTTCAAATAAGATAGTGTTGTCACGAGCGCAGACAGAGTCAATAATGGACTTGTAGGGTTCATAATCAAGACCTTAAAGAACTTTGGAAATTATATCTTTTGGGTCCATGGATTTGCCAAGGATGGCAAGTTTATCAGTACATGCTTTAATGGATTCATGTAGTAAGTGATGGTATGGGTGGATTTGGTAATAGCGGAATCAAGGGTTCCAAGAAGGGCACCGAGTATAAGGGAGGTCTTGCCTTTGCCAAGATATATGGGCAGGATTTTTGGTCTCTTTGTTGACATTGGTGATGGTTTCGGGTGGGATGGGATAGGAACAATCAACGTATTTGAGAAGATCTAATCCAAAAACAATGGATGTGAGTTGAGAAGCTCATGCAAGGTAGGTGAGTGGTGTTAGGGTTTTGCAATGAGCAAGTTTGATGACGATTAGAAGGTTGTTTGGGTCGGATGAGTTGGGAAGAATAGAGGAGTTGTCGGGTTCAACCATGGTGGGAGGGAATGCCGAAAATTTTGAAGGCTGGGGTTGGCTCGGAAGGAGCTCTGGTTACCATGAAAGAAATAGGCAAAAAGTATTTTTTACTATTGATGTTTGATATATTTATACAATAATGAGAGGGGTATTCTACCACTAGGATTTACATTATCTACCTAATCTGTACAATAATTTGAATTCAAATGGAGAATATTAACAATAAGATTTACACAAGATACTAACTACAATTAAGGTGGGGCTGCTGAGATCTTGGGAGGATCATGAAGATCATTTTGATTTTGATTCTTAATAACCCTCACCCCCACCTCCACTCTCCAACCTTACCTTCCCTCCCGTCTCCACCCTCACCACCCACACACCCGCCCCCTAAAAAAATTACTCTTATTAAAATTATTTTTTAACAACTCTCCCAAACCCTCACCCCCTCTCTTTACCCCCACACCATAACCACTCGACCAGCCACCCCACTAAAAAAATTAATAATAATAATAAAAAATTAAATTGTCTTCACTCATATTAAAATTAGTTTTTAACACCTCCCCTCCCCCCCCCCCCCCCCGCGCCAGCCCCTTATCCCCCCACCACTCCATATCCCTCACACAACCCCCCCCCCCCCCCATGTTCAACCTACCCTCTTCCCCCCCCCCACCTCTCCGTCAAATTTTTTTCTCATATGATTTTTTTTGGAAAACCTTACATTTACCAAACAACCGAAAACATGTTTATGTCATTTTACAGCAAATATTTTTCCGGGAAATCATTTTCCCGAAGTCATTTCATGTGAAACAAATGGAGCTTAATTGTAAAACATTTTGCCCTTGTTTTCGTTTACCAATTGTTTAAGCAAACACATGAATTAGTAAGAGAATAAAAGAAATTTATCATCAACAATAATAATAATAATAAAAAAAAAATTGATTTGTTACTCTTAAATTTTATTTTGCTATTAGATGCTTCATATACAACATTTTTTGTGTTGTAAGTGATTTTTGAAGTGCTAAATTGCTAACAACATTTCCAACCCTTCGTAGCAAAAACATGAGAAATTTTTTGGGGAAACTAGTTTCTCCGTAAGCTATAAAAAGTCCTGTTTTTATAGGAGTTAAGGTTTAGGGTTTATAATTTAGGGTTTAGGGTTTATAATTTAGGGTTTAGGGTTTAAAGTTTAAGGGTTAAAAAGTGAACTTTTTATAACTTATGGAAAAACTAGTTTCCCCCAAAACCAACTCCAAAAACATATCTAAATCAAATAATCTCTCATTCTTCAAAGAAATAACCCCCACCTTCCTTATTGGAAAGTCGTAGACAAATAATCCAGATTTTACAAATGATAATAATAATCTTAAATGTAAAACAAGTAAATCCACATCCTTAAAATTAATTAATTATCAATTTCATGAGAGGATCCAAACAGAAGAAAATTTCAAATTTTGTTGGAAAAATCCAAAATGCGTTTATTGACCTCGTCAGACTTCTCTTCGTTGATGAAATGAGATACGCCTTCCTTTGCAACGACTTCCTCCAACAGCGGCACATCTTCTTGAAACTCGTTTAATCAAAATAGAGAAAAAGTTATGAAAAAACTAGAGTCCCGAGTATATGTTCTCGAACTTTAAAATGGCAAGAGCGTCGTGCATACGACCACTTATTTGGGATTACTATTTAATTGTCAATGATAATTTTAAAAGAATTATAATTATAATTGAATTTTTATGTTCTTTAATCAAAATTCAATTAAATTGATAAAAAGAGGGTTTATTTATTTATTTTTAATATGAAATGGATGCGTGGAAAGTACTCTCCAATGGTTACTTATTATTGTGTATATCTGTCAATATGTGTGCTATTGTCATGTAATGAGTTGCGAAAGAAAAGAAGATATCACCAGCATCTAGAGAGAGTTATCAGTAAAGGACTACATGACATTTCAAACAGGCGAAAGAAAAGCAGATATCACCAGCATCCAGAGAGAGCTATCGGCAAGGGACTGGATGACATTTCAAACGGTGGACTACATGACATTTCAGACTGTGGTGGTGGAGCTAGGATAGTAAAGAAACGAGACCAATTTATAAGATAGAATATAAATTTGGTACAAATATGGGTAAAATTATTATGTAATGCAATTTTTTCTCAACAATTTTTTGGGTTTTTATATTTTAATGGTACCACCTCCAAAATTTGAAAGGGTAAATGTACAATTTTTAAATTAAAGGGGGGCAACTGCCATCTTATGATGTACGTGCCTCTGCAGGTGATTTTTGTGGACGACTGTTAGATTAATTCTGAATGGTGTTACCACCTTTTTGTTCACCTCACCCATTAACAGAGACTATCCTGTTGGGAATTTAGTGGTACCCCTATTGCAATCTAGATCAAGAACACAAAACCCACAAGCACAATAAGAGAGAGTCACACACACAAGAACACAAGAATTGTTTACCCGGTTCGTTCAACACATGAACTACGTCCGGGGGCAATCGCCAAGTCAATATATTATTAAACACCTTTTAATATGTTGCTACAATGTGTTCTAGGTCGTATCTATGCTTATATAGCAGTACAAGGAAGCCCTAGGTCGATTTGGTAGAGATTGCATCAAAATAGGAAACAAATAAATTCTGGCCGACAGACCGAGCGCCCACTCGCACCCCCACCAGGCGCCTGCTTGAATTAACTTTTCCAGGCGAGCCAACACACTGCCTGCTTGAGCGCCCGCTTGGCCATGGGCGGGTCCCCCGCCTGCTTCCCCGCCCAGAAATCCTCCTCCGTTTTGAACTCCTTCTTGATCTCACCAACTCCCACGACTTAGACTCCTTTGCTTCCTCGTAGTTTAGGATCCAATCCCAACAATCTCCCACCTGGAGACTAAACTCATAAGCATAGAAACACCCATCAACTCCCACCACGGAATGAACACCTTCGAACACATTTTACTCCCATATTGACTTGACATTACCGAGCCTCCTGCTCAAGTACTAAGGCGAGTTGAAACCAAGCGACGTTTTAACCCCTCCGTGTTAGATAGTTCTTGCCACCCCAAATCCGCTTCTACCTTGATTTCTCCCCACAAGTCTAACTTCGCCTTCTCCCTCCAGACCCACATTCCTCGCAATGCTTCCCCTTGAAACTTGGACATACCTTGTTTCTTCCATCGTCTTTTCTTGGTATGAACACGCTCTCAGTTAGGGCACTTGGACTTCCACAGCGCATTGATCAACTTTGTGTCCTTCTCCCCCCTAACATACCATTTCTTGATGTCTCTGCTTTATACACCAATAGGCCGGTTCTTTCGCCTCTTGCTCCCACCCGAGTGAACATCGACATTGTAGGTAGAGTACAACATCTTCTCCTTGACCCCATGAGCTATCACCTTAGCTTCTTTTGTGACTTCCCAAGACCCACCCATGAAGGTTACACCATACCCTTTATCATCAAGTTGTCCAACGGAAATTACCCTCTTCCTTAAATCCGGAACATGCATCACATCGTGCAATTGTAAAACAGCCCCATTAGGTGTCTTCATCATCACATCCCCCTTACCTTTGATCTTCAATGGTTAATCATCACCAAGATAAACAACCCCAAAATCTCCAGTTTTATACCGCTCCATTGATTCTGCATCCCCACTAGCATGACAAGAAGCTCCAGAATCCAACACCTAATCTTCACCTGACTGCTCCTCTCCTAGGATTAATACATCCGCATCATCCACCACGTGTGCATCACCATCCTTATCCGGACAGTCATAATTAATATGACCTAGCGCGCCACAATTGTAGCACTTTACCGATTTATTTTTCCCCTTTTTCGGTCCTCCCCTTCCCCTATTTCTCTCCACCCTAAGTGAAGCCCCATCTGCGGAAGATTCTCCCCTTTTCTCTTTCCTGCTTAACTCCTCTTAAAGGATGAGATCTCTAACTTCCGTATACACTAATGGTGTTTTCGACGTACTAATCGTTGTGACAGTTAACTCCCAACTATCTGGCAACGATTTTAGTAGAAAACATGCTAACACTTCATCAGAGAAAGTAATATCAACACTTTTCAATTGGTCCACCGTACCTTTGAAACTGGCGATATGTCCTGCTGCTGTCTGCCCCTCCGGCATCCTCGTATTCGAAAACCTCTTTATCAAATGCACCTTATTGATATTCGACGGCTTCTCTTACATGTCTGAAAGCATCTGTAGCAACCCAACCGTTGTCCTGGCCTCCATCGCGTTCCGTGCAACATCGTCGGTTAGAGCACTCCTCACTGCTCCTAATGCCTTACGATCCAACGTCTCCCAATCCCCTTGTGCCATGTCTTCGGGTTTCTCACCTAAGGGTTTATGAAGATCCTTAAAATAAAGGTAATCTTCAACCCTTGTCCTCCAAAATGTGAAATTCACACCGTTGAATTTCTCGATTGAGTTCTTCATCTTGATTGCTTCACAAAGTCCCCAAGAACGTGATTCAAAATAATCAACGAATGAAATTTTGAATCCTCCTAACCAAAGCACTTGATACCAGTTGTTGGGAATTTAGTGGTACCCCTATAGCAATCTAGATCAAGAACACAAAACCCACAAGCACAATAAGAGAGAATCACACACACAAGAACACAAGAATTGTTTACCCGGTTCGTTCAACACATGAACTACGTCCGGGGGCAATCGCCAAGTCAATATATTATTAAACACCTTTTAATATGTTGCTACAATGTGTTCTAGGTCGTATCTATGCTTATATAGCAGTACAAGGAAGCCCTAGGTCGATTTGATAGAGATTGCATCAAAATAGGAAACAAATAAATTCTGGCCGACAGACCGAGCGCCCGCTCGCACCCCCACCAGGCGCCTGCTTGAATTAACTTTTCCGGCGAGCCAACGCACTGCCTGCTTGAGCGCCCTCTTAGCCATGGGCAGGTCCCCCACCTGCTTCCCCGCCCAGAAATCCTCCTCCGTTTTGAATTCCTTCTTGATCTCACCAACTCCCACGACTTAGACTCCTTTGCTTCCTCGTAGTTTAGGATCCAATCCCAACAATCTCCCACCTGGAGACTAAACTCATAAGCATAGAAACACCCATCAACTCCCACCAGGGAATGAACATCATCGAACACATTTTACTCCTATATTGACTTGGCATTACCGAGCCTCCTGCTCAAGTACTAAGGCGAGTTGAAACCAAGCGATGTTTTAACCCCTCCGTGTTAGATAGTTCTTGCCACCCCAAATCAGCTTCTACCTTGATTTCTCCCCGCAAGTCTAACTTCGCCTTCTCCCTCCAGACCCACATTCCTCGCAATGCTTCCCCTTGAAACTTGGACATACCTTGTTTCTTGCATCATCTTTTCTTTGTCTGAACACGCTCTCAGTTAGGGCACTTGGACTTCCACAACGCATTGATCAACTTTGTGTCCTTCTCTCCGCTAACATACCATTTCTTGATGTCTCTCATTTATACACCAATAGGCCGGTTCTTTCGCCTCTTGCTCCCACCCGAGTGAACATCGACTTTGTAGGTAGAGTACAACATCTTCTCCTTGACCCCATGAGCTATCACCTTAGCTTCTTTTGTGACTTCCTAAGACCCACCCATGAAGGTTACACCATACCCTTCATCATCAAGTTGTCCAACGGAAATCACCCACTTCCTTAAATCCGGAACATGCATCACATCGTGCAATTGTAAAACATCCCCATTAGGTGTCCTCATCATCACATCCCCCTTACCTTTTATCTTCAATGGTTAATCATCACCAAGATAACAACCCCAAAATCTCCAGTTTTATACCGCTCCATTGATTCTGCATCCCCACTAGCATGACAAGAAGCTCCAGAATCCAACACCTAATCTTCACCTGACTGCTCCTCTCCTAGGATTAATACATCCGCATCATCCACCACGTGTGCATCACCATCCTTATCGGACAGTCATAACTAATATGACCTAGCGCGCCATAATTGTAGCACTTTACCGATTTATTTTTCCCCTTTTTCGGTCTCCCCCTTCCCCTATTTCTCCTCTCCCCCCTAAGTGAAGCCCCATCTGCGGAAGTTCTCCCCTTTTCTCTTTCCTTCTTAACTCCTCTTGAATGATGAGATCTCTAACTTCCGTATACACTAATGGTGTTTTCGACGTACTAATCGTTGTGACAGTAAACTCCCAACTATCTGGCAACGATTTTAGTAGAAAACATGCTAACACTTCACCAGAGAAAGTAATATCAACACTTTTCAATTGGTCCACCGTACCTTTGAAACTGGCGATATGACTTGCTACTGTCTGCCCTCCGACATCCTCGTATTTGAAAGCCTCTTTATCAAATGCACCTTATTGATATTCGACGGCTTCTCATACATGTCTGACAGCATCTGTAGTAACCCAACCGTTGTCTTGGCCTCCATCGCGTTCCGTGCAACATCGTCGGTTAGAGCACTCCTCACTGCTCCTAACGCCTTACGATCCAACGTCTCCCAATCCCCTTGTGCCATGTCTTCGGGTTTCTCACCTAAGGGTTTATGAATATCCTTACAATAAAGGTAATCTTCAACCCTTGTCCTCCAAAATGTGAAATTCACACCGTTGAATTTCTCGATTGAGTTCTTCATCTTGATTGCTTCACAAAGTCCCCAAGAACGTGATTCAAAATAATCAACGAATGAAATTTTGAATCCTCCTAACCAAAGCTCTTGATACCAGTTGTTGGGAATTTAGTGGTACCCCTATAGCAATCTAGATCAAGAACACAAAACCCACAAGCACAATAAGAGAGAATCACACACACAAGAACACAAGAATTGTTTACCCGGTTTGTTCAACACATGAACTACGTCCGGGGGCAATCGCCAAGTCAATATATTATTAAACACCTTTTAATATGTTGCTACAATGTGTTCTAGGTCGTATCTATGCTTATATAGCAGTACGAGGAAGCCCTAGGTCGATTTGGTAGAGATTGCGTCAAAATAGGAAACAAATAAATTCTGGCCGACAGACCGAGCGCCCGCTCGCACCCCCACCAGGTGCCCGCTTGAATTTACTTTTCCAGGCGAGCCAACGCACTGCCTACTTGAGCGCCCGCTTGGCCATGGGCAGGCGCCCGCCTGCTTCCCCGCCCAGAAATCCTCCTCTGTTTTGAACTCCTTCTTGATCTCACCAACTCCCACGACTTAGACTCCTTTGCTTCCTCGTAGTTTAGGATCCAATCCCAACATATCCATTTAAAGAAAAGCAAATATGAAGTCAACGTATAATCCAACTGCGTTTAGATAACATATTAAATTTGAGTGTACGGGGATTAAGAAAAGACAAAAACTTGTATGAGAACTCCATGACCCGTCTCATAGTAGAGACAGGTCATTCTTGACCCATGACCCGGATCCCTGACCCCAAAAAAAAAAATTAAATTTTTTTATATTATTATTTTTGTTTTTTTTTTCGGTTTGTCAAAAGTAATAGTTACTATAACTAAATGTAACAAACGTGGTACTTATATGTAACAGTTTGCATGTATACATAAAAGTAATACATATATACAGAAAAGTAACACTGTTTTTTTTTTTATGTTTTCTTCGTTTGCCAAAAGTAATACTTATTATAACTAAAATGTAACGAACGTGTTACTTATATGTAACAGTGTTTATACATAATTGTAACATATATGTATAGAAATAGTAATAATTCAACCATTTACATTTTTAGAGCTAAAAACACTTGATTAGTATTACATGTAAAAGTATTACATTATCTATAGAAATATGTTATAATTTCTTTTATTAAAGTGTTACATTTACTTGTACAAACAATTACATTCATGTATATGAGTTGTTACTTTTCAAATGTTACTTTCTTTCAAAAAATTAAATCAAAATACACAATATTTTACATTTTTTCAAAAGCACTATTACATTTTAGTATAAATGATAATTACATTTAGATATTGTTTGGGTTACACGTAATTATAGTTAGTATTACATTTGAAAAAATGGGTAAAACGAGCTTTTGTTTTTCTAAAATAGGTGTTACGTTTACTTATGAACAATGTTACTTTATATGTATACAGTCATTACATTAAGTTATGGTAACTATTACTTTTGGTAAACGACGGAAAAGGCGCTAAAAAAAAAGAAGAAGAAAAAAAATTGGCCAATGGGTGGTTGCCATGTGGCAGGTTATGCCCCATGGGTCATGGGTCGACCCGTCTCTTCTATGAGACGGATTCTCACAAGAGACCACCTCTTAAGAAAATATTTTGGAAAAGTAAGTATTGTGAGTGGTAGGAGAGAGAAAATAAGTTAGTGGATAGTTGATGTGAGTGGATAGGAGAGAGAAAAGTGAATATTTTGCGTAAGTAGCAATAAGTATAGGACACCCAAGATGAAAATAAGTAGCAATAAGTATGGGACAGAGGGGTAGATAACATAGTATATCCAAATCTGAAACCTATGGAAACGGTGGTGTGACTAATAATTTGTAGCCAGGATAAGGCAAGTGGCATGTCAACTCCATGGCCTTTCGTTAGTTTGTCTTAGGTTACTAGTTAGTTAGGATGTTCATTGAGCATTAAAAAGATTAATGGGGTTAATATGGCTGATATCTTATCTATTGGGTCAATAACAAACTTAAATAGACCAGTTCCCATTTGCTGTATAACGCCAATCTCATTAAACGGGATGAGACCCGGATAGACTATATATGGAATTAGACATGGGGATGTTGTGCTTTACAATCATCCGTCTAATTTAGGCAATGGATCTTATGAAAGAGAAAAAATACATGACTTACAACTCTCAGATAGAGTTTGAGGTTACATCGATCTCAAAATCAATTGGCAATGAGAGGGTAGTCAGGATCTTTATATAATCAAGGTATGGGTAGTTAATTCTCAATGTGATATAATGTCTCTAAAACTCTCAAGCATGGCAGTAATTGACTCCGCCAGTGAATGCCGTGAATGCCGTCTGCTAAAATTTACTAAAAAAGAAATCCAGATCTCTCTCTACTAACCAGGACGGCAAGTCTAACGGATAATCATTCTTCATATGTCCAAAGCCTTTAACATTAGAGAATAATAATGGATCAGGTTCATGGTTCGTTAAAAAATTCCGCATAATGTTTATGTTAACAATATTACCTAACTCGGCTTCGATCTCTCTCGATACTTGCGATAAAAATAATTACTTATTTAGTCAACCCACAATGATGGCGCCGGATTGCTGTAGCAGCGATCTGTTTGTATTTGAACCACATCTTCTTTTTTTGGTGGTAATAAGGAAGTAATATTTTGTTGATAAATTATGGAACCCATGATCTGACCATATTCAAACTGACTGCCGCCTGCACCAAATTCACCGCTACAACAGTTCCAGATCCTTCAAATACACTAATATTCTAAAATACGTTAACCTGAAAACGCACAACGCATTTATCATCCCCATAGAATGTTTGCATGGCCTTCACCGACGAGACAATTGGATGTTGTGGCGTAAAAGGCACACTCAAGTTGACCAAAGTCGGGTCGATACAAACACAGGTGCCAAGCAATAAATGCTCCCCAATTACGTCAACCAATGGCGTCGAAGAGAGCAGTGAGATCACTAACGACATGACGCGTGGTGAACTTTGTGGTCATTGGTGGCGGGCGGCTTTTAGCATGTGCGAGGTGAGCAATCGCTCTGTTCCCCAAATTTTGAAGGGCCCATATTTTATTGTTTTCCTATACTAGTGTTATATTTGGGTTATTTTTGTAATTAACTTTAGAGCCTAAATAATAATTTTGAACAGGGCCCTTAAAAATTTAAGACATTTTAAGACTGGCCCTGATTGGTGGGTACGCCAGTGGTGCAGCACCATAGCACCGGATATCGTAAGCCACAACGCGATAGCCGTCAGAGGCGGACACAAGTACAAATATATGGGGGGGAGTGAATCCACTTACTTAAATAATCAGTGTGGTTTAGTGATTAAGATGTTAGAATTTTAACCTTATATACCAAGTTCGAGCTCCACAACTAACATTTTTTTTTTCACACGTGCTTTTTAGTGTATTTGTTCCCTCACTTACAAAATGCTCTAAGACAGCCACTACTAGCCGTGGGAGAGGCAACGTGGAGGATTTGGTGGCGTGTGTTGAGTTGAGAGAGGGAAATAGTTTTAGAATGTAGTTTTTTTTTGTTTTTTTTTAGGTGGTGGAATTTGGCTTTGAGTTTGCCTTGTGAAAAACGTGTTTTACCTAAAGCAAAGGAGAAATATGTTTTTCAAAAGCCACTGGCTCTTTTTTAAAAAACAAGGGGTGATATTTTCGTAAATAACTGGGAGCATCATAAACGACGAGTGTTAATATTACAAAGTGTCAGTACTTCAAACTGGCGTTTATAAACATTGGAATTAGCACTTTTTATAAGCGCGAGTGTTGATGTTTAAAAGTGCCAGTCATTACACTGGCACTTTTTAACATTGATACTGGCACTTATTAAAAGTGTCAGTGGTAGTGTTAATAAGTGGTAGTGCACATGGCTGGCCCTTATTTACACTACCACTGGCACTTACGATTAGCATTAAACAACCTCCCATTAATTACAAAAATGTCTCACCGCGCAAATTTAACAACACGTTGTACGTGAACCTTAGGGAAAAACACATTATATTTATCACCCACTAACTAAGTTGTACTAGTATAGTAGTTAACGCTTTACCTTATTCAGTTTTCACTAAAAAAAAAAAATCATTTCAACGACTTGATTTTTTTTTCCGAATCCGCTAGTGGTTATACAAATAATAAAAAAAAAACAATTTGATTTGTTACTCTTAAATTTTATTTTGCTATTAGATGCTTCATATACTACATTTTTTGTGTTGTAACTGATTTTTGAAGTGCTAAATTGCTAACAACATTTCCAACCCTTCATACCAAAAAACATATCTAAATCAAATACTTTCTCATTCTTAAAAGAAATAACCCCCACCTTCCTTATTGGAAAGTCTTAGACAAATAATCCAGATTTTACAAATGGTAATAATAATCTTAAATGTAAAACAAGTAAATCCACATCCTTAAAATAATTAATTATCAATTTCATGAGAGGGTCCAAACAGAAGAAAATTTCAAATTTTGTTGGAAAAATCCAAAATGTGTTTATTGACCTCGTCGGGCTTCTCTTCATTGATGAAATGAGCTACACCTTCCTTTGCAACGACTTCCTCCAACAGCGGCATGTCTTCTTGAAACTCGTTTAATCAAAATAGAGAAAAAGTTATGAAAAAACTAGTGTCCCGAGTATATGTTCTCGAACTTCAAAATGGCAAGAGCGTCGTGCATAGGACTACTTATTTGGGATTACTATTTAATTATCAATGTTAATTTTAAAAGAATTATAACTAAATTTTTATGTTCTTTAATCAAAATTCAATTAAATTAATAAAAAGAGGTTTTTGTGACCATTTTTGAGAACTTGTGAATCCATAACTTTGAACGCGGAATTTATTGTCAATGAAGTTTGACTACAGTACAAAGTGCAGTCTACGTGCGTGGACACAAAAACCAATTTTTAGTGCAATGGATGACAACAGATTAGGTTGTTAGGCTTAGAGATGCCCCTAAAAACGAGACTTTTAATTATGATTGAGATTAGTTTTGATGTATGGAAGTACAAATATTTATGATTGTCATCTTTTATTATATTATCACGTTCAAGATTACGGCTTGGGTCATTAGAGAGCAAAATTCAAAGATAAAGAGAGAACAAAGAATATTACTACTGTATAAACGAGAAGTATATGATAGGGACCGAAAAGCCGATGTGGAGAAAAGATGATATTTTTCTCTTTTGGATAATGTAAAAAAAATATTAAATGAGGGATATGTAAGATTCAGCAACGAACTTTTTCATTTCATTTTATTTCTATATTATTCAACACAAATGCGAATTTACACAAACGCCGATATACATTATATTTATCACCCACTAACTAAGTTGTACTAGTATAGTAGTTAACGCTTTACCTTATTCAGTTTTCACTAAAAAAAAAAAAAATCATTTCAATCACTTGATTTTTTTTTCCGAATCCGCTAGTGGTTATACAAATAATAAAAAAAAAAACAATTTGATTTGTCACTCTTAAATTTTATTTTGCTATTAGATGCTTCATATACTACATTTTTTGTGTTGTAACTGATTTTTGAAGTGCTAAATTGCTAACAACATTTCCAACCCTTCATACCAAAAAACATATCTAAATCAACTACTTTCTCATTCTTAAAAGAAATAACCCCCACCTTCCTTATTGGAAAGTCTTAGACAAATAATCCAGATTTTACAAATGGTAATAATAATCTTAAATGTTAAACAAGTAAATCCACATCCTTAAAATAATTAATTATCAATTTCATGAGAGCATCCAAACAGAAGAAAATTTTAAATTTTGTTGGAAAAATCCAAAATGTGTTTATTGACCTCGTCGGACTTCTCTTCATTGATGAAATGAGCTACACCTTCCTTTGCAACGACTTCCTCCAACAGCGGCATCTCTTCTTGAAACTCGTATAATCAAAATAGAGAAAAACTTATGAAAAAACTAGAGTCCCGAGTATATGTTCTCGAACTTCAATATGGCAAGAGCGTCGTGCATAGGACTACTTATTTGGGATTACTATTTAATTATCAATGATAATTTTAAAAGAATTATAACTATAATTGAATTTTTATGTTCTTTAATCAAAATTCAATTAAATTAATAAAAAGAGGTTTTTGTGACCATTTTTGAGAACTTGTGAATCCTTAACTTTGAACGCGGAATTTATTGTCAATGAAGTTTGACTACAGTACAAAGTGCAGTCTACGTGCGTGGACACAAAAACCAATTTTTAGTGCAATGGATGACAACAGATTAGGTTGTTAGGCTTAGAGATGCCCCTTAAAACGAGACTTTTAATTATGATTGAGATTAGTTTTGATGTATGGAAGTACTAATATTTATGATTGTCATATTTTATTATATTATCACGTTCAAGATTACGGTTTGGGTCATTAGAGAGCAAAATTCAAAGATAAAGAGAGAAGAAAGAATATTACTACTGTATAAACGAGAAGTATATGATAGGGACCGAAAAGCCGATGTGGAGAAAAGATGATATTTTTCTCTTTTGGATAATGTAAAAGAAATATTAAATGAGGGATATATAAGATTCAGCAACGAACTTTTTCATTTCATTTTATTTCTATATTATTCAACACAAATGCGAATTTACACAAACGCCGATATACATTATATTTATCACCAACTAACTAAGTTGTACTAGTATAGTAGTTAACGCTTTACCTTATTCAGTTTTCACTAAAAAAAAAAAAAATTCATTTCAACGACTTGATTTTTTTTTCCGAATCCGCTAGTGGTTATACAAATAATAAAAAAAAAACAATTTGATTTGTTACTCTTAAATTTTATTTTGCTATTAGATGCTTCATATACTACATTTTTTGTGTTGTAACTGATTTTTGAAGTGCTAAATTGCTAACAACATTTCCAACCCTTCATACCAAAAAACATATCTAAATCAAATACTTTCTCATTCTTAAAAGAAATAACCCCCACCTTCCTTATTGGAAAGTCTTAGACAAATAATCCAGATTTTACAAATGGTAATAATAATCTTAAATGTAAAACAAGTAAATCCACATCCTTAAAATAATTAATTATCAATTTCATGAGAGGGTCCAAACAGAAGAAAATTTCAAATTTTGTTGGAAAAATCCAAAATGTGTTTATTGACCTCGTCGGGCTTCTCTTCATTGATGAAATGAGCTACACCTTCCTTTGCAACGACTTCCTCCAACAGCGGCATGTCTTCTTGAAACTCGTTTAATCAAAATAGAGAAAAAGTTATGAAAAAACTAGTGTCCCGAGTATATGTTCTCGAACTTCAAAATGGCAAGAGCGTCGTGCATAGGACTACTTATTTGGGATTACTATTTAATTATCAATGTTAATTTTAAAAGAATTATAACTTAATTTTTATGTTCTTTAATCAAAATTCAATTAAATTAATAAAAAGAGGTTTTTGTGACCATTTTTGAGAACTTGTGAATCCATAACTTTGAACGCGGAATTTATTGTCAATGAAGTTTGACTACAGTACAAAGTGCAGTCTACGTGCGTGGACACAAAAACCAATTTTTAGTGCAATGGATGACAACAGATTAGGTTGTTAGGCTTAGAGATGCCCCTAAAAACGAGACTTTTAATTATGATTGAGATTAGTTTTGATGTATGGAAGTACAAATATTTATGATTGTCATCTTTTATTATATTATCACGTTCAAGATTACGGCTTGGGTCATTAGAGAGCAAAATTCAAAGATAAAGAGAGAACAAAGAATATTACTACTGTATAAACGAGAAGTATATGATAGGGACCGAAAAGCCGATGTGGAGAAAAGATGATATTTTTCTCTTTTGGATAATGTAAAAGAAATATTAAATGAGGGATATGTAAGATTCAGCAACGAACTTTTTCATTTCATTTTATTTCTATATTATTCAACACAAATGCGAATTTACACAAACGCCGATATACATTATATTTATCACCCACTAACTAAGTTGTACTAGTATAGTAGTTAACGCTTTACCTTATTCAGTTTTCACTAAAAAAAAAAAAATCATTTCAATCACTTGATTTTTTTTTCCGAATCCGCTAGTGGTTATACAAATAATAAAAAAAAAACAATTTGATTTGTCACTCTTAAATTTTATTTTGCTATTAGATGCTTCATATACTACATTTTTTGTGTTGTAACTGATTTTTGAAGTGCTAAATTGCTAACAACATTTCCAACCCTTCATACCAAAAAACATATCTAAATCAAATACTTTCTCATTCTTAAAAGAAATAACCCCCACCTTCCTTATTGGAAAGTCTTAGACAAATAATCCAGATTTTACAAATGGTAATAATAATCTTAAATGTTAAACAAGTAAATCCACATCCTTAAAATAATTAATTATCAATTTCATGAGAGCATCCAAACAGAAGAAAATTTTAAATTTTGTTGGAAAAATCCAAAATGTGTTTATTGACCTCGTCGGGCTTCTCTTCATTGATGAAATGAGCTACACCTTCCTTTGCAACGACTTCCTCCAACAGCGGCATCTCTTCTTGAAACTCGTTTAATCATAAAAGAGAAAAAGTTATGAAAAAACTAGAGTCCCGAGTATATGTTCTCGAACTTCAAAATGGCAAGAGCGTCGTGCATAGGACTACTTATTTGGGATTACTATTTAATTATCAATGATAATTTTAAAAGAATTATAACTATAATTGAATTTTTATGTTCTTTAATCAAAATTCAATTAAATTAATAAAAAGAGGTTTTTGTGACCATTTTTGAGAACTTGTGAATCCATAACTTTGAACGCGGAATTTATTGTCAATGAAGTTTGACTACAGTACAAAGTGCAGTCTACGTGCGTGGACACAAAAACCAATTTTTAGTGCAATGGATGACAACAGATTAGGTTGTTAGGCTTAGAGATGCCCCTTAAAACGAGACTTTTAATTATGATTGAGATTAGTTTTGATGTATGGAAGTACTAATATTTATGATTGTCATATTTTATTATATTGTCACGTTCAAGATTACGGTTTGGGTCATTAGAGAGCAAAATTCAAAGATAAAGAGAGAAGAAAGAATATTACTACTGTATAAACGAGAAGTATATGATAGGGACCGAAAAGCCGATGTGGAGAAAAGATGATATTTTTCTCTTTTGGATAATGTAAAAGAAATATTAAATGAGGGATATGTAAGATTCAGCAACGAACTTTTTCATTTCATTTTATTTCTATATTATTCAACACAAATGTGAATTTACACAAACGCCGATATACATTATATTTATCACCAACTAACTAAGTTGTACTAGTATAGTAGTTAACGCTTTACCTTATTCAGTTTTCACTAAAAAAAAAAAAATTCATTTCAACGACTTGATTTTTTTTTTCCGAATCCGCTAGTGGTTATACAAATAATAAAAAAAAAACAATTTGATTTGTTACTCTTAAATTTTATTTTGCTATTAGATGCTTCATATACTACATTTTTTGTGTTGTAACTGATTTTTGAAGTGCTAAATTGCTAACAACATTTCCAACCCTTCATACCAAAAAACATATCTAAATCAAATACTTTCTCATTCTTAAAAGAAATAACCCCCACCTTCCTTATTGGAAAGTCTTAGACAAATAATCCAGATTTTACAAATGGTAATAATAATCTTAAATGTAAAACAAGTAAATCCACATCCTTAAAATAATTAATTATCAATTTCATGAGAGGGTCCAAACAGAAGAAAATTTCAAATTTTGTTGGAAAAATCCAAAATGTGTTTATTGACCTCGTCGGGCTTCTCTTCATTGATGAAATGAGCTACACCTTCCTTTGCAACGACTTCCTCCAACAGCGGCATGTCTTCTTGAAACTCGTTTAATCAAAATAGAGAAAAAGTTATGAAAAAACTAGTGTATATATTCAAAATGGCAAGAGCGTCGTGCATAGGACTACTTATTTGGGATTACTATTTAATTATCAATGAATTTTAAAAGAATTATAACTAAATTTTTATGTTCTTTAATCAAAATTCAATTAAATTAATAAAAAGAGGTTTTTGTGACCATTTTTGAGAACTTGTGAATCCATAACTTTGAACGCGGAATTTATTGTCAATGAAGTTTGACTACAGTACAAAGTGCAGTCTACGTGCGTGGACACAAAAACCAATTTTTAGTGCAATGGATGACAACAGATTAGGTTGTTAGGCTTAGAGATGCCCCTAAAAACGAGACTTTTAATTATGATTGAGATTAGTTTTGATGTATGGAAGTACAAATATTTATGATTGTCATCTTTTATTATATTATCACGTTCAAGATTACGGCTTGGGTCATTAGAGAGCAAAATTCAAAGATAAAGAGAGAACAAAGAATATTACTACTGTATAAACGAGAAGTATATGATAGGGACCGAAAAGCCGATGTGGAGAAAAGATGATATTTTTCTCTTTTGGATAATGTAAAAGAAATATTAAATGAGGGATATGTAAGATTCAGCAACGAACTTTTTCATTTCATTTTATTTCTATATTATTCAACACAAATGCGAATTTACACAAACGCCGATATACATTATATTTATCACCCACTAACTAAGTTGTACTAGTATAGTAGTTAACGCTTTACCTTATTCAGTTTTCACTAAAAAAAAAAAAATCATTTCAATCACTTGATTTTTTTTTCCGAATCCGCTAGTGGTTATACAAATAATAAAAAAAAACAAATTTGATTTGTCACTCTTAAATTTTATTTTGCTATTAGATGCTTCATATACTACATTTTTTGTGTTGTAACTGATTTTTGAAGTGCTAAATTGCTAACAACATTTCCAACCCTTCATACCAAAAAACATATCTAAATCAAATACTTTCTCATTCTTAAAAGAAATAACCCCCACCTTCCTTATTGGAAAGTCTTAGACAAATAATCCAGATTTTACAAATGGTAATAATAATCTTAAATGTTAAACAAGTAAATCCACATCCTTAAAATAATTAATTATCAATTTCATGAGAGCATCCAAACAGAAGAAAATTTTAAATTTTGTTGGAAAAATCCAAAATGTGTTTATTGACCTCGTCGGGCTTCTCTTCATTGATGAAATGAGCTACACCTTCCTTTGCAACGACTTCCTCCAACAGCGGCATCTCTTCTTGAAACTCGTTAATCAAAATAGAGAAAAAGTTATGAAAAAACTAGAGTCCCGAGTATATGTTCTCGAACTTCAAAATGGCAATAGCGTCGTGCATAGGACTACTTATTTGGGATTACTATTTAATTATCAATGATAATTTTAAAAGAAGTATAACTATAATTGAATTTTTATGTTCTTTAATCAAAATTCAATTAAATTAATAAAAAGAGGTTTTTGTGACCATTTTTGAGAACTTGTGAATCCATAACTTTGAACGCGGAATTTATTGTCAATGAAGTTTGACTACAGTACAAAGTGCAGTCTACGTGCGTGGACACAAAAACCAATTTTTAGTGCAATGGATGACAACAGATTAGGTTGTTAGGCTTAGAGATGCCCCTAAAAACGAGACTTTTAATTATGATTGAGATTAGTTTTGATGTATGGAAGTACAAATATTTATGATTGTCATCTTTTATTATATTATCACGTTCAAGATTACGGCTTGGGTCATTAGAGAGCAAAATTCAAAGATAAAGAGAGAACAAAGAATATTACTACTGTATAAACGAGAAGTATATGATAGGGACCGAAAAGCCGATGTGGAGAAAAGATGATATTTTTCTCTTTTGGATAATGTAAAAGAAATATTAAATGAGGGATATGTAAGATTCAGCAACGAACTTTTTCATTTCATTTTATTTCTATATTATTCAACACAAATGCGAATTTACACAAACGCCGATATACATTATATTTATCACCCACTAACTAAGTTGTACTAGTATAGTAGTTAACGCTTTACCTTATTCAGTTTTCACTAAAAAAAAAAAAATCATTTCAATCACTTGATTTTTTTTTCCGAATCCGCTAGTGGTTATACAAATAATAAAAAAAAAACAATTTGATTTGTCACTCTTAAATTTTATTTTGCTATTAGATGCTTCATATACTACATTTTTTGTGTTGTAACTGATTTTTGAAGTGCTAAATTGCTAACAACATTTCCAACCCTTCATACCAAAAAACATATCTAAATCAAATACTTTCTCATTCTTAAAAGAAATAACCCCCACCTTCCTTATTGGAAAGTCTTAGACAAATAATCCAGATTTTACAAATGGTAATAATAATCTTAAATGTTAAACAAGTAAATCCACATCCTTAAAATAATTAATTATCAATTTCATGAGAGCATCCAAACAGAAGAAAATTTTAAATTTTGTTGGAAAAATCCAAAATGTGTTTATTGACCTCGTCGGGCTTCTCTTCATTGATGAAATGAGCTACACCTTCCTTTGCAACGACTTCCTCCAACAGCGGCATCTCTTCTTGAAACTCGTATAATCAAAATAGAGAAAAACTTATGAAAAAACTAGAGTCCCGAGTATATGTTCTCGAACTTCAAAATGGCAATAGCGTCGTGCATAGGACTACTTATTTGGGATTACTATTTAATTATCAATGATAATTTTAAAAGAATTATAACTATAATTGAATTTTTATGTTCTTTAATCAAAATTCAATTAAATTAATAAAAAGAGGTTTTTGTGACCATTTTTGAGAACTTGTGAATCCATAACTTTGAACGCGGAATTTATTGTCAATGAAGTTTGACTACAGTACAAAGTGCAGTCTACGTGCGTGGACACAAAAACCAATTTTTAGTGCAATGGATGACAACAGATTAGGTTGTTAGGCTTAGAGATGCCCCTTAAAACGAGACTTTTAATTATGATTGAGATTAGTTTTGATGTATGGAAGTACTAATATTTATGATTGTCATATTTTATTATATTATCACGTTCAAGATTACGGTTTGGGTCATTAGAGAGCAAAATTCAAAGATAAAGAGAGAACAAAGAATATTACTACTGTATAAACGAGAAGTATATGATAGGGACCGAAAAGCCGATGTGGAGAAAAGATGATATTTTTCTCTTTTGGATAATGTAAAAGAAATATTAAATGAGGGATATGTAAGATTCAGCAACGAACTTTTTCATTTCATTTTATTTCTATATTATTCAACACAAATGCGAATTTACACAAACGCCGATATACATTATATTTATCACCACTAACTAAGTTGTACTAGTATAGTAGTTAACGCTTTACCTTATTCAGTTTTCACTAAAAAAAAAAAAATTCATTTCAACGACTTGATTTTTTTTTTCCGAATCCGCTAGTGGTTATACAAATAATAAAAAAAAAACAATTTGATTTGTTACTCTTAAATTTTATTTTGCTATTAGATGCTTCATATACTACATTTTTTGTGTTGTAACTGATTTTTGAAGTGCTAAATTGCTAACAACATTTCCAACCCTTCATACCAAAAAACATATCTAAATCAAATACTTTCTCATTCTTAAAAGAAATAACCCCCACCTTCCTTATTGGAAAGTCTTAGACAAATAATCCAGATTTTACAAATGGTAATAATAATCTTAAATGTAAAACAAGTAAATCCACATCCTTAAAATAATTAATTATCAATTTCATGAGAGGGTCCAAACAGAAGAAAATTTCAAATTTTGTTGGAAAAATCCAAAATGTGTTTATTGACCTCGTCGGGCTTCTCTTCATTGATGAAATGAGCTACACCTTCCTTTGCAACGACTTCCTCCAACAGCGGCATGTCTTCTTGAAACTCGTTTAATCAAAATAGAGAAAAAGTTATGAAAAAACTAGTGTCCCGAGTATATGTTCTCGAACTTCAAAATGGCAAGAGCGTCGTGCATAGGACTACTTATTTGGGATTACTATTTAATTATCAATGATAATTTTAAAAGAATTATAACTAAATTTTTATGTTCTTTAATCAAAATTCAATTAAATTAATAAAAAGAGGTTTTTGTGACCATTTTTGAGAACTTGTGAATCCATAACTTTGAACGCGGAATTTATTGTCAATGAAGTTTGACTACAGTACAAAGTGCAGTCTACGTGCGTGGACACAAAAACCAATTTTTAGTGCAATGGATGACAACAGATTAGGTTGTTAGGCTTAGAGATGCCCCTTAAAACGAGACTTTTAATTATGATTGAGATTAGTTTTGATGTATGGAAGTACTAATATTTATGATTGTCATCTTTTATTATATTATCACGTTCAAGATTACGGTTTGGGTCATTAGAGAGCAAAATTCAAAGATAAAGAGAGAACAAAGAATATTACTACTGTATAAACGAGAAGTATATGATAGGGACCGAAAAGCCGATGTGGAGAAAAGATGATATTTTTCTCTTTTGGATAATGTAAAAGAAATATTAAATGAGGGATATGTAAGATTCAGCAACGAACTTTTTCATTTCATTTTATTTCTATATTATTCAACACAAATGCGAATTTACACAAACGCCGATATACATTATATTTATCACCCACTAACTAAGTTGTACTAGTATAGTAGTTAACGCTTTACCTTATTCAGTTTTCACTAAAAAAAAAAAAATCATTTCAATCACTTGATTTTTTTTTCCGAATCCGCTAGTGGTTATACAAATAATAAAAAAAAAACAATTTGATTTGTCACTCTTAAATTTTATTTTGCTATTAGATGCTTCATATACTACATTTTTTGTGTTGTAACTGATTTTTGAAGTGCTAAATTGCTAACAACATTTCCAACCCTTCATACCAAAAAACATATCTAAATCAAATACTTTCTCATTCTTAAAAGAAATAACCCCCACCTTCCTTATTGGAAAGTCTTAGACAAATAATCCAGATTTTACAAATGGTAATAATAATCTTAAATGTTAAACAAGTAAATCCACATCCTTAAAATAATTAATTATCAATTTCATGAGAGCATCCAAACAGAAGAAAATTTTAAATTTTGTTGGAAAAATCCAAAATGTGTTTATTGACCTCGTCGGGCTTCTCTTCATTGATGAAATGAGCTACACCTTCCTTTGCAACGACTTCCTCCAACAGCGGCATCTCTTCTTGAAACTCGTTAATCAAAATAGAGAAAAAGTTATGAAAAAACTAGAGTCCCGAGTATATGTTCTCGAACTTCAAAATGGCAAGAGCGTCGTGCATAGGACTACTTATTTGGGATTACTATTTAATTATCAATGATAATTTTAAAAGAATATAACTATAATTGAATTTTTATGTTCTTTAATCAAAATTCAATTAAATTAATAAAAAGAGGTTTTTGTGACCATTTTTGAGAACTTGTGAATCCATAACTTTGAACGCGGAATTTATTGTCAATGAAGTTTGACTACAGTACAAAGTGCAGTCTACGTGCGTGGACACAAAAACCAATTTTTAGTGCAATGGATGACAACAGATTAGGTTGTTAGGCTTAGAGATGCCCCTTAAAACGAGACTTTTAATTATGATTGAGATTAGTTTTGATGTATGGAAGTACTAATATTTATGATTGTCATCTTTTATTATATTATCACGTTCAAGATTACGGTTTGGGTCATTAGAGAGCAAAATTCAAAGATAAAGAGAGAAGAAAGAATATTACTACTGTATAAACGAGAAGTATATGATAGGGACCGAAAAGCCGATGTGGAGAAAAGATGATATTTTTCTCTTTTGGATAATGTAAAAGAAATATTAAATGAGGGATATGTAAGATTCAGCAACGAACTTTTTCATTTCATTTTATTTCTATATTATTCAACACAAATGCGAATTTACACAAACGCCGATATACATTATATTTATCACCCACTAACTAAGTTGTACTAGTATAGTAGTTAACGCTTTACCTTATTCAGTTTTCACTAAAAAAAAAAAAAATTCATTTCAACGACTTGATTTTTTTTTCCGAATCCGCTAGTGGTTATACAAATAATAAAAAAAAAACAATTTGATTTGTTACTCTTAAATTTTATTTTGCTATTAGATGCTTCATATACTACATTTTTTGTGTTGTAACTGATTTTTGAAGTGCTAAATTGCTAACAACATTTCCAACCCTTCATACCAAAAAACATATCTAAATCAAATACTTTCTCATTCTTAAAAGAAATAACCCCCACCTTCCTTATTGGAAAGTCTTAGACAAATAATCCAGATTTTACAAATGGTAATAATAATCTTAAATGTAAAACAAGTAAATCCACATCCTTAAAATAATTAATTATCAATTTCATGAGAGGGTCCAAACAGAAGAAAATTTCAAATTTTGTTGGAAAAATCCAAAATGTGTTTATTGACCTCGTCGGGCTTCTCTTCATTGATGAAATGAGCTACACCTTCCTTTGCAACGACTTCCTCCAACAGCGGCATGTCTTCTTGAAACTCGTTTAATCAAAATAGAGAAAAAGTTATGAAAAAACTAGTGTCCCGAGTATATGTTCTCGAACTTCAAAATGGCAAGAGCGTCGTGCATAGGACTACTTATTTGGGATTACTATTTAATTATCAATGATAATTTTAAAAGAATTATAACTAAATTTTTATGTTCTTTAATCAAAATTCAATTAAATTAATAAAAAGAGGTTTTTGTGACCATTTTTGAGAACTTGTGAATCCATAACTTTGAACGCGGAATTTATTGTCAATGAAGTTTGACTACAGTACAAAGTGCAGTCTACGTGCGTGGACACAAAAACCAATTTTTAGTGCAATGGATGACAACAGATTAGGTTGTTAGGCTTAGAGATGCCCCTTTAAACGAGACTTTTAATTATGATTGAGATTAGTTTTGATGTATGGAAGTACTAATATTTATGATTGTCATCTTTTATTATATTATCACGTTCAAGATTACGGTTTGGGTCATTAGAGAGCAAAATTCAAAGATAAAGAGAGAACAAAGAATATTACTACTGTATAAACGAGAAGTATATGATAGGGACCGAAAAGCCGATGTGGAGAAAAGATGATATTTTTCTCTTTTGGATAATGTAAAAGAAATATTAAATGAGGGATATGTAAGATTCAGCAACGAACTTTTTCATTTCATTTTATTTCTATATTATTCAACACAAATGCGAATTTACACAAACGCCGATATACATTATATTTATCACCCACTAACTAAGTTGTACTAGTATAGTAGTTAACGCTTTACCTTATTCAGTTTTCACTAAAAAAAAAAAAAATCATTTCAACGACTTGATTTTTTTTTTCCGAATCCGCTAGTGGTTATACAAATAATAAAAAAAAACAATTTGATTTGTTACTCTTAAATTTTATTTTGCTATTAGATGCTTCATATACTACATTTTTTGTGTTGTAACTGATTTTTGAAGTGCTAAATTGCTAACAACATTTCCAACCCTTCATACCAAAAAACATATCTAAATCAAATACTTTCTCATTCTTAAAAGAAATAATCCCCACCTTCCTTATTGGAAAGTTTTAGACAAATAATCCAGATTTTACAAATGGTAATAATAATCTTAAATGTAAAACAAGTAAATCCACATCCTTAAAATAATTAATTATCAATTTCATGAGAGGATCCAAACAGAAGAAAATTTCAAATTTTGTTGGAAAAATCCAAAATGTGTTTATTGACCTCGCCGGGCTTCTCTTCATTGATGAAATGAGCTACACCTTCCTTTGCAACGACTTCCTCCAACAGCGGCATGTCTTCTTGAAACTTGTTTAATCAAAATAGAGAAAAAGTTATGAAAAAACTAGAGTCCCGAGTATATGTTCTCGAACTTCAAAATGGCAAGAGTGTCGTGCATAGGACTACTTATCTGGGATTACTATTTAATTATCAATGATAATTTTAAAAGAATTATAACTATAATTGAATTTTTATGTTTAATCAAAATTCAATTAAATTAATAAAAAGAGTGTTTATTTATTTATTTTTAATATGAAATGGATGCGTGGAAAGTACTCTCCAAGGGTTTCTTATTATTGTGTATATGTGTCAATATGTGTGGTATTTGTCATGTAATGAGTTGCGAAAGAAAAGCAGATATCAATTGCGTGCCCCACAACTAACATTTTTTTTCACACGTGCTTTTTAGTATATTTGTGCGCACACTTACAAAATGCTCTAAGACAGCCACTACTAGCCGTGGGAGAGGCCACGTGGAGGATTTGGTGGCGTGTGTTGAGTTGAGAGAGGGAAATAGTTTGAGGATGTAGTTTTTTTTTTTTTAGGTGATGGAGTTTGGCTTTGAGTTGGCCTTGTGAAAAACGTGTTTTACCTTAAGCAAAGGAAAAACTTTGTTTTTCAAAAGCCGCTGACTCTTTTTTAAAAAACAAGCGGTGGCATTTTCAAAAATAACTGTGAGCTTCATAAATGGTGAGTGTTAATATTACAAAGTGCTAGCACTTCAAACTGACATTTATAAACATTGGAATTGGCACTTTTTATAAGTGCCAGTGTTGGTGTTTAAAAGTGCCAGCCATTACACTGGCACTTTTTAACATTGATACTGGCACTTATTAAAAGTGTCAGTGGTAGTGTTAATAAGTGCTAGTGCACATGGCTGGCCCTTATTTACACTACCACTGACACTTACGATCACCGCTAAACAACCTCCTATTAATTACAAAAATGTCACCGCGCCAATTTAAAAACACGTTCTACGCGAACCTTAGGGAAAAACACATTTTTTTCCAGATTTTCACTTTGGCTTTATATTGACATCAATGCAATGATTCATATTAGAGAAATCAACAAAAAACAAACACAAGATTTGGTAACAAAATTCATCCACAGTCATTATGTCTACGACCATTGCCAAGTCAGGATAGTCACGAGCATTGCCAAGCAAGGATAGTCACTATGATATCAATATTGTCAATATGTATTATTACAATCACAACAGATGCACTCACACTTGTTGCTTCTCTGTGAAAACACACACAAATACTTTTAGGACGGTTGATTTAGTCTCTATTTTTTCCCTAAAATATACTTGGTTGTGAAATTTTTTTAGACTACTTTAGTTCCCGTCTCAAACTAGTGTCCTTAATTGAACTCCCAACAACTTTTGCTGTCTCAAATAGTGTCAAATTGAAACATGAAAGTCCCTGTTTAGAGATTATGACACTAGATAGTTGAAAAGGAATGAGATAACAAGGTCGACTATCTTTGAGATAGGTCTACTATCTTCGAGATGAAGGTCAACTATCTTGAAATTCTAAAGGCCAAAAAGAGTAGGAATTATGCGCAGCGGAATAGATAATTTCTATGGCCTTATGGATGTTGTCTAACATACATATTCCTATTTACTATATCAATTTTATCTTGTCTAAATGATCAACCATGTTTTGAATAAAGCAAGAAAGAATAGTTGATATGAAAAATGAAAGAGCAAGACAAGAAATTAAAAGAGACAAGAGACAAGAGTTTTTAACGTGGTTAGGAGTGTAACAACATCTCCTACATCCACACCCCATCATCCTCAACAATGGGAAACAATCCACTATACTTCCTTCACTCGGGCAATACATGAATTGTTTAGAAAATCCCCTCTTTCCAACTTAATTAGCCTCAATAATTAAGCATGCTAGTTGCATAGCATAAAAGAAAAAAAAATGGTTCACAAATGTGATGTAGTTCTTCCTTTGCGTGACACTTGAATTTGTCGTATGTAAGCTTTTCTTGGATCGTTGGTGTTCCCCCTCAATGTTTGGATGGTTTGAGGTGTATTTGGTGTGGTATATGAATAGGTGTTCATTTTCGTTACACACACCATGGGTCTACTATCAAAGGTTTGGGTTGGGTTCATGGGTAAAAACCTTTGTGTGTGCAATTGGTTATTATTGCACACACTAGGTGAAAGACATACTGAGGTAGGGTAATTTGGTGTGGGATGCACACTTGACAAAGGCTCAACTCAAGAAAATATATAGAGGACGAAAAGGGAAATAGCCGTTGGAGAAGTTGAAGTCTTCAAGAAGGATTGGTCTTTGGTCTTTGGTCTTTGGTCTTTGGTCAAGTGTTGCCTTCAATGTTTGTTAGGCTCTAGCTTCTTTTTCCTGTACAAACATAAGCATTCAAGTTTCTGCATAGTTGGTCATCACCATCCGAATTTTATGCTGATGTTGGAGACTTTTGTTGTAGAAGTTATAAAGGTTACACTTTCAACCCTTGACTTTGAGAATCATTGTTTTGCCCTTTTAGTAATTTGCATACATCTTTCCACTACAAGCTCCAATGCAAAATCCAATTGCATACTCTTGTTCCTCATTAAATTAGCTTTACACTGAGTCTAATATTTAATATTTTGCGGCTTCGATAGGTGAAGAAAATCACTATTGAAAAACATGAGAAACATGGAGGGGTCTTTGTGTAACTTTTGTATCTTTCACTCTTGACACTTTAGAACATTTAACTTTGTCTAGTTAAATGATCAATCTTCATCAAAATACTTTGTTAGGACCTAACAATTTCCCCCCTTTTTCGTGAATTATTGGTCATTTTAAACTCTTAATAGCTTGCTTCATAGCTCTATAAGCAAAAAGAGATGACTTTGAACATGTTTGGTGCAAGAAATTTTGGCCAGAATTTTTGTCAACTTTGATGAATAAACTGTTTTGATTCACAAAAGTTGTAGACTTTGTGGCTATATGTTCTGGATATGTCTATGAGTTTAGTTTACTCAAAAAAAATCGGTTTGAGATTTTGATATCGGGAGTGTGAGATATTACACTTTTCGTGCAAGGTGTCAAACCAGATTTAGGTCTGCTATCATGGTTTCCGGGTAAGCTGTCCAGTTCAAATAGATGTCATTTTATGCTCATAAGGATACAGATTCTGGGATAGGGCTTGTTGTAAATCTCTATGTGTCTAGTTTACACAGGAGCAAACGGCTTGTCAATCGGAGATTTGACGAATTAGATATGAATTTTTTCCGTGAAGGCGCACCGAGCAGTTTTTGTAAATTTTCAGCAACTTTTTGTCTTTTGGAAATGGCTCTTCTTGGTTTGATTTGATGGTGTTTTGGGGCCTTAAAAGGTTGTTCCCCCTCAAAATTTGCCTTGATGCCATGTATATTATTTTTGCATCCAAGCTTGCTTCGACTTTAATTTCTTCAAGATATGTACATTTCTGTCGAGCATCCAATTTCATTCTCCTAAAATCACAATGGAGAAGAAGAAGTAAATGATTCTTTTTAATCAAATAAATAAACATAAGCACAAAAATGATTCTAGATAATCAAATAGAATATGAATCACAAGGTGAATTTCCAAAATGTAGTAATTCAAAGCCCAACATAAGCAGTCGGTGGGCATGAGGGGCTGCACCAAAAAGGTGCCAACGAGTTTGCCGGTCAGTGCCATCGAGCCCAAGGAAGGTGATCAAGCTTCCCCCTAGCAACTACCCTAGGAGTCTCTAACTCGTGACCTCGCTTTGTCTTACCAAAGGAAATTTGGGTCATGATCCAAGATGATCAAATAGGGTGTTCAAACACAAAAATATGTTAGACATATAAGCATGGATCTTCACGAGATGTTAAGCTCGGAGACACTAAAGTCTCTAAGAACCATGCTCTGATATCAATTGAAAGTCCATGTTTAGAGATTATGACACTAGATAGTTGAAAAGGAATGAGATAACAAGGTCGACTATCTTTGAGATAGGCCGACTATCTTTGAGATAGGTCTACTATCTTCGAGATGAAGGTCAACTATCTTGAAAGGTCATTATTTTCTCTTGCATTCTAAAGGCCAAAAAGAGTAGGAATTATGCACAGCGGAATAGATAATTTCTATGGCCTTATGGATGTTGTCTAACATATATATTCCTATTTACTATATCAATTTTATCTTGTCTAAATGATCAACCAAGTTTTGAATAAAGCAAGACAAGAAATTAAAAGAGACAAGAGTTTTTAACGTGGTTCGGAGTATAACAACATCTCCTACATCCACACCCCATCATCCTCAACAATGGGAAACAATCCACTATACTTCCTTCACTCGGACAATACATGAATTGTTTAGAAAATCCCCTCGGAATTTTCCAACTTAATTAGCCTCACTAATTAAGCATGCTAGTTGCATAGCATAAAAGAAAAAAAAATGGTTCACAAATGTGATGTAGTTCTTCCTTTGCGTGACACTTGAATTTGTCGGATGGAAGCTCTTCTTGGATCGTTGGTGTTCCCCCTCAATGTTTGGATGGTTTGAAGTGTATTTGGTGTGGTATATGAATAGGTGTTCATTTTCGTTACACACACCATGGGTCTACTATCAAAGGTTTGGGTTGGGTTCATGGGTAAAAACCTTAGTATGTGCAATTGGTGATTATTGCACACACTAGGTGAAAGACATACTGAGGTAGGGTAATTTGGTGTGGGATGCACACTTGAGAAAGGCTCAACTCAAGAAAATATATAGAGGAGGAAAATGGAAATAGCCGTTGGAGAAGTTGAAGTCTTCAAGAAGGATTGGTCTTTGGTCTTTGGTCAAGTGTTGCCTTCAATGTTAGTTAGGCTCTAGCTTCTTTTTCCTGTACAAACTTAAGCATTCAAGTTTCTGTTGGTCATCACCATCCGAATTTTATACTGATGTTGGAGACTTTTGGTGTAGAATTTATAAAGGTTACACTTTCAACCCTTGACTTTGAGAATCGTTGTTTCGCCCTTTTAGTAATTTGCATACATCTTTCCACTACAAGCTCCAATGCAAAATCCAATTGCATACTCTTGTTCCTCATTAAATTAGCTTTACACTGAGTCTAATATTGAATATTTTGCGGCTTCGATAGGTGAAGAAAATCACTATTGAAAAGCATGAGAAACATGGAGGGATCTTTGTGTAACTTTTGCATCTTTCATTCTTGACACTTTAGAACATTTAACTTTGTCTAGTTAAATGACCAATCTTCATAAAAACACTTTGTTAGGACCTAACAAAACACTTTAAATGTCTGTCTCAATATATATGGTCTCTAAAAGTCATTTTTTCAGTAGTGTATATTTTAGTCAAACTGTATACGAAGTTAATTTATAATAGTTGAATTACTTTATTAATTTCACTAAGAGTAAAATTGTGTAGTGACCTCCATCCTCCCACTAACACAAGTCCTCTATCTATCGGTGAAAAATTAAATCTGAATAAATAGCAGTCAAATTGTTATACAATCGAACTACATAAAACCTGAATTTGGGAAGATTTAGTATTGAATTGACTTGTGTTTAGGTTCATTAAACTTGATTGCATTTATCAAAATGGAGTCGCACACTACAACAGAGAAAAAATGATTTGGAAGAGCAGTCACAATCTCATGTAGTGCGTTGCCAGGACCAGCAACTGACTTGGCAATTTCATGGCCATTTGTCAACCAACCTTCTGAAGTCGATAAGGAGCTGGTCACCTATCCGTTTGATCAGGAGCTATTGATCGGATAGACGTGGATTTAAGGCTCTGTTTGTTTGAATGAAAACATTTTTCGGAAAATGTTTTTTCATTTTCTGGTGTTTGTTAAGCACCGGAAAATAGAGAAAATGTTTTACGGAAAATGGTTTTCCCACATTTCTAGGTACAACGACTTGCGGATTTCTCTTCCACAATTCTTTTTTCCGGAAAATGTTCTCTCTCACACACACACCCAACTCCACATACAACCTCACGCTACTCACTCCACCTCCACCCTCACCCTCACCCCCACCTCCACCCTCCAACCTTTCCTTCCTTCCCGTCTCCACCCTCACCACCCACTCACCCGCCCCCTAAAAAAACTACTCTTATTAAAATTATTTTTTAACAACTCTCCCAAACCCTCACCCCCGCGCCAGCCCCTTATCCCCCCACCACTCCATATCCCTCACCCCCCCCCCCATGTTCAACCTACCCTCCCCCCCCTAACTCTCCGTCAAATTTTTTTCTCTTATGATATATATATATTTTTTTTTGGAAAACATTTTCCTTACATTTACCAAACAACCGAAAACATGTTTATGTCATTTTACAGAAAATATTTTTCTAGAAATCATTTTCCCAAAGTCATTTCACGCGAAACAAACGGAGCTTAAGTGTAAAAAGTTTTGATAGTTCTTTGATTCTAGTTCCAATTTTTTTTTCTTTTTTTTTTTAGGAAATTACTTTAAAATAAATTGGTTGTAATTGAACTGCACAATCAAGAGATTCGAGTGATCCCTTCACTTTCATGTCTCTTCTCCGGTGCAATTCATTATCAACAATTTTTAAAATATTAAAAATATAATTAATATTTGGTATATAAATATAATATATATATATATATATATATATATTTATTTATATATAGATAGATATACTCCATCCGTCCCATCTGAATTAGGATTTTTTGGTTGGGCACGGGGATTAAGGAAAAAGTGTTTGTGGACTAGGTGTTGTGAGTATGAAAAGTGAAGTAGGAGAGAGAAAGTGGGGTAGAGAATAATGGGTGGAAAGTTGTTGTGAGTGTGAATGTGGGTCCCATTAAATAAAACACTTCCATTTTTGGGTTGTCCTAATTCGAATGAGACACCCAAAATAGAAATTTGTCCTAATTCGAGTGGGACGGAGGGAGTCTATATAAAATATCGTTCCGAAAAAGAATCAAGGGTGCCTTATATCTTAAATATTGGTACACATATACATATGTTATCATGGATTTGTCTCGCAATGCTATAGTTCACCGGCAATAATGCATGAATGGATGAAGAGCCATAAAAGTTTTAGCTTTGTTCATCATCCAACTTTTGTCATATACAGTATATTACTATTTTTGAACGTTGGAAATGTTGACTATGATATGTGAAAATTGACTTGAAAATTTGCTAAGGGATTTTGGAATCAAATAGCTTAATTCAACTTTGTTCTTATATGGTGTGGATAGTTTTATACTCCCTCTGTCCCAGCTCACTTGACACCTTTTTACCAAAACTGGTCAACTTAAGGTCGGTTTGACCAACACTTTATAGAAGTATTTATAACCCGAATAAAAATTAAAAAAAATGGAAAATGATCACCATTAAAAATCCTCTCAATAACAATTTTTAAATTTTTTATGGAACATAAAAAATGACCATTTTTGAGAACTTGTGAATCCATAACTTTGAAGGCGGAATTTATGGTCAATGAAGTTTGACTACAGTACAAAGTGCAGTCTACGTGCGTGGACACAAAAACCAACTTTTAGTGCAATGGATAACAACAGATTAGGTTGTTAGGCTTAGAGATGCCCCTTAAAACGAGACTTTTAATTATGATTGAGATTAGTTTGATATATGGAAGTACTAATATTTATTATTGTCATCTTTTATTATATTATCACGTTCAAGATTACGGTTTGGGTCATTAGAGAGCAAAATTCAAAGATAAAGAGAGAACAAAGAATATTACTGACGCAGCATGGAAGCGATAGTATTCGTGTTTACGCACTAAACACAAGAATTCACAAGCAATGAATCCTCAAACACAAATAACTTGGAATCCACCAAGAAAGAGAAGAAATTCTCCAAGAACAAAAGTTCAATTGATAATAAAAGTTGTTCACCCTAAAACAATGAATAGAAAAGAGTATTTATACTCCTAACAAATAATAACCCTAAAAAAAACAATAAACCAGAAAATATCCCCAAGGCCTGCGCCAAACTGATAAAAACGCGAAAACTGGAATTCTTGGCGTAATTCCAAGCGGGCGCCTGGTGCAACCCAGGCGGGCGCTCGCATTGATCAGACACAATGCTCCGGAAATCACACCAAGTAAGCGGGTGCCTGATTGGTCACGGGCAGGCGCCTGGCGTGCGCGCCTGGCATGCTGCTTTGGCTGATCTAGCTGTCGGTCGTGGTCGTCTCCTCCTACATCAGTCTCCTCCATCTCTAAAGAAATAGACCCTGAGTTCTCACCAGTATAAATGACCCCATCCACATGGTACTCATAAATATCAGCGACGTTGAACGTGTTAGAAATGTTCAAATCATCGGGAAGAGCCACCACATACGCATTGTCATTGATTTTTCTGGTCACTTTGAACGGTCCATATTTGCGAGGTTGTAGCTTCTTGTACGTACCAACAGGAAAAATCTCTCTGCGAAGAAACACCATCACATCATCTCCCACCTTAAAAACCTTGACCCGCTTTTTCTTGTCAGCAGCTGCTTTATTCTTCAACCCCGTTGCTTCCAACCTAGCCTTGACCACCTCCTTGACTGCTTGCACATCATTAGCCATAGTTTCTGCCGCTTGACTGACACCGCGACCCTTAGGTAATGGCAAAAAATCTACCACATGCCTCGGAATAGAAGTATAAACCAAAGAAAATGGTGATTTACACGTAGCTGAATGCACTGCACTGTTATAAGCAAACTCCACCTGTGGTAAAGCTAAATCCCACTGTTTTGGTTTGTCTCCACACACGCTTCTGATCATATTTCCCAATGTCCTGTTAGTAACCTCTGTCTGTTCGTCCGTCTGTGGATGAGCTGTAGAACTCCGATTAAGCGCAGTACCAAACATACGCCACAAAGTAATCCAGAAGTGACTCAAAAATTTGGTGTCTCTGTCCGAAGTGATGGACTTAGGGACCCTATGAAGTCGTACAACCTCTCGAAAGAACAACTTCGCAATATTCATTTCATCCGCAGTCTTCTTGCAAGCAATAAAATGGGACATTTTGGAAAATTGATCCACCACAACAAACACAGAATCCACACCTCGTTGTGTACGAGGCAACCCCAACACAAAATCCATAGATAAATCTAGCCATATATCATCAGGAACAGGTAAAGGAAAATAAAGACCAGTATTTTGAGACTGACCTTTAGAAACCTGACAGACATAACATCGCCTGACGATAGAACCAGCATCCTTCCGCAGTTGAGGCCCGAAATATCGCTCCTCCAAACTAGCAATGGTCTTATCTCGTCCCAGATGCCCACTAAGACCACCACCATGTAGGTCTCGAATCAGCTTCTCTCTCATAGACGAAACAGGAACACACAACCGATCCCCTTTAAACAGAAAACCATCACGAATATGAAAATCTGCACTAGGATTTTTACCCACACACTTATACCATAACTCCTTGGAATCTGCATCCTCCTCATATAGTTCCTTCAGAAAGTCAAAACCCACAATTTCTTGAGACAGTGTGAGTAACAAAGAAGCCCTTCTACTCAAAGCATCAGCAACCTTGTTCTGAACACCTGATTTATGCTGAATAATAAAAGAAAATTTCTGCAGATAACTAACCCAACGAGCATGCATCTTATTTATCATTTTCTGACTATGCAATAATTTTAAAGCAAGATGGTCAGAAAATAGAATAAACTCCCTCTGAACAAGATAATGCTCCCACTGCCGCAAGGCCCGAAAAACTGCATAGAATTCTTGATCATATGTACTCCACTTCTGTCGAGCCTCACTCAACCTCTTACTAAATAAAGCCACAGGACGCTTTTCTTGTGAGAGAACAGCCCCAATCCCTACGCCACTAGCATCACACTCCACCTGAAATATTTTATCGAAATCTGGTAGTGCAAGAACTGGTGCAGTACAAAGTTTTTCCTTGATGAGGGCAAAACTCTGCTCTTGCTCAAAACCCCAATGAAACTTACCCTTCTTCAAACACTCGGTGATAGGTGCAGTAATAGTGCTAAAATTACATAAAAATCTCTGGTAAAATGTAGCTAAACCATGAAAACTACGCACCTCTGTGACTGATGTTGGGGCTGGCCAATCCCTGATTGCCCTCACTTTCTCCTCATCAACCTGAATCACATCCTCACCAAAAACAAAGCCCAAGAAAAGCAATTTGTTGGTGCAAAATGTGTACTTCTTAAGATTGATATACAACTGATTATCTTTCAAAACCTGTAACACTTGTCTAAGGTGTTCCAAATGTACAGTTCTTTCTTTACTATAAATCAGGATATCATCAAAATAGACTACAACAAATGAGCCAATAAAAGGTCGGAATACCTGGTTCATCAACCTCATGAAAGTGCTAGGGGCATTAGATAGCCCGAATGGCATAACAAGCCACTCAAAAAGTCCATCCTTGCTCTTGAAGCTGTCTTCCACTCATCCCCAGGTCTGATCCAAATCTGATGGTACCCACTGCGCAAATCCTGTTTTATGAACACCCTAGAACCGGATAACACATCAAGCATGTCCTCTAAATAAGGGATAGGAAATCTATTACTTGATGGTGATCTTGTTGATGGCCCTGCTGTCAACACACATACGCCACTGATTACCCTTCTTCGGCACAAGAAGGACTGATACTGCACATGGGCTCATACTCTCCCTGATAAACCCCTTCCGCAGCAAGTCTTAAATCTGCTCTCTAATTATTTCATTCTCTTTAGGACTAATGCGATAATGCGGGAGGTTTGGCAAACTAGCTCCCGGAATCAAATCAATCTGATGCTGAATGTCCCTCATAGGAGGAAGGTCACTGGGTAACTCATCAGAAATCAACTCCTGAAAACCGCAAGAAGCTCTTCGATATCCCTTGGCAACCCGATCTCCACACTAACTGAACCCAACAGCCCCTTAATAATTATCGGACAAAAATCTTTGCCTTTTCAATAGCTGTTGTAAGATCCTTTTCGTTCTATATAAGCATCACAACCGATCTCCACACTAACTGAACCCAACAGCCCCATTAATATAACGAGCAACTTTCTGATCCTCAGATTCTTCAATCTCAACACGCGCAGTATACCTCTGAAACTCAGTAGTATACTCATCAACTGTTCTCTCTTGCCCTGCACATAATTGAGATACAGTTTATACAAGATCTGCTCATAATCTGCTGGTAAAAACCTCTACGAAATTAACTGCTTCATATGCCTCCAAGTTTTAACTGGCCCTTTTCCTTGCCATCGTTTCTGTCCTACTAGTTTATCCCACCAAGTTGTACTAGTATAGTAGTTAACGCTTTACCTTATTCAGTTTTCACTAAAAAAAATAAAATTCATTTCAACGACTTGATTTTTTTTTCCGAATCCGCTAGTGGTTATACAAATAATAAAAAAAAACCATTTGATTTGTTACTCTTAAATTTTATTTTGCTATTAGATGATTCATATACAACATTTTTTGTGTTGTAACTGATTTTTGAAGTGCTAAATTGCTAACAACATTTCCAACCCTTCATACCAAAAAAACATATCTAAATCAAATACTTTCTCATTCTTAAAAGAAATAACCCCCACCTTCCTTATTGGAAAGTCTTAGACAAATAATCCAGATTTTACAAATGGTAAATAATAATCTTAAATGTAAAACAAGTAAACCACATCCTTAAAATAATAATTATCAATTTCATGAGAGGGTCCAAACAGAAGAAAATTTCAAATTTTGTTGGAAAATCAAAATGTGTTTATTGACCTCGTCGGGCTTCTCTTCATGATGAAATGAGCTACACCTTCCTTTGCAACGACTTCCTCCAACAGCGGCATGTCTTCTTGAAACTCGTTTAATCAAAATAGAGAAAAAAGTTATGAAAAAACTAGTGTCCCGAGTATATGTTCTCGAACTTCAAAATGGCAAGAGCGTCGTGCATAGGACTACTTATTTGGGATTACTATTTAATTATCAATGATAATTTTTAAAAGAATTATAACTAAATTTTTATGTTCTTTAATCAAAATTCAATTAAATTAATAAAAAGAGGTTTTTTTGACCATTTTTGAGAACTTGTGAATCCATAACTTTGAACGCGGAATTTATTGTCAATGAAGTTTGACTACAGTACAAAGTGCAGTCTACGTGCGTGGACAAAAAACCATTTTTAGTGCAATGGATGACAACAGATTAGGTGTTAGGCTTAGAGATGCCCCCTTAAAACGAGACTTTTAATTATGATTGAGATTAGTTTTGATGTATGGAAGTACTAATATTTATGATTGTCATCTTTTATTATATTATCACGTTCAAGATTACGGTTTGGGTCATTAGAGAGCAAAATTCAAAGATAAAGAGAGAACAAAGAATATTACTACTGTATAAACGAGAAGTATATGATAGGGACCGAAAAGCCGATGTGGCGAAAAGATGATAGTTTTTTCTTTTGGATAATGTAAAAGAAATATTAAATGAGGGATATGTAAGATTCAGCAACGAACTTTTTCATTTCATTTTATTTCTATATTATTCAACACAAATGCGAATTTCACAAACGCCGATATACATTATTTTATCACCCCACTAACTAAGTTTGTACTAGTATAGTAGTTAACGCTTTACATTATTCAGTTTTCAGTAAAAAAAAAAAATAATTTCAACGACTTGATTTTTTTTTCCGAATCCGCTAGTGCGTTACACAAAGAATAAAAAAAAACAATTTGATTTGTCACTCTTAAATTTATTTTGCTATTAGATACTTCATATACTACATTTTTGTGTTGTAACTGATTTTGAAGTGCTAAATTTCTAACAACATTTCCAACCCTTCA
>JAOWBW010001661.1:117896-230885 GCA_026119855.1 Campanula takesimana
ATTCAGCTTCAGCGGTTGAGACTGAAACCGATGCTTGTTTCTTGCTGGACCATGATACAAGCCCGGTTCCAAGGAACTGACAAGTACCACTTGTGCTCTTTCTGCTTATCTTACATGCTGCAAAGTCAGCATCTGAATAACCTAATAGATCAAATGAGATTCTTTGGAGTACCAAAGTCCAGGTTAAACAGATCCACATAAATATCTAATAATTTCTTTTAAAGCAATAAGATGAGATTCTCTAGGGTCAGCTTGAAATCTAGCACAAACACAAACACTGAACATGATATCTGGCCTACTAGCAGTTAAGTAAAGTAAAGATCCAATCATACCTCGGTAGAGAGACTGATCAACTTTCTTACGCTCGTTCATCTTGATCCAAACTGCGGCCTTTTCATTGGGTATCAACTGGCTTAGCGGTTTCAAGCCCAATTCTTGATCAAATCTTTGGTATATTTGGCTTGGTTGATAAAAATTCCATCATGACATTGCTTGATTTGGAGTCCAGAAAGAATGTCAACTCTCCCATCATACTCATCTCAAATTTACCTTTCATAAGGTTCTCAAACTTAACACACATAGTCTCATTAGTAGAACCGAAAATAATATCATCAACATATATTTGACTAATAATGAAGACCTTTGGTGTTTAGCAATAAATAGGGTTGTATCAATTTTACCTCTAGAGAAGCCTTGTTCAAAAGAAATTAGATAGAGTGTCATACCATGCTCTTGGAGCTTGTTTGAGTCCATACAAGGCCTTCTTGAGCTTGAAGACATGATTGGGATATTTGTTGTCTTCAATCCTGGCGGTTGAGCTACATAACTTCTTCTTGTAGTTCACCATTCAGAAATGCACTCTTCACATCCATTTGATATAACTTGAATTTCTTGAAGGAGGCATAGGCCAGGAACAATCTAATGGCTTCAAGTCTGGCTACAGGTGCAAAGGTTTCATCATAATCAATCCCTTCTTCTGCCTATAACCTTGAGCAACCAACCTTGCTTTGTTTCTTGTAATGGTACCATTTTCATCCATCTTATTTCTGTATACCCATTTTGTTCCAATTACAGTGTGATCTCTGGGCCTTGGAACTAGAGTCCAAACTCTGCATCTTTCAAACTGATTAAGCTCTTCTTGCATTGCAGCTACCCAACTTGGATCACTTAGAGCTTCATCTACCTTCTTCGGTTCCATCTGAGATAACAGTGCGGTTGAGAACAAACTGTGGTTATCTCTATGTGTTAAGCTTCCTCTTGTTTGAACACCAGAACTGATAGGACCTATAACATTAGTTGTTGGATGGTCTCTATGCTCATTGATTTCTGGAGGGAGGTCATCATGAACCACTATTTCTTGAAGATTTTCCAGAGGAGGCTCTTCTTGATATTCATTGAAATCTTCATTGAAGGTGATGTTGGAACTGGATCAACGGTTTGAATGGGATCAGAAGAATGCGGTTCTACAGCAACACCTTCGGTTTGATTTGGAGCGGCTGGAGAACCTGATGGTGCGGTTTGAGTAGGTTGGTCATTTGCGGTTGCACGATTAAGGTAAGATGTACCTGTCTCAAAAACCACTGAAATCATCAGCAACATTTGGAGCCATATGTGGCTCAAGAAGATTATGTTCATCAAATGTAACATGGACTGACTCTACAATTTTAAAGATGTCTTATTGAAACAACGAAAAGCTTTGGAGTGTTTGAATAACCAACAAAAATACCTTCATCGGCTTAGCATCAAATTTACCTCGATACTCTTTGCATTGTACAATGTAGCACTTGCATCCAAATATCTTGAAGAGGCAATGTTGGGTGATCTGCCTCTCCACAATTCATAAGGAGTCTTATTGTGAACTTTGATGATTAGGGAGCGGTTCTGGGTGAAACATGCGGTATTGATGGCTTCGGCCCAGAAGTATTTGGGAAGCTTTGCTTCTGCAATCATTGTCTTCCCGGCTTCAATCAAAGTCCTGTTCTTTCTTTCTACAACTCCATTCTGTTGTGGAACCCCAGCGGCAGAGAAGTTATGATCATTCCATGATCATCACAATATTGAGCACACCATTGTTTGTAAATTCGGTTCCATTATCTGAACGCACGGCAACAATGTCATCCAATTTTTGAGTTTGGAGCTGTCTAAAGAGAGCGGTTACGATGCCATAAGTATCATCTTTAGAGGCCATCATTTCCACCCATGTATATCTTGAATAATCATCAACCACCACAAGTGTATAGCGGTTTCCTCCAATACTGGCGGTTGGGACAGGTCCAAATAAATCCATGTGCAGCAATTGCAAACAGCGGTTCGTTGAAGGTGCGGTTTTACTAGGAAATGACTGTTTGGGCTGCTTTCCAAGCTGGCATGCTTTGCACTTTTCATCATGATGGTCAGCCACTTTGGGTAGTCCTTTTACTAGACCATCCTGTGCAGTTTTGCTAGATACTTGAAGTTCAGTGGCTGAGCCGCTTATGCCATAACCAGCTGCTTTCACTTATGTTTTTGGCTACAAAACAGAGGTCAGCAATAGAAACAATATTACTCAAATCTATCATATAAACATCACCTGTTCTGTTGCCAGTCAGTAGAGTGACTTCAGAGGAAGCATCTTTGATATAACAGTTAGTTGATGTGAAGATGCAGTTCATTCCTTGTCACAAAACTGAGATATGGAGAGAAGGTTGTGCTTGAGTCCTTCTACTAATGACACATTTTCAATAGTCACCTTTCCTCGTTTGATTGCTCCATATCCTACTGTTTCTCCTTTCTTGTTGTTACCAAACACTACTGGGGGACCTTTCATTTGGATGAAACTGCAGAGTAGTTCGGAATCTCCAGTCATGTGTCGTGAGCATCCACTATCCAAATACCAGAGATCCTTCTTCTTCTTCGCGGTTCCAGCCATAAAACATGAAATCTGAAAAATAAACATGAAAGGTTTTGGTCCCCCTTATTCCTTGGGTCCTAGGGTTAGCAGCTTTTGGGACCCACACTTGTTTGACCTTAGGATTTTTACGTCCCTTGGCATTGGGTGTGAATCTTAAAAGACAATGACCAGCACTATGACCAAATCAGCACAAATAGCACAATGAATAAATCCAGGTTTTGGTTGCGGTTTTACAAACCCTTTACTGACCTTCGGTTTCTCATGTTTTACTGGGTCAGCGGTTTTGGCTTTAACAAAGATTACCTTCTTGAGCTCAACCTTCCTCTTAGGTGTGGCTTTAGGGAAAATGATAGGAATTCCTTAAACCGACTAGGAGCGGTTTCATCACTCAATACTTCCTTGGTTGCCTCAGCCGCTATGGATTTCTCTTTCCACTTTGAATCTCTCCCAGTCTGGTTTTTAGGGTACTCAAAGAAATAATTTTGCCTTTTAATTTCTTGTTTTGAGCCCTTTTTACCAGCATGATTAACCTTAGGAATTTCTTTGGTTTGTTCAGTAGGTTTCACACCACCTTCGGCACAGAGACAAGGACACTTACACCCATCATCGGTTTTAAACCCCAATCCACTTTTATCCGAAGTAGGAATTTGTGAATTTAGGATTTGTTCCACAGTGACACCAGACTTGGTCCATACATCGGTCACTTTTTGGAGGTCATCCCTTTGTACGGTAAGATCATGGATTTGGGTGAGAAGTACCTCGGTTCTGTCCTTCATATAGCGGTTTTCATCCACAATAGTAGATACCCCAGCAATTTGGAGCTTGAGATTTTCAATTTCCTCCTTGTGGGATTTACATACACGTTGGGATTCTTCAAGTTCCGCAGCCATTAGTTTATATGCCTTTTTAAGTACAGTGTGTTTGTTGACATATAATGTTTGCACTTTCTAGTACCTGATCATCATGACTTTGGTCTGCTTGAACCTCGGGAGTGTAGTTTGGTGTAGTAGGAGCTCTGCTTGATCTAGCCTCAGGAGTCTTAGGTGAAACTGACTTCATTTGTTGTTTTGGCAGTGGAAGGCTTTCGTCAATTTCAATTCTTTCTTCAAATCCCATGAGACAGAGATTAGCAGTTTCTTCATCATCACTTTCATCTGAGTCTGAACCCATCCATGTCAGCGGTTGATCTCCTTGGTCAGCTACCATTCCTCTTCTTTTCACGAACTTCTTGTTGAATGGTTTCTTTGCTGGCGCGGCTTCATAGCGCGGTTTAGGACAACTTGACGCAAAGTGACCTGGTTGTCTGCAGTTATAACAACCAAGTCTTCCCTTGTCTTGGGATCTGCAGTTTTGTTGAATCTGGTTGGAGGGACAAACTTTGCTGGGCCTTTGGATGGAAATTGAGATCTATTATTTTTCCTGAACTTGGTGTATCTCTTCACATACAAAGCAAATTCTTCATCATCCATTTCATCAAATCAACTTGAGTAGAACTTGAGGATTGTGATCCTACACTCTGAGCATAAGAACTTTGAGGAGGAGTGTAGGATTGATGAGACTGCTGATAAGATTGATAAGATTGAGGATATGGTTGATGTGATTGAGGATAGGATTGTTGAGACTGCTGGTAATATTCAGAAGGTGCGGTTTGAGGATTATATCTAGGAGCATTTTTGGTCAGGAGGAGCGGTTTGCAAGTGGAGTGAGGAGCGGTTTGATGATGGTCTGGATTGTAGACAGGAGATGAGGTATTGTTGAATGCAGCTAGAGAGAGGGTCTTAAATCTGCTTTCGGTTTCATGGACCTCTTCAAGCTTAAATTCAAAAACCTTCAGCATGGCATACAAGTGTCGAAGATCAAGAGCTTCCAAGTCCTTGTTGTCTTCAATGTTAGTAGTTTTGATCAGCCATTTGCTACCAAGTGCTTGCATGAATCTCATGTTCAAATCTGTATTAGAATAGACATGTCCAAGAGAAAAACAAACGTTAACAATATCAATAAACCTCTCATAGCATTGTCTAAGAGATTCCTTAGGATCTTTAACAAATAGTCAAAGAGTCTTCTCTGTTGATAGAGGCGGTTCTTCTTGGTATCTGAATCTCCTTCCAGAAAATCAACTATAGCATCCCAGGTAGCCTTTGCGGTTTTGCAGTGAAGCACCTTAGAATGAGTCCTCAGGTCAATAGCTGACACTAGCATGGACATAGCTCTTCCATCAAAATCCACATTGATGCGGTCTGCATCAGTCCATTCACTTTCTAATTTCTTAACTTCAGCTTCTTCTCCTGCGGTTCCTGCACGTGGATTAGCTTTCATAGGGACATATGGTCCATCAGTAACCGCGGTCCACAGTCTACGATCACATGAAATCATGTGTTTCATCATCCTATCTTTCCAAAAAATAAAACTATCTTCATCCAGAATCGGTAAGTGATTCGAATTGGATGTTTGCATCATATGGGTGTTTGTGTTTGCCATTGGATCAGCACCCAAGCGGTTAAGCTTGTAAAAACAAGTTTGGTGGATACGCTCTGATACCACTTGTTGTCCCAGAGGGCAACAAGGGTATAGAACCGCTAGAGGGGGGGGTGAATAGCGGTCCGAAACTTTTTCGAAATACCCTTAAAATCAACCGAGTACTTATCAGTTTGGCCAACTGCGGTTCAAGGCACAAGAACCGAACTGATAAAATGCACAGCGGAGTTTGCGGTTTGGCCAAATAGGTTAGTTAAAGAGTTTGAAGTTTGACTCGGGTTGAGAAAACACTATGATGCAACAGAATAGTTAAACTTAAAGTTTAAAGGAAAACACAATTCATCTTTCAAGTCATTTCGTATATGGAAACAAGTTCAAGACCACAAACAAGAAAGATAAATATCAAGACAGAAAATAAAGATCAAACACACAAATTGAAGAGGTTCGTTCTTTAATGAACTACGTCCTCTACCTAGATGGTTAGTCTAGGATTTTCTAATAGCTATAAGACTTGTATTAATTTAGAGGAGGTTTTACAAGATAAATCTAAACTCTAAACAATGAGTCTAACCTAAGCTATAATAACAACCGGTGTTTTCGAAGTATATAATCTATATGATCATATAAATCGGGTGTGTGTGTGAAAAGAAATCAAATGCTCTAAGTATCTAAATGATGGTGGAGCAAATAGAATTCTTTCTGTGTAAAGGCTAAGTATGAGTGGTTGTTAGGCTTGAAGCTTTGATGAAGAACTGGGTTTGCAATGGAGATGGTTGAAGATATGAATATCTGGGTTTAACTCTTCAAAGCAAACTTGAATACTTGGGAATGAATCTCTTGAAGCTCAGCAACCTTCATTGTTGAATAATGAAGGCTATTTATAGGCAGAGCACCCTTGTGACCGTTGGGTAAAGATTTGAATCAAATCTGAAGGGTACAGTGCTGTCGAAATCCCATTGGTTGAGCTGTCATTTTCGTCCTTGGTTTTGTCTTGTAGTCCTAGGTAGTTGTTGCACCACTACCTGACAATTGTCCTTGTTGCAGAAAGGACTAACGGTAAACAATTTAAACTGATGGACAAACCGACATTCCTTGCAGAAACTCCAAGTTAACTTAGAGTTATTTTGACATGACATAACAACATCCTTATACTGTCAATAAGGGAATGTTTGTCTAAGGAATAAATGACATCTCTTTAATTCTTCAATAACTGCTCTGCGGTTTCACCAAGCATAGGGCGGTTTGAAGAATGGTCTTGATGTGCGGTTTCATCAAACATGCAAACTGCGGTTTGATGAGAATTGAAGAGCTCCATGCTGGCATTCTTAAAATGATGGCTTGAAGCACTAAACCGCTAATGATACAACCGAACAATACTCAGCCTTGAAAACAAAAAATCTAGAAATGGACTTATCTAAAAATTGAAGTAGAACTTCATTACATGCGGTCCTAAAGTCCATAAAAAGACACGTGGAATGGATCAATCAAATTAAGGTGGGTGCACTAACAATGAATCCTAACACACTTTGTTAAACAACACCGTTTATGCAATCAAACCTTATGAATTCTTGTTTAGGGACAACCGAAAGGGACTTTGTTGAATGCGAAATCTTGACGGTGAAAGAGACTAGACTCGAATCCTCGTAGAAACATTCTCATTTCACCATCGCAATCCTTTGTTCAACAATTTTCCGAAGGGGCATTCGTCAAGAATTCATTAAGGGAGGATTATAGATTGTATGAAAAGCGTTATCTTAGGCAAAGATTAAAACAATCCTAAGAATCAAACCGACCGGTCTCAAGGAGTGTCCTATTGACTATTATGTATGCATGAGGTTGATGCAGGGATTACGGCTAAGGATCCCCATGAACACATTCTAAGAGAGTGTCACAGAGTGGGTACACCATCTTTGGAAACACCGGCGAGTGCCACTCGTAGAGTGGGGGTGCTGACCGACATCCGTCCTTCGATTGGGACCCGGGTTTATATGGTATGTAGTGCAATTATTCTACATGCGTGCACGTGTGTAAGAGTCAAGTTCTAGGTGTCAAAGGAAAAATAGAGATTTTTTTTTTAAGCAAGTAAAAGATTGACCGGACTAAAGTGGTTGCCTACGTTTCTCTCAATCTTCAGAAAAAGAAAGAGAGACTCAGGTCAACGTAGTTCGAGTTTGAAAAGATTTTTGAGAAGAGGAAGAGCACATAAGCACGTAGGAGTACATAGAAGAGAGGGATAGAAGTACTCACATTGCTTGCATTACCCATTAATGGGTGCAAAATAAACTAGGGATGAGTACAGTAGTCATCCCTAGACGTGTCCAAAAACCAACCGAAACTGGCTAACCGGCGGTTATCTAACCGGTCAAAATCGGCTAACCGGCTAACCGTTTCGGATGTGAACCGGCTAGGGGCGGTCCGGTTAAGGTTAAGGATTCTGATAACCGGTCAACCGGCGGTTATAACCGTCGGTTAAGTATCCGGTTGAACCGGCGGTTATAACCGGTGATTGAACCGGCTAACACACCTAATTTCTAATAATGACAGTGTGGCCCCTCCCAACGGCTAGTTGACCAAAAAGGTCCAAAACGGCTAGTTTTGACTTATAGCCGTTAGTTTTCTGACCAAAAACGGCTACAATGCAGAAAATTAAAAAAAAAGGTTTTTTTTTCTTCAGTTTTTTGAAACTACAAATGTAACGACCCCAAAACCCGTCCCTATTTATTTTATATTTTTGGGGATTTTAATTTGAACTTATGTGTATTTTATGTGCTGCATCATATTTTATGACTTGCACATCTTACTTGATTAAATGTGTTATTTACTGAGTTAGTAGTAATAATGGTTAAGGGAGTTAAATGATTAAGTTGAAACCTTAAGGGTTAAATGTGAAATTATAACTTTAGGGGTTTATTTGTTCAAATGGAAAGTAGAGTGACCAAAGTATAATTTTGGGGCAAAAATCTTTATAACCTTATGCTTATCTCCCTCTCTCTGTGTTTGCATACTTACTCAGAACATTTTCTCGTTTCTTCCTAGGGTTAAGAGAAAAGGTAAGTTCATTTCATTTGATTTTATATCTTTTAAATTACTTATCCGTTTTAAAATCTAATTATATAAAAATGATCAGGGCGTTGAATAGGTCATTTCTACCCGAACAAAACATATTTCTGCGATACTTTTCCCCGAAATAGGTAAGTTACTAATTCCCCTTTAAATGTTAAAATGGTCATATATGTTATACTTGATACTTGTGATTGTTATTTTTGTGATTTTGATGATTTTTGTGATACTTGTAATTTTGGGATAAAGGGAGTATTAATATACTGTGAAGAAAAACAATGACTTAGGCTTGAAAGTGGTGTCTTGGGCATGTATTGCACTCCTGGGTATTGTTAATATTGTTAAAATGTTATTGAAAGTATACTCCTACTCTTTGGACGGATGAATTGGACTTGCAGGAGAAATTGGAAATTCTGAGTCTAGGCTTGTGGGCGACCGCCCAAGTCGACAGGGTTTGGGTTTCAAATTTTGGTATTCTGGGCGACCGCCCAGACCCCCTGTTGAACAAAAGTTAGCTAATTTCAAATGAGTTAGAAGTCAATCCTTGTCTAGGTTTTGGGTCCTTGTGTAGAGCACCTAGAGGGGTGTTTTGGGATGCTAAGATTGTAGATAATGGATTGATTGTGAATGTGTGCAAGATTGTTGTTTGACTTAATGTCATTGATAAAGGATTGTGTTGTGACTTAATGTCAATGTTGTTATGAGTAACGTGTTTACATCTTTATGATGAGATTTATGTGGTTCCTTACTTTGGAATCATGCCCCGGTTGTTGTTTAAGCAAGTATTTATTACTATGCTCGTGTTTAAAGTCCAGCTGGTACTTGTTGTGGTGTCGGACAGTGGTAGGGATTACAATGGCACACGAGCCAAGTTCATTGTAAGGCTTCTACCATTGGTTTCCCATTTTTAACCCCCTTCCTTGGGCCACAGATTGGGTTTGGGCTAGATCTCCTTTGTGTGAGTTTAGTCACCGTTTGGGTTATGACTTTGTGTTATTTTCCCCCGTTGTTGTTGTTGTTGTTGTTTGGTTCATGAACCCATTTCAGCCCTTTGGTGCTGCTCAGTTGATACCTCTCAGATGGTTATATGTTTGATTCGAGAACCTTGGCTCAGTATCCACTTATGAGTGTTTATTTCCACCTTACGTGTGGTAAGATGAGTTGTCTTTGCCTATCATTTTACGTGCTATGTGAATGTTTATTGACATTGTTCAATTATGAGTATCATTTCAGCATGTAACGTAGTTGCATTTTAGTAGCTTACTGAGATTTATTCTCACCTCGTTCCTTTCAATGTTATTTTCCTTAGATAAAGGAGAGCCCAGGGGATAGGTCACTTCAAGGGAGGACGTCGAGGTGGTGATTTTGGGTAAAACATTTTGGGACATGTGTTATGTAAAGGCTACATTATGTAAATGTATAACCTTTTGGGTAGAGTACCCGTGACTTCATCTTTGTATCACCTATTTTTGGAACATGTTGGTGATTTGTAAATTTATAAGTAAAGTGTGTAAGCCTTGTGGCTAAGTACTTTGGGTTGTGAAAGTTTGGTTGTGTGAAATGAAATCAAGTTTCAAGTAAATGTGTTTGGTTATATGAAACTTTTATGAAAGGATATTTTGAAAAAAATTCTTAAAATGTTTTATGACGTCTTCCGTGCGTGTCCCAAACGTGGGGCCATGTAGGACCACGGGTTAGGGCACGACAACAAATATCCCCTCCATCCTCCCATTTTTTTCCACAATTCTTTCTACCTTACTTCTCTCCATATTTCTCTCTCTAATCTTCAAATACTCCAGTTAATTTTCAGATTTCAGTTAGTTTCCACACAATTATTTAACAAATTCCAATTAGTTTCCAAATTACTGTTAGTTATTTAACGAATTCCAATCAGTTTTTTAATGGTTGCAGTTAGTTTTCCGTTTTCAGTTATTTTTTTCAGATTTCCAGTCAGATTTTAAAGGTTGCATTTAGTTTATCAGTTTTCAGTTAATTTTTTTCAGATTTCCAGTCAGTTTTTTAACGGTTGCAGTCAGTTTATCAGTTTTCAGTAAAAAAAAAAATCAGATTTCCAGTCAGTTTTTTAAGGTTCCAGTTAGTTTTTCAGTTTTGAGGTAATTTTTTCCTGTTTTCCAGTCAGTTTTTAACGGTTCCAGTCAATTTTTTAACAGTTCCAGTCAGTTTTTTGGTTTCCAGTCAGTTTATTCCAGTTTCCAGTCAGTTTTTTTTTGACATTTTCCAGTTAAATTTCCACATTTCAGTTAGTTTTCCAGATTTCAGTTAAAAAAAAATGTCTTCATCTCGAATGTTGGCAAGTCTCATGTTGATTCTACCTCCCAAAACCAAGATTTTGATGATTTTTTTTTAGGAACCCTTTGTTGAAAATCAAAATGAGCAACATGATGAAGAAAATGTTGTTGAAAGTCAAAGTGGTAGAGGCGGCCGAGGTCGAGCCCGAGCTCGTGGGGAGGGAAGAGGTGGTCGAAGTCGCGGACAAGCACAACAACATCAACCATGGGAATCTAGATCCGACATTTTTACGAGTTGGAATTATATTTCAACTCCAATTTTGATTATGTACGAAACACTTCAAATCCAACTAAATTTGACGTTTTGAGGTGGTGGGCACAAAGGCATGAAAGTTATCCCATACTCTCTTTAATTGCAAAAGAAGTCTTATCCTCTCCCGCTTCAACGGTGGCGGTCGAATCGGCATTTAGCGTGGGAGGAAATGTTTTGGATCCAAGACGTTCCCAACTAACGGTTGATAATTTGGAAAATCAACTCTTACTTGGTGATTGGATTAGAGTGGAAAAGAGAGAGCAAGATATGCCTTATGAAGAGGATATACAAGATCCACGATATCAATACGACTTGGAAGGGTCTACGGGAAGTTCGGAAGGGGACGACAATTAGATAGTTTTTATTTTAATTTGATTGTAATAGTTAAGTTAAGGTAAGGTTCCATTATGTCCTCCCTTAATTATAAAAGGGCAAGGTTTGGTTGTCCCCCTCTTTTTGTAATTTAAATTTTAATTAATAAAATTTAAGGGTACCTTTCTTGAGTATTTTCTGCAAAAAGCAATAAAAAAAAAAGTTATTTTTTTTTCAATTTGAATGATAACATATTTTTAAAGCTTTTTGTAAAAAAAAAAAAAAAATGCAAAACCTGCATTTTACAAGTTACTGTAATTCAGTAATTATGTCAAAAAAAAAAAAAAAAAAAACTAACACTAGCCCAGGCCCAGCCGCCCAGGCCCACCCAGCAGCCCGCCATCCAACCCAGCGGCCCAGCCTGTTTTTTTTTTTTTTGAATTTTCTGAGTTCTGCACATTGGTCCCCCACTTTTAAATTGGTCAGTTTGGTCCCCCAAGAAAAACTAGCCGTTATAACGGCTAGTTTTTTAACTGGCTGCTGATTTCCAACCCATTTAACTATAAAATTCCCCCTCCCTCCTCACTATTTTTTCACACAAGCTCACAAAGTCTTTCTCTACAATATAAATCTCTCTCTACAATTACTCTTGAGAAGTTTGTTACTTTTTTTGTTAACTTTCTAACGAAAATCACTATTTTTTTACGAAAATCATTTTCACCCATTCATATTTCATCACACCAAATGGCTTCTAATTCAAACAATGAGAGGGTGAGCCAATTTACTATTATGGGGAGGCATTTTACAATCAAACCACTCAACGAAGATGGCACGCACACGCACTCGCACATGCGGTCCACACACGAATTCATTTGCAAGTATTGTGGAATGACGTACTTCTTTAGAAAAGGTGGAGGGTACGGTGTATTCAAGAGGCATATTTCAGCAAAGCATCCCGAAAGAGAAGAATAGAAGATTAAAATGATAAAATTGTTGCTTGGTAATAATATGTAACAATTTAAACATTTTCCAGTTAGTTTGTCAGTTTTCAGTCAGTTATTATCAGATTTCCAGTTAGTTTTTAAAATATTCTAGTTAGTTTGTCAGTTTTCAGTCAGTTAATTCCAGTTTCCAGTCAGTTTTTTACATTTTTCTGTTAAATTTCCAGTTTCCAGTCAGTTTTTTGACATTTTCCTGTTAAATTTCCAGATTTCAGTCACTTTTTGGACATTTTTCAGTTAAAAAAAAAAAGGGAAAAAGTCAGGCGGTTTAACCGGATGAACCGGTTAAACGGTTAACCGCCTAACCTTAACCGTTAGAGCCGGTTAGCCGGGGCGGTTCCGGTTAGTGCTTCGCTGACTTCTCAACCGCCGGTTATAACCGGCTAACAGCCGGTTAACCGGCAATGGACACGTCTAGTCATCTCTAATTTATTCATTTTTTTATACTCCGCTGCAAAAGATGTTAGCGCAAAAACAATACATGTATATGACATAAATCATTTTTTGCACATATGGGGATGGAGTAAAACAAGCAAATAAAAGTACCTTTTTTTTCCTTTTTTTTTAAAGGTCGGTCAACCCAAAAAAAAGGTCAAACCCTATATTCCTACTTACTGCCGCTGCCAAACAGGAAGATTTTTTTTTAATGCCTAATCATTACTAATGATTACCCAATGATTGCAAATGATTAAAAGGAGATTTAATCATAAGCAATCATTGGTCAATCATGGCACAATGATTAAACCTTAAATATTCCAAATCAAACTGTGTTTGGCGGCTTTGAAGAGATGTCTCGTACGAGACATAAATGTCTCGTACGCGACATTCCAGTCCAGAACCCAGATTCAAAACAGAACAGGTTTAAAACAGAGCAGTCCGAAAATTCATAGAAAAATTAAGAAAAAATTATTTTTTTGCAGAAAATTGAGAAGATTAAAAACACCTAATTTGCACGCAAGTCTAACCCACTTAATTTTTCCCCAGCAGAGTCGCCACTGTTTGCACCCGAGAGAGAAAGAGGTCCTCGCTTTACCATTTTGATTTGAGAGTCGCCACCATGTTGTTGAACGGAACACGGACCGTGAGATTCTTGAGTTCGGAGGTTAACTTATGGATTGGGAAGGTCAAGGAGCACCCAATCCACCCAATCTAAGATTGGTCTTGCTTAGGTGCTTATAATCAAATAAAGAATAAACAATTAAAACAAGTAAAGCTTATAATTAATTTTTTAATTATTGGAATGTCGGATCATGTGCTTCAAGACCATCTCCATGGATTGGAGAGGCTCTAGACTGATCCTTTTGATGGGATTACACAACTCTAAAACAAAGAATGAGATGAGAAGTAGTGATAAAAAGCGTAGGAGATTACCTAAAGAGTTCTTGAGATTCCAATTGATGGCCTTGACTAAGGCCTTGAAGATCCAAGAGTTTTATGATGATTTTGGCTTGAAAGGATGAGTTTTTGATGGTGTTTTGGTGTGAGGGGGGGAGGAAAAACGGGATTCTTGAGAGAGAGACTGATTAGAGTGTTTTTAACCTCTTTTTGTGGTGAAAGAACTCTATTTTATAAGTATTGGATTACTTAGGGACCAAGTCTAGGAGTCCTAAGTTTAGTAGGAAATAGAGTCCTTATTTGGAGAGGTTAAAGGAGGTAGGAAATCAGTAGGAAATCACCTAGGAAGCCTCCTATTAGATATTCCCCGGATTAGGAGAGTGATGGCCAAGAAAGAGATCGGGACGGAGAAGGAAAGTGGATTATTCCCGAAACAGAAGGATATGTCTCGTACGAGACATTGATGTCTCGTACGAGGTATCTAGTACAAAAGTACTGTTTTGTCCTTCTATCAGTTTCATTTGTTTATTTTAGCCCCTGACTAACGGAGTCAGTTAGAAACTTAACAAAATATGACGAAACTAACGAGTTTTTATCCAAACACAAAGGCGAGACACAAGAGTAGTGTAATCCTAAATGAACGTTCAAAATGGGATGTCTACACCATGATAATCTCAGGTCTAAGGATTCAAATCGTATGACTATTATGAGATTCAATTATGATATTTGACCATGACATAAATCTTATAACGGCTCTATAAAGTACCTTGTTCTCCAACAAGTACCCATAAGTTTAATCTGCATCCTATGCACCAAAATCATCATATGATTATCCATTAAACTCATGCTAGCTCTTCATAAGTTCTAGGGACACTGATTATTATAATAAACATGCAAAAGATATAATAATCGGGTTTGTTATCTCTATTACAATGAAGCTCTGATGTAACATATAGGCCTTTCTCAAGGGCCTAGGGCATAATATCCAACAATCTCCCACTTGCACTAGGCCCAATCAACGTGTATCTAATACCCATTGAGCTAGTTATGATCTCCATCATTATTGCAAGCAAGCTTATATAAGATGATTATCCTTTATCATCATTTGATATTTTTCATATTTTGACATCTCCCATCTTTGACAATTTCTCGAATATGATAGAGATATCTGAGTACGTGTTTAGATAAGATATTAGTCTCTTGGCATGTGCAATAATGATTATTGTCACAATGAAAATCCATTAAATTAGTGACACTAGAAATAATTTCTAGTTTACTAATTAATATCTTTATCCAAACAATTTTCTAGTTATATCCCATGCTACTAGATACTCAACATTTTGTAGAATAGTAGTGGTGTACTTGGAACTCTTCTAAAACCATTATTAACCATAAACATGTATTTATATTGCGATAATTATCTTTGTTGGTTTGTAAGAATGCATCTACATAACCATTACAAGATCATCTTATATTCCATCAAATATTAAGAATGCATCATTTAGTTCTTTTCAAGTACATAATGATGTTTCTTATCTAGTGACTTTCACTAGGATCTGATTGGTTTCATCTTATCATACTCCAAGTATATGAGACATTTGGTCTTAGTACATTAGCATGGCTTACATGAGAGATCCAATTACCGAAGCATATAGAATCCTAATCATGTACTCTTGCTTACTTGTCTTTCAATAAGACTAAATCTTGTCAAGAGTAATTCTATAAGACATTTGCATGTAACCTCTCTAAGAGTCTTGCATAGTGAAATTTTCATTATCTTGTCTATATTAGTACTTTGACTTAAACCAATCAACCTTTTAGATTTATCTCCATAAATCATTCCAAGAATATAGGCGTCTTAGACCAAGTCTTTCATTATGAAACTCTTTTAAAATGAATTATATGTCAACCACATATATTAGACTATGAATTATGTTACGCTCCCACTAAATTTATTGTAATCACAAGTCTCATCTTTAATGAATTCAAACTCTTTGAATGCTTCATCAAAATAAAAATTTCACTCCAATTAGTTGCATTAATCCATCTCATGGATTTCTACAACTTGCATATCTTATTAAAAATTTATGGATTAATAAAACTTTTAGGTTGTATCAAACACATCATAAATTATGTTCCTGTTAAGGAATACTGTTTTGACATCCATTTGTCATATTTTCATATTCGCAATATGAGGTCATGACAATTAGAATTCTAATATTCTTAAGCTTGACTATAGATGACAAAGTTTCATCATAATCGATATTATGAATTAACTTCATTCAATTAGTCGTGCTTTATCAATATGCACTTTACAATCCATATCCGTTTTTCTCCAAGAAAACTAATTTTCCATCTTATGGTTTTTATGCCTTATGGTAGAACAATCAAGTTATAAACTTGATTATCATACATGGATTGGATTATGACTCCAAGTCATTAATCTAAATTCGGAGCGGACATTGCATCTTGATAGGTAATAGGTCAATCATTCTCAATGATATCTTCCTTATTACTTTCTATTATGGGAAATCAATATTTCTTGTTATAGATAGTATCATATCACATATGCAAATAACTTGTGTATACTTGAACGAATTTCCACAACTCCTTGTGAAACTTTGTTCAACTTCCATCTTAGGTTCTATGTCATTTTCTGGGTCTCGAACTCTTTGAGATACATTTTACTCCAACTAGTTCTTTAGAGATAAACGATTTATCTAAAAAGTACTATTTTGAGTATCAAACGATTTGTACTCTAAATGGCGTAAATTAATATCCTTAAAATATCCCATGAAAATACATTAACTAGATTTAGGTGTGATTTTGACAAAGACAATACTTTTCGTAAAAGTGTCACATCACAAATCTTTATGAAAGACAAACTAAGTTATCTTTCATTCCATATCTAATATGGTATCAGTCGAACCTCCTTAGATGAAACTCAAATTAGTGTAAGCGCAGCTGTTTTGAGCACATAATCCAGAAGGTTAATTAAAGATCAATGGGTAAATATAAAGTCAGAAAAAAAAGTGCCACAAAATGTGGCTTACTAAATGATGTGTTAAAATTCTATTGGTGTTTTTTATTAGAGTGTGTCGGGTTTATAATCGGTGCAACCAATAAAATATCGCCACCTCACTTTGTAACCATAATTTTATGAACTTCTTTTGTGCCCCTAGCATTGCCCAAGATCAATTTGACTTATTATAAGGTGAAAAACTGTAGTTTGCAGACAATCTGTAAACTTCTGGTACATCGTCCATACGGCTGATTAGCAGGCGTATACCTCCAAGTAATTTGTACGGTGATTGTTTCCAGATCATGTTTTTTATTATTCTGTAGACTATCTGCAGAATTCTCATCAAGTTCATGGCTCAAATATTCATTACTTTGATTAGATCAGAGTATTTTAATACTTTTGCCATGAGCTAGCGAAATCCTTTCTAACATTGTTACTTTAATGAACTACATATATCAATATGTATTATTTCAAAAGAGTACTTCCTTTCACTACCATTAGTAAAAGGTATCTTGATCAATTTACAAGATACACATATATCACATGATTCAAAATCACGTGAATTTAAAAGTCCGTCCCATGAAATTTTAGATATGTGTTTCTTATCATTTGATCGAGACTTTAATGCTATAAGAATGTAACGCTTACATTCTTAGAATTGGATTTCTCATTATTTATGTTATAATTATAATTTTGTTCTTCCAGATAGGGATATAATGTCATTATATGATTTATCAATACCATAAAACAAATCATATTTAATGGAGAACTTTCTTATTTGAAATACGAAATATACATTATCTTCTCATGAAGAAATCAAAATAATATTTTTACTTAAAAAAAGGAATATAGCACCATTTATTCAAAACAAATATGAACCCTACTAGGTAAAGACACTTCGCAAGTCCCTATTATTAATATTCCAACCTTTGCATTATTATTAATACATATGTTAATCTTTACCTTTGTTAAGTAGTCTTTCTATTTCTAAAGTCTTACACATTTATAAAAATGTGGGATTCATATCCGGTATCTAATACCCAAGAACTTAGATGTAGAAGATTAACATAAATACTTGAAGCGGTAGTCTTACTACCCTTCATTTTGATCTTTTAATTCAAATTGTAATTTCTCCAATGGTCAATCTTATTGCCATGGTAGCAATTACATCCTTAAGATTTTGGGTTTAGCCACAAATATTTTGTTTATGCTAGACAACTCTTGTCTTGCCTTTATCTTAAATCCTCTTCTTTATTAACATTTGGAGTTTGAGAAGGTTCCCTTTTTTATATTAAGTCTAGCATTTTAAACATCAAATGTCGCTTATGAATTAATATCAAATCCGTTGTTAGTTCCAAACTAACTTGATTATCAAGCCTTTCAAGGTGATCAATATGTCTCTCCATGTTCAAAACATGAGAACTTATTGATATACCTTTCAGTCATATTATGAATGTCAGGCTTCTTATCAGTATCAAACTTTTATTGCCGTGCTTGCTTATAGGAACGCTTCCTACGTGATTGTTTATTTCATAAGCATCCATATGTTTTAGATACTTCTTAAATTTTAAATATATGGTAGCAAGTTGTAAGACAATTGACACCCATAGAATCATCAACATGTTTCTAATATATGTCTTTGTCTAGTCTTTAATGCATTAGTCTTCTTAGGAATAAGATTTATTAAGAATTTATAACTTCCGTTCTTGCTTTAGAACAATTCTTAAGCTCATGACTAGGTCAAAGAAGTTAATCTCATTCTCTTTAAGTGAGGTCTATTGCAGTAATTAATCATGATAATAGTTTAAGATATTCTACAAAATATGCAAATAAATATACACATATATTTCATACCACTAACATTTAGAGATTTTAATATATTTCATAAATACTCCCACTAAATTATACACCTTCAAATACAATAATTGTATAATATAATTTATGTGGGCTAAGATCCATATTTCACCTAACTTTGAGCCGGCCTCAAGATCAAGTTATTTAAGTATATAACTCCTTATCAATCACATCATATGTGACTCTTAGATCCTTTATGGGATTTGGACATCTTATGTCACAACATGTTTTAATCCCATCTTATGCCTTAGGCCCATAACTGTTATGATAGCCTAATTAAGTCAAACCACTTTAAACATATAGGAATCACTGTTTCCTCATCTTTCTTATACAAGAATAGAATTAATGCGCCTACACTAGGGCGTAAAAGATAAAACTACCCGTTTACTCACAAGTGTTTTAATCATAGATTGGCACATGACTTAAATTTTAAGAAGGTTATTTATATATTTATTTATGTAACACATAATTTTATATAATAATGCATAATGGTTGTTAACTAATCGAATAAATTAACAGAAGCAAAATCTTGTGATTCAATTATGTAGCAAAATTATGGGGATGTATTCAAAATTCTCTGTAAATAATTTACAGATTGGATGCTCCATCCGTATGTCCAGAAACAAGGCATAAGCCTGCCATTGGGCAATACGATGAATCAATCCAAATTTAGTTTCCTTCTCTGCAAATAATTTGCACTTTGTTTATAGGGATAAATTTTGAAACCTTTTGAATCTGCAGAACATCTATAAATTTAGAGCACAAAACATATGGCCGAGACTAAGCCATAAGGCAACCACAATTCCGTACTAAAATCAAGAAACCAAGAGAATCTTTCATACGGCCGAAAATAATCCTATGAGGCAACTACAATTCCGTATGGAACAATAACTTGTTTCAAGATCCTTTATTATCTCATCAATTTCACAGACTACAGCAATCCTGAACTCTTAAGAATTCTGATTTCTGCAATTTTCTGGATTAAATCATATTTCAAGAAATATGGTTTCGAAAACCTGCCATCTGAAAACAGTCTCAATTCCAGATTCGAACTCTGTAAACAATTTACAGAACAATCAGATTACCAGAAAAACAAAACAGCTCTTAGAAATCCCAGAGTACCATCCGTACGGCTAGGGCACAGCCGTATGGCTCCTGTCCAGCCCTCTGGACCCTACGGCGTCATTATCATCGTTGCCAACAGGATATGGATTCTCTGTACCATTAGGGCTCAGTGCTCGCTGCGATTTGGCGCTAGCCCAAAACTCGTATTGATGAAGTGGGCTTTCAGTCCACAGTTCCACCGGCTACGGAAATTTCTTCGTCTTCGAAGGAATCTTTGAAAGGGGGGTTTGCTTCTTGGAAATCATCTTCCCCGAAGACCTCCGGTGAAAATTCCCATATTTTCAAAATTCTTAAATTCGATTAATCCCAATATCATGTTCATGCATTAATTAGATTAAACAAATACGAATTTACAGATTAAAAATTTAAATAGATCTAACCAAAATCATGAATAAACAATTTATTACATATACAAATTAGATCTAAATTATCAATACATATAATCAAATTATTTATTGAGAACCCTAACATGAAATTATTCATATGGATCTCATCAATATAATAATCATATAATCCCCATCTAATCATGCTCGTAAACCTTATCACATACTCATCTTATTATCATGTAAATCATATAATCGAATTAAATAATTTAAACATGATATATTAAAATAATCAACGATGAACGGGGATCTGATACCACTGTTGGGTTTTGATGCACCATGCGCAGCGGAATAATAACATGTAATCAAACACCCATGAGCCCAGATCCGTCCATGTTGATTAAATTAAATACAAGATGAAAGAAACTAACCCTTGAAGATCAAATCCATGAACACGGACTTTAAGGTGCTAAAGCAAACACCCTCTATCGGTATCCACACGTCGAACGGACTCAAGAACACCTTCTTGATTGATTGATGATGAAGAAACGCTTTCTTCGTAGGAATTATTTTTCTTCATTGATTATTGTATTTTGATGATTCCAAATCTCAAAATAAATAATTCTCTCTCTCTCTCTATGTTTTATTGTTTCTCAAACAATTGTTATTGATTTCTAAAATCAACCATTGGGGCTGTCAAACTCGGCACCATATATTTATATGAGGGTTTGACCTAATTCCATTGGGACTCTGGTTTCCTTCTGCAAGAAAAAACTAAACAATCTGCCAGGCCCGTAAAGGCAGTCGTACGGCTTTCTAGGAGCAGTACTCCTCCTAAGGAGCCGTATGGTCAGTAGTTCTTGATTCCCAGATTTTTGGCCTTTTTCAATCCGTTCTATTGTGTGTGACCCAATAGGATTATACTATGTTGGCAACGAGTCCGAACCATTCAGAACCCGTAAGTCATAAGCGGACTCTAGTAATCCATTATGACTACCCAAATAGTATAACTTTGAAACTCCAAAGTTACCTTATAGAACATATCACAATGCTTTGTCACGCGATATCATATTGGACATAAGTCATGGTCCACGTCAACTTATGTTGTCCAATGCTTTCTCGATCTTTAGTAGATTGATATGAGCAAATAACATTGAACACATTAATTCATTTGGGTATGGCCATACTATTGAATATTATGCCCTAGGCCCTTGAGAAAGGCCTATGCGTTACATCATAGCTTCATTGTTATAGAGATAACAAATTCGTTTATTATATCTTTTGCATGTTTATTTTAATAATCATTGTCCCTAGCACTTATGAAGAGTTAGCATGAGTTTAATGGATAATCATATGATGATTATGGTGCATATGATGCGGATTAAATTTATGGGTACTTGTTGGAGAACAAGGTACTGGATAGACCCATTATGAGATTTATGTTATGGTCAATTATCATAATTAATTCTCATAATAGTCATACCATTTGAATCCTTAGACCTGAGATAATCATGGTATTCCACATGATGAATATTATGCTTGACATACTCAAATGCTACCCTTAACCAGGTAGTTATAAAGGCTACGATTGGCATGATCGGATTCTTGTAGGGAAGAATGATAAGTCAAGATAGAATTTGTCCTTCTTCGGAGAGATATCTGCTTAGGCCACTTGATGAGTGAGATTGATGATAGTGCATGGCCATACCCAAATGAATTGATGTGATCAATGTTATTTTCTCATATCAGTCTACTCAAGATCGAGAAACTATTGGACAACATAAGTTCACTCGGACCATGACTTATGTTCAATATGATATCGCGTGACAAAGGGATTGTGATATGTTCCATAAGGTAACTTTGGACTTTCAAAGTTATACTATTTGGTTAGTCATAATGGCTTGCTAGAGTCCGCTTATGACTTACGGGTTCTGACTTGTTCGGACTCGTTGCCAACTTAGTATAATCCTTTTGGGTCACACACAATAAGAACGGATTGAAAAAGCTGGAAAAATCTGGAAATTTGTACTGTGACCGTACGTCTCTCTGGGAGGAGTACGGCTCTGATAGATCCATACGGCTGCCCCTCCGTACCTGGTCAGATCCTACAGTTTTCTTCTTAGAGAAGAAATCTCGGGTCTAAAAAGAATTAGGTCAAACCTCTCATTTAGAAAGAGTGCCGGGTTTTACAGCCCCTAACCCCATTGATCACCTAGGTTTTGGAAACCAATATAAATTATTTTTGAAACATTAAAATATAGAGAGGTAGGATTATTAATTTGAGATCTATGATCATAAAATTCAATAATTGAAGAAGCAAGATAATTCCTACGAAGAAAGTGTTTCTTTATCATAAAGCCTTGGATCTAGCAATCAATCAAGAAGGTGTTCTTGAATCCGTTCGATGTGTGGATACCGATAGAGGGTGTTTGCTTTAGCACCTTAAAGTCCGTGTCATGGATGCGATTTTCAAGGGTTAGTTTTTTCCATCATGTATTTAATTTAATTAACATGTACGGATCCGGGCTCATGGGTGTTTGATTTCATATGTTTATTCCGATGCTGATACATCAAAACCCAACAGTGGTATCAGAGCCCCGTTCATTGTTGATTATTTTAATATATCATGTTTAAATTGTTTAATTCGATTATATGTTTTGCACGATAATAAGATGAATATGTGATTAAGGTTTATAAGCATGATTAGATGGGGATTATCTGATTATTATATTGATGAGATACATATGAATAATTTAGATATAATTTGTATATGTAATAAATTGTTTATTCATGATATTGATTAGATCTATTTAAATTCATAATTTATAAATTCGTGTTGGTTTAATCTGAGTAATGCATGAAAACGATATTGAGATTGATTGAATTTCTCGAATTCTAAAATCTGAAAATCTGGACAGAGAGTTTGCACGCCTCTTATGGAGGCATACGGCTTATAGTAAGCCGTACGACGGTCCTCTGCAGATTCTCAGATCTGTTTCGTTTTCTGGTTTTCTAATTGTTCTGTAAATCGATTACAGAATTCGAATCAGGAATTGAATCTGATTTCAGATAGCAGATTTTCGAAAACGTGTTTCCTGAAATATGATTTTAATTCAGAAAATTGCACAAATCAGAGTTCTGAAGAGTTCAGGATTGCTGTAGTCTATGAAATTGATGAGACAATAAAGGATCTTGAAACAAGTTATCATTCCATACGGAATTGTGGTTACCTCATAGGCTTAGTTTTGGCCGTATGGAAGATTATCTTAGTTTCTTGATTTTAGTACAGAATTGTGGTTGCCTTATGGCTTAGTTTCGGGAGTACGTTTTGTGCTTGCAATTTATAGATGTTATGCGGATTCAAAATTTTCATAATTTATCCCTATAAGCAAGTGAAAATTGTTTGCAGAGAATGAAGCTAAATTTGGATTGATTCATCGTATTGCCCAATGGCAGGCTTATGCCTTGTTTCTGGACATACGAATGAAGGATCCAATTTGTAAATTTTTTACAGAGAATTTAGATTCCATCCCCATTATTTTGCTACATAACTAAATCAAAAGATTTTGCTTCTATTAATTAATTTGATTAGTTAACAACCATTATGCATGATTATATTAAATTATGTGTTACATAAATAAATATATAATGCATGTCTCTATATAAATAGCCTTTTTAAATTTTATGTTCAATGTGTCATCCACGATTAAAACACTTGTGAGTGCACGGGTAGTTTTATGCTGGCTATGCCAAAGCTAGGCGCATTAATTCTATCTTTGCATAAGCAAGATGAGTGAATCAGAGTTTCCTATACATTTAAAGTGGTTTAACTTAATTAGGCTATCATAACAGTTATGGGCCTAAGGCACAAGATGTGATTAAAACATGTTGTGACATATGATGTCCAAATCACATAAAGGATCTAAGACTCACATATTATGTGATTGATAAGAAGTTATCTACCTAATTAATTTAGTTTTGAGCAGTCATGCCAAAGCCCACTTAAAATTAAATTAAAGTTGGATCTTAGCCCACTTAAATTATATTATACAATTATTGTATTTGAAGGTGTATAATTTAGTGGGAGTATTTATGAAATACATTAAAAATCTCTAAACGATAATTGGTATGAAATATAGGTGTATATTTATTTGCATGTTTGTGTAGAATATTTTAAACTTTAATCATGTATAATCACTATGATCTACCCACTTAAAGAGAATGAGATTAATTTCCTTGACCTAGTCATGAGATTAAAAATTGTTCTAAAGCAAGAGCGGAAGTTATACATTTTTAATAAATCTTATTCCTAAGAAATCTAATGCTTTAAGAACGGACAAAGTCATAAATTAGAACCATGTGGATGAATTTATGGATGTCGATTGTCCTATAACTTGTTACCATATGTTTGGAACTTGAGAAGTATTTAAAACACATGACTGCTTATGTGATAAGCAATCACATAGGAAGCGTTCCTACAAGCAAGAAAGGCAAGAAAAGTTTGAGATTTATTAGAGCCTAACATTTATATGATGACTGAAAGGTATGTTAATAAGTTCTTATGTTTTGAACATGAAGAGACATATTAATTACCTTAAAAGGCTTGGTTATCAAGTTAGTTTGGAACTAATATTAATTCATAAGCAACATTTGATGTTTAAAATGCTAGTCATAATATCAAATGGAAACCTTCTCAAACTCTAACGGTTAATAAGGACAAGGATTTAAGATAAAGACAAGAGTTGTCAAGCCTAAAGGAAATATTTGTGGCTAAAACCTAAGATCCAAATGATGTAATTGATAACATGGCAATAATATTGACCATTGGAGAAATTACAATTTGAATTAAAAGATAAAAAAAAAAGTGTAGTAGGACTACCGCTTCAAGCATTTATGTTAATCTTCCACATCTAAGTTCTTGGCTATTAGATACCGGATATAGATCCCACATTTGTATAAATGTATAAGACTTGAGAAATACAAAGACTACTTAAGGAAGGTAAAGATTAACCTATGTGGTAATAATTATGCAAAGGTTGCAACATTAATCATAGGGACATGCGAAGTGTCTTTACTTAGTGGATTCATATTTGTTTTGAACAAATGTGTTATGTTCCTACTTGAAGTATAAATATTATTTTGGTTTCTTCATTAGAAGATAATGGATATTACTTATTTTGAATAAGGAAGTGCTCCATTAAATGTGATTTGTTTTATTGTAATGCTAATCATATAATGGGACTTTATATCCTTATCTTGGAAGAACAAAATTGTAACGCCCCGAAATCTTAGGTTTGATATGAACCATAGAATTCGACACGTCCCTACTACTAATATCTGGATATAAACCAAATATTTTACAACTATACACCCCTAATAATCAAGGAAATACGTTACTTGAGATGGTTCAAACACTTCACCCCATTTAAACTTTACATTCCCACTTACTAATCTTAACTTTTAACTGCTCGGCACATAAGCCGGCAAACAAAAGATAACAACATAATATATACATATATACAACTGTACCCCAAAAGTTCTGAGTTTAACTCACTCAGATTTACCCGTCGTCCTCACAACTAAAGAGTAACATTTAACCTACCCAAAAGTGGCTTCCCCCGAAAAGAACTTGCTACAACGATCCTCACCTCGTGCTATCACTAGCCTTCTTGGAATCTAAGGAAAACAAATAAACAAGAAACGGGGTGAGATAAAATCTCAGTAAGTTAATACTATAGCTACATGATATGCATACATATGATAATGAAGCATAGAAGGATCACATATAGCAATGCATCAAGTAGCAAGTCATATGAGTAGCTAATCCCACCCATTATACAACACGTATAACTAAGTACACATTACAAAGGATATTTCTTTTCTCCTTATTACTCCATACCCATTCATAACCAAAACTTTCAACTGATGTTACTGTTGATGTAGGCCTTCATAATGAACGTAGCTTCATAATATCAATGGAGACCCGTTACCCAGTATCTCAACCCAAGAATAAAAATAGTTATTCAATCATTGTGCATAATGCTCCAATAATTGAGGAAGCTAGACCCCTACCGTGATCAAGAGTAGGAGCAAACGGTCACAGATGCATAGATTCACGGTTATTACTTAGCCCCAGCACTCATAATAAACATGAACCTATACACCCCCGAAACAACAAGCCAGCTGGACACACATGTAAGTACATAAGTAATATTTACTTGACATTACAAAACTAGCACTAGGCCCAAAGTAGGGGACTAGTCCATTAACCACATAAATCATGTAAGTACAATTGCATATTCTAGTCAATTCAACTTGTAGCACAATTGATATTCATCATTCACCATTTAAGCCCATATACATTAGACTTGACACTCACAACAACCTTCCCAAAACACTCCTACAATTACCCTAGACCATCCTCTAAGGCCAAACCAAGATCACCCTTCCATTCACCCATTTGGAACCATTGTTCATTCACAGGGGAGTGTGTGCGTCCGTCCAAGGAGGGGTGTGCGGTCACCCACTTAAAAGAAAATCAAGAACAAAACCTTCCAGAATGTTGTGCGGTCGCCTGCCCATTTTGGGCGGTCGCCCACTTACTCGACAGGCCCAAAAACTGGGAATTTCATACTCCCTTCGTTTCACCGTCCCAAAAGTACAACACCTACTATAATAAACGTTTGTAAACATTACAAGGCTACAAATTCAGTACCAACCCAACTTTAACATTTCTTTATACTCAATCCCAAACCAACAACAACAATTTTCCCTAAAATTGACATACTTCACTAACTTTGCAACAATTGGTACATAGAACAATTCTATAACCATTTTAACATTTAAAAAGGGGAATTAGTAACTTACCTATCCCGGAAAAGTATCGAAGAAAATATATTTGAACCGGTAGAAATGACCTATTCAATGCCCTGATCATTTTTATATAATTAGTTTTTAAAACGGAGAAGTAAATAAAATGTAAGAAATTGAGAAAAGAGGAAACCCTACCTTAATGTTCTTTGCACAGAGAGAGATGGATTCTACTAGGTGTGTGTGTGTATTGCTACACATAGAAAGAGAGATGAGGATGAGGATGAAGATGGGTAGAGATCTTTATATGTATTCCCCATTTTCCTCCTAAACTCCCCCAATTCTCATAATACCCTTAAAGTACTAACCTCTTAAATACCACCTAGGCACACAAGTCACACTAGCTCCTTTATGCAACTTAACAAAATTTAAATAACTAACACATATTCTTAAATAATATATGCAAAATCCTAAAATATTACCTAGCACATAAAATGCACACTTATATCATTTAACACTTTCAACTAAATACCACATAAATCACATAATAAATAATTATAATTATGAAGAAAATAAAAATATGAAAATGAAATTGGGTGAGGCGTTACAAAAATAATAAGTATAACATAAATATTGTAAATCTAAATCTAAGGATGTAGGCGTTACATTCTTATAGCATTAAAGGACTCAATCAAATGATAAGAATCGCATATCTAAAATTCCATGTGACAGACTTTTAAATTCACATGATTTCGAATCATGCGATATATGCGAATCTTAGAAATTGATCAAGACAACCTTTACTAGGAGTAGTAAATGGAAATGATTATTTGAACTAATACATATTGATGTATGTAGTTCGTTAAAGTAACAATGCTAAGATAGGATTTTAATATCTTAAGGCAAAAGTATTAAAGTACTATGATATGATCAAAGTAATGAATATTTGAACCTTGAACTTGAAGAGAATTCTGCAGAAGTCTACAGATTAAGGAAAACGTGATCTAAAAACAACATCCATACGGATTGCTTGGAGGTGTACGCCTGCCTAGCAGCTGTACGGACGTTGTTTCAGAAGTTTACAGATTATCTGCAAATCGCAGTTTATCGCCTCATGATAAGAAAAATTAATATTTATATAACCTTCTGGATTATGTGCTGAAAGATGCGCTTACACTAATTTGAGTTTCATCTAACGTGGTTCGATTGATACCATATTAGATATGGAATGAAAGAAAACCTAGTTTTTCTTTCATAAAGATTTGTGATGTGACACTTTTGCAAAAAGTATTATCTTGGACAAAATCACACCTAAATCTAGTTAATGTATTTTCATGGGATATATTAAGGATATTAATTTTACGCTTTTTAGAGTACAAATCGTTTGTTGCTCAAAATAGTACTTTCTAGATAAATCGTTTATCTCTAAAGAACTAGTGGGGGTAAAATGTATCTCGAAGAGTTCGAGGCTCAGAAAATGACATAGAATCTAAGATGGAAGTTGAACAAAGTTTCACAAGGAGTTGTGGAAATTCGTTCAAGTATACACAAGTTATTTGCATATATGATAGGATACTATCTATAACAAGAAATATTGATTTCTCGTATTAGAAAGTATTAAGGAAGATATCATAAGGAAGATATCATTGAGAATGACTAACCTATAACCTATCAAGGATGCAATTTCCTCTATGGATTATGTCAATGACTTGGAGTCATGAAATCTAAAGGGAAATCGATGTATGATAATCAAGTTTCGAACTTGATTGTTCTACCCTAAGGCTTAAAAACTATAGGATGGAAAGTAAGTTTTCTTGGATAAAACAGACATGGATCGCAAGGTGCATGCCCATTAAGCAAGACTAATTGAGTAAAGTTAATTCATAATATCGATTATGATGAAACTTTGTCAACTACAGTCATGCTTAAGGATATTAGAATTCTAATTGTCATGACCACATATTTTGAATATGAAATATGACAAATGGATGTCAAAACAGTATTCCTTATCAGGAACATAATTTAGGATGTGTTTGATACAAACTAAAAGTTGTGTTTGATGCAACCTAAAAGTTTTGTTAATCCATAAAATTCTATTAGAATATGCAAGTTGCAGAAATCCATGAAATGGATTGATGTTACATGGAGTGAAATTTTCATTTTGATGTAGTATTCAAAGAGTTTTAATTAATCAAAGATGAAACTTGTGATTACAATAAATTTAGTGGGAGCATAACATAATTCCTAGTCTAATATACGTGGTTGACATATAATTCATTTTGAAAGAGTTTCTAAATGAAAGACTTGGACAAAGCCGCTTATATCCTTGGACTGACTTATGGAGATAAATCTAAAAGAATGATTGGTTAAAGTCAAAGTACTAACATGGACAAAATAATGAAAAGTTCACTATCCAAGACTCTTAGAGAGGTTACTTGCAAATGTCTAATGGGATTACTATTGACAAGATTTAGTCTTATTAGAAGACTAATGAGCAAGAGTACATGATTAGGATTCCATATGCTTCGGTAATTGGATCTATCATGTAAACCATATTAATGTACTAAGACCGGATATCTCATATACTTAGAGTATGATGAGATGATACCAATCAAATCCTAGTGAAAGTCACTTGATAAGAAACATCCTCATGTACTTGAAAAGAACTAAATGATGCATTCTTGATCTTTGATGGAATGAAAGATGATCTTGTAATGATTACATAGATGCACTCTTACTAACCAAAAAAGATAAATATCACAGTATAAATACATGTTTATGTTTAATAATCGTGTTAGAAGAGTTCTAAATACAACATTACTATTCTACAAAAGGTTGAGTATCTAGTGGCATGGGATACAACTAGAAAATGTTTGGATCAAGAGAAAAATTAGTAAACTAGAAATTGTTTCTAGGGTCACTAATTTAATGGACCTTAATAGTAACAATAATCGTTATTGCACAAGCCATGAGACTAATATCTTATCTAAATATATACTCGGACATTTCTATCATACTCGAGAAATCGTTCAAGATAAAAGATGTCAAATATGCAAAACACCAAATGATGATAACAAGGATAATCATCTTATATAAGCTCGCTTGTAATAATGATGGAGATTATAACTAGCTCAATGGGTATTGGATACACTTTGATTGGGCCTAGTGTTGGGTTTCGTCAAACATGCGCAGCGGAAGACATTACATGAAGAAACCCAAAGCCTAGATCCGCTACGATCAATAATTCATAATATGTAAGATGAAAGAAACTAACCCTTGTAGATCGAAATATGAAACCTTAGATTTAGATGCTAAGAAGAGCACCCTCTATCGGTGATCCACACGTCGAGCGAATTCAAGAACTCTTCTTGACTTGATTGCTAGGTCCTTCGGATTGGAAAATCTTGATGAAGAACGATTCTTCGATTGCTCCCTTTGATTATTATGGTTTGATGATTGAGAATAATCAAACCTAATAACCCTAGTATAATATGTGTATTTTCTCTCTCCAAAATAGAAGTTATGATTTCACAAATCAATGCTATGAGACTGAATCCTTGTTATACATATTATATACTAGAGGTCTCCAAGATCTTTTAGGGTTTAGGAGTTCTTGTCTAACAAGAAAAATCTTAAAATAAACTGCAGTGCGGCGCACCAGCCGTACGGCTCCAAGACAGCCATATGGCTCTCTAGGAGTCGTACGGATCCTAGTCCGTACTGCCTCATTTTTCGCTCCTTTTAATTATCTTCTCTGTGTGTGTGACCCAATAGGATTATACTAAGTCGGCAACGAGTCCAACCATTCAGAACCAGTTAGTCATAGGTGTAAGATACCCGTGGGATCGCGACTATTTAAAAAGTCCCATGGAAATCAAACACAAAACATCTTAAAACTTAACGGAGTTGCCACATTTATTAATTTTAAAAGGGTTAATTGCAATTTGGTTTTAAACTTTTTCCAAATTTTGGAATGTTGATGCTGTCATTTCAATATTGCTAATTGGTATACTCACTTTGTCATTTTGTTGCAATCCAACTACAAAAGTAACTAGGTGTTAGTTTTCTAACAGGTTTTATGTCACGTGACTAGCACATGACGTTTTAAAGGGCATTTAAGATATTTTTGGAGCTACACATATCCGATTGATATGATTTTTTTAAAAAAATTGAAACTAATATTTAAATTTACAACATATATTTTTTGGCAATTTCTTAGGTGACTGAATTATTTTATATTAAATATTAACTTTAAATATTAAAAAAATACACGTGAAATAATAATCTAGAAAAGATATTAGCCCCAAATATGTTTCATATGAAGTAAATGCCATATGCGAATTATCAATTCATAAAAATATTTGATAGGCAAAAAAGGGAGAGGAAGGGGAAGATGAATAAGGGGAAGAGTGTATGTGTAACGGGTGATGCGTGAACGTGGCAGAGGGGTGTAGGAAAGTAGACGTTAGAAAAAAAGGTATCTCATGGTGGAAAATAGTAATTTTTCAGATTATTTTTTCCATGTCATCTATTTTTAATTTTTTTTATTAAATTAAATTACAAATTAATATAATATAATTATTCACAAAAAAAATTGTCAAAAAATATATGTTGTAGATTTAAATATTAGCTTCTGTTTTAAAAAAGAATCATACCAATGGGGTATGTGTAGCTTCACAAACATCTTAAAACGTCATGTGCTAGTCACATGACATAAAATCTGTTAGAAAACTAACGCTCAGTTACTTTTGTAGTCGGATTGCAACAAAATGACAAAGCGAGTATACCAATTGGCAAAATTGAAAAGACAGCATCAAAATTGCAAATATTGGGAAAAGTCAGGAACCAAATTGCAATTAACCCATTTTAAAACCCAATAAATGAAAATGGTTTGAGATAGTGAGTTCGGAGGTCACGTTACGTCTTGGGAAGAACATTTCATGGTTCACCCAATCCGCCTCGGAAAACCGAGTCTCCCTAACTTTATTGACCAAAAATGTGCAAAGTGTGTGTGTATGTGTTTTGGAAAGAATAAACTGTAACTTAACGGACTGCGTGAACCAGTTAACAAAAATGGACTGAATTGCAACAAACTTAACAGAAACTGGCTAAAAACATAAATAAGTCCCTCTGACCAAACCATCCGTACGGATGGTTAGGGTCATCCCTGGGATTTTATAGTTTTATCAGAAACAGTCCAGTTCCAGGCAGAAACAGAGCATTCTGCTGAAACTGGACAGGATTGTTTCATTTTAGTTTATGATTATGTATATAAACATTAAATGTATACACTCCTATGCCTTTGACCATCAATTTGTACACCAAAACAAGGATTTTAGGCATGATCAAGGCAATCATTGGAGGGAAAAGGGGAAAGGTGATGAACATGGCTTTGAGCCAAGGTAAACATTTGGATGAGTAAAGATCATGGCTTTCTCACCCAAATGAGCCTTTTATGAAAGATTAAACCTTTGGGACAACAAAATCAACACTTGGATGATTAAAGATTGAGACTTTATAATCCAAGTGTGATGTATTAGGACTAAATCAAGGTTTGGGCGAATAAAGATCAAAGCTTTATCACCCAATATGATTATCATGACCAATAATCAACAAGAACAACATAAAGGTACAAACATTCACAATTAAAATGGATCATCAAGCAAAGGTAAAGGCTTTAAAGTAACAAGTCATGATCATCCTTTGATTTTAACCTTTAAACACACATAAAATGTGAAGGCATCATGGAATCACTTCATGGCTTAGATCTAAGTAATATAAATGTAAAGACTTGTAATGTAAAGACTTGCAAATGTAAAGACTTGAAAGTAAATGAACAATATAATAAACAAGATGAACAAAAGAGAAATGGAGGATCAAGAAGAGATGGGGGAGAAGGTGGCTTTACCTATCTTGGTTAGGCCAATCTTCCTCTATTTCCTACACTCAAGTGTTTGGGACTATATTTCTGCAGAGTTTCCTTACTCTCAAACTATTTTACCTCCCTAAAATGATCAGCAAGAGTCTTAATTTATAGGGACCTGGAGGACCTAAACCACCCGTACGGCTGGTCCTTCCCCGTGGCCAAACCATCCGTACGGACAGTCTTGGCGAGAATCTGAAACTTTCTTCTTTTTTATTCCAGATTGGTCCTAAGGTTTTCTGTTTATTCTTATGAGGTCATAGCCTACCAGGTTTATCCCTAATTGTACTAAGATTACCTCTAACTCGGTTTTCATGCCTTATAGAGGGGTTGAGCCCGAATTTGGGTACTTACAATAAGCGGACTCTAGCAAGCCATTATGACTAGGATAATGGTATGTATAGTGAAAAATCAAAGGGAAAACTCATAGCAAAACTTTGTAATCCGTTGGATTGTAATAAATCTTTGTGGACCCCACTTTTAAAAACTCATCCAACGGATTAGAGTGTTTCACTATGAGTTTTCCCTTTGAGTTTTCACTATGTGTATCATTGTCCTTATGACTATCCAATTAGTATAACTTTGATATCCAAAGTTTCCTAAATAGAACATAACACAATCTCTTTGTTACACGATGTCTATTGAACGTAAGCCATGGTCAATAGTCAACTTACTTTGTTCAATGCTTTCTCGATCCCAAATGTATTGATAATACAAATGACATTGATCCAATCAATTCATTTGAGCATGGCCATGAATTTCATCAATACCATTCATCGAGTGGCCAAAGCTTGACATCTCCCTTAACGAGGAAAAATCCCTTCTTGGCTTATTACTCTTCCCTACATGATTTCGATTATGTCAATCATATCCTTTATAGCTACCCGGTTAAGGGTAACGTTTGAATATGTCAAACGTAATGTTCATCATGTGGAAGACTGTAATAACCTCAGGTCCAAAGATTCAAGTGATATAACTATATGAGATTTTATTATGACATTTTGACCATGACATAAATCTCATTGGGGTCAGTCCAGTATTTGTTCTCCAACAAATACCCACAAGTCTAATTGTATTGCATACACATAATCATCATATAACTATCTATTAAACTTATACTAGTAATTAATCATAATTACTAGGGACGGAGATTATTATAATAAACATGCAAAAGATATAATAATCAAACATTCAATATCTTTATTAAAGCATCAAGCAAATGACAACATTAAGTGTTCAAATAACGTGCCCAGGGCATACACACCATCACCTAGTGCAAATGGAAGATTGTTGGATATTATACCCTAGGCCCTTGATAAAGGCCTATGCGTTACAACATAGCTTCATTGTTATAGAGATAACAAACTCGATTATTATATTTTTTGCATGTTTATTATAATAATCATTGTCTCTAGCACTTATAAAGAGCTAGCATGAGTTTAATTGATAATCATATGATGATTATAGTGCATAGGATGCGGATTAAACTTGTGGGTATTTGTTGGAGAACAAGCTAATGGATAGACCCATTATGAGATTTATGTCATGGTCAAATGTCATAATTAAATCTCATAATAGTCATACCATTTGAATCCTTAGACTTGAGATTATCATGGTCTTCCATATGATGAACATTATGTTTGACGTACTGAAACGCTACCCTTAACCAGGTAGTTATAAAGGCTACAATTGACATGATCGGATTCTTGTAAAGAAGAATGATAAGTCAAGATGAAATTTGTCCCTCTTCGGAGAGATATCTTCTTAGGCCACTCGATGAGTGAGATTGATGATAGTGCATGGCCATGTCCAAATGAATTGATGTGATCAATGTCATTTACTCATATCAGTCTACTCAAGATCAAGAAAGCATTGGACAACATAAGTTGACTTGGACCATGACTTATGTTCAATATGATATCGCGTGACAAAGGGATTGTGATATGTTCTATAAGGTGACTTTGGACTTTCAAAGTTATACTATATGGGTAGTCATAATGGCTTGCTAGAGTCCGCTTATGACTTAAGGGTTCTGACTTGTTCGGACTCGTCGCCAACTTAGTATAATCCTATTGGGTCACACACAATAAGAACGAATTGAAAAGGCATGAAAAATCTGGGAATTTGCATTGTATGGCTCTCTGGGAGGAGTATGGCTATAATGGATCCGTACAGCTGCCCCTCTGTGCCTGGTCAGATCTTGCAGTTTTCTTCTTGGAGAAGGATCCTGGGTCTAAAAGGAATTAGGTCAAACCTCTCATATAAAAAGGAGTGCTGGGTTTTATAGCTTCTAATCCCATAGATAACCTAGGTTTTGGAAACCTATATCATTGTTTGTGAAACATTAAAATAGAGAGAGGTAGGATTATTAATTTGAGATCTATGATCATCAAATTCAATAATCGAAGAAGTAAGATAATTCATACGAAGAAAGCGTTTCTTCATCATCAAGCCTTGGATATAGCTATCAATCAAGGAGTTGTTCTTGAGTCCATTTGCGTGTGGATACCGATAGAGGGTGTTTGCTTTAGCACCTTAAAGTCCGTGTTCATGGATGTGATCTTTAAGGGTTAGTTTCTTTCATCTTGTATTTAATTTAATTAACATATATGGATCCGGGCTCATGGGTGTTTGATTTTATATGTTTATTATGTTGTGCATGATGCATCAAAACCCAACACATACACTATCATCAATCTCACTCATCGATTGGCCAAGCGGATATCTCTCTTGAGAGAGGGATAAATCCTATCTTGACTTATTATTCTTCCCTACAAGAATCTGATTATGCCAATCATAACCGTTATAACTACTCTGTTAAAGGTAGCATTTGACTAAGTCAAACATAATGTTCATCATGTGAAAGACCATGATTATCTCAGGTCTAAAGATTCAAATGGTATGACTATTATGAGATTTAATTATGACATTTGACCATGACATAAATCTCATAACGGGTCTATCCAGTACCTTGTTCTTCAAAAAGTACCCACAAGTTTAATCCGCATCCTATGCACCATAATCATCATATGATTATCCATTAAACTCATGATAGCTCTTCATAAGTGCTAGGGACAATGATTATTATAATAAACATGCAAAATATATAATAATCGGGTTTGTTATCTCTATAACAATGAAGCTATGATGTAACATATAGGTCTTTCTCAAGGGCTTAGGGCATAATATCCAACACGTGGAACAGACGAAAAAGGAAATAAGTCTCAAGTGACATGAAACGGAGAGAGTACTTCCTCTGTCTAAGACTAAAGTTCTTACTTTCCTTTTTGGTTTCTTTCAGACTAAGGATCTTAGCTGCTTTATTACTTAAAATAGATTATAAGACCCACTTGTCATTCTCACAACAAAAACTCACTACCCACTTTCTTTCTCCTACTTTCTTCTACTTTACTTTTCATAATTACAATATTTATTTTTTCTTAATCTCCGTGTAAAGTTAAACTAAAAACCTTAGTCCGGGACGGAAGGTGTATTTTCATTTTGAGTGTCTCATCAAAATTAAGACATTCCAAAATGAAAACTTTATACTATTAAAATATTGGGCCTACTCCACTCAATTCACCTTAATTAATCCAATTTAAACCCAACTCAACCCACTTAAACTAATTGCTTTTTCTAAATTGGGTTGGCTCACCTACTAACCCAAACTCACTATCAGTTTAACTTAGAAAAAATCTCACCCCACTCACTCTACTATTATCAACAACGCTCTCTCTTCACAATTTATCTCTCCCCCGCCGTCCTCACAAAAACCTTAGATCGATCCCATGAATCCATTGATGATTGTTGATTCCGGCGACGATCTCTGGGTCTTTTTTCCTTTGGATGAATTTCCCCCAAACCATCCTCCCTATTCTGGTTCATACGTCATCGATTCTCTCTGTTCTGACCCTGTTGATTCGGACGATTCTACCATACATGCCACATATTGGAAGGCTCATCGTCATCGTTCTTATTTGCAATTGTTGGGGGTCGTGTTTCCTTGGTCTATCAGCCCTAATCCTGATGTGAGTCCCTATTATTCAGACATAGAAGACATTCAACGAATGCTTGTGAACTAGGAGAAACTAGAGGTGATTTCGTGCCTTTACTCTGTTCCTCTCTATTCTTATTCATTTCATCTTCACACTGGATCTGTTGACTTCATTTGTTGGGTTTGTTTACATGTAAGAGAATATTTTGATTTAGATTTTTGGGGAGCGTGAAATGATGAACATATTGTGCTATTTGATGTGAACTGATTTCATGCCATCATCATGTTATGTCCCTAATTTGTTTGGTATGTGAATTGATTTGAACAGATTTTGCTTTGATTTTTTTCAAAATGGTTGTTGTTGGTATCTGATGTGCTTGGAATGTGTGAAATGTCCCCTCTACGATGAATTTTTTTCTGAGAGGATTTGAATTGGAAAAATGTCTCTCTATGATAATTTTTTCTGAGAGTATTAAATACTAATAAGAACAGATTTTACATTTGATTTTTGACAAAAAGCCTAGACAGGACACTCAATGATGATTTTTATCTGAGAGTACAATTTTCAAAAGACAAAAGTGTAGACACACTACTCTTGTGTCTCGTCTTTGTGTTGGATGAAAACTCGTTAGTCTCGTCATGTTTTGTTAAGTTTTTGACTAACTCCGTTAGTCTTAAGTTTGACTAACTAATGAAACAACTGAGAGGGGCAGAATAGTATTTTTGGACTAGATATCTCGCACGGGACATAGATGTCTCGCGCGAAAAATTCAATTATCCTATAGGTACATATAACAAATAAAAATTATTTTCTTGTGTAGAAATGTTTTTCAATTTTGACTTTACATTAGTTGTACTTCTTTATTATTCATATCTTCAGCTTTGGAATTATAAAATCTTTTAAAAAGTTTTGACTCTAATGGTTAGTATCTAAAAAGTTGCACTAAAATTACGCCATAATTGTTCATATATAACATTATTTTAATTTTGAACTTATATATATATATATATTATGTGTGTGTATGTAAATATATATACAGATGTATATATATGTGTGTGTGTAAATGTATATATAAAATTATTTTAATTTGAACATATATATATGCGTGTGTGTGTATATATATAGATGTATATAATATGTAGTTTGTACATTGTTCAAATAAAAACAATTGTATGGATGAACAATTAAGGTGCAAATTTTGTGCAATTTAATTGTAACTTTGAAATAGTATATTTAAAATAGGTTTAAATTTAAAAATATTTTTTTACTATTTATTGTGGTTTCAAATGGCATAAATATAATTAATATGATATATTTATATATAATAATAATTTATCATTATATAATTCTAAAAATAAAACTCATGATACAAGTATAATTTATAAATCTTCATAAATATTAATTAAAATTATGATACTTTTGATAGTAAGAGAATATAATATTCTATGTATATCTATTTTGCCATCACACTTTTTCAAAGCACACATTACAAACTGCTAGGAAAAACAAAAAGCATGTTGTACCGAAAATAGAGGTACGTGTTATGTTATCTAAAAAAAGAGAAAAGAATCGCCCATATGAAGAATGATGCTTAAAAAGAAATATAAATGAGTTAAAGGTTCACCAAGTTGCTTTGAGTTTGCATGTTCATGTTGCTTGGGTTAAAGATTCCCCATAAAATTTAATAGTCTCCCCGGATCCAAACATGAGAATTCGTATGGACTATGGATTAGTATACCCACTTCCACCGCCTGACCTAGCAGGCTCGCCCCAGTTTCATTCGCTCGAAGTGGAAGTAGAGTGTCCACCCCAACAATTTCCATACTGTTGGTCTCAGAAGGGCAACAAGGGTATGAAAAATGCTAGAGGTGGGTGAATAGCATTTTTAAAATTCTTTTCAAACCCTTTTGCAAATTAATGGCAAATGTACACAACTCTTAATTTGGCTAAGTATAGCGCGCAGCAAGAGTGTGAAATGCACAGCAGAAAATTAAAGCAATCACTTATGCGCATGTCTATGCGCAGAAGTGTAAATACGCACGCACTAAGATTTAGTTTAAAGAGTAGCGCAAAATGGAACTAAGGCAGAAAGCACACAAACACAATGCAAACAGTGCAAGACAATCTACAAAGATCAAACAAAGCAATATATCAGAAAAGCTTAAATGCAGAAAGTAAAGCACAATAAATAGACAAGCTATTTGGAGAGGTTCGATCGGGAAAAGATCTACGTCCTCTACCAAGATGGTTAGTCTTGGATTTCTAAAGGAGTTGTTATTATGAGAGAGTGTTACAAGTTACAACGATTTAGAACAAACTAACTCAAAGATCTATAATCTATGAAAGAACAAAATCCTAGACAATAACCGGTGTATCTCTAGAAGTATGATCGATGAGATCGGAACATCAAGAGGCGTGTGTGTGTCAGAAATCTGGGCTCTTTAAATCTATGAGATGGAGAGCACAAGATTCTGGTGCTACATGGCTTTAGGATCTGGGCTTGGTAAAGTATGAAGCTATGAAGGTTGTTCTTGAGAATTCTGGAAATGAGCAAGCAATCTTCAAATCTTCAAAGTTTCTTTTGAGAGCAAAACAGAAGCAGCTTGGAAATGAGGATGAGCAAGGCTATTTATAGTAGAGCTTGAAAAACTAGCCGTTGGAGCTCTGAGTAAGAACAATGAGCTTGCACAATGTGATTGGTGCGCAGGTGTCCTTTATGACCGTTGGAGACAGAGCAAGTGGATAAACTTCAAACTTCTTCTAGAAGGATGACAGCTATCTTCTTTTTGAATTTCAAACATGAGGCGCGTCTCCATCTACGTGTATGCTGAGTGTGCTTGTTTTGTCGTATGTACAAATCAGCACTTTGGCTCATTCTAAAAAAGCGTACCTTGACTTGACGCTTTCTAAGCTAGTAGAATATGAGATCAGGAAATGAGAGAATTGACTAAGGCAAATTTGCACGCGCATGGAGGCCATACGCATTGAGTGCGCAGATGGGTGTTGCGCATGAAAGTCATGCGCATCACACTTAGACTATTGCACATGAAACCTCAAATTCAAAGTAAAATCCCTAACCATTAAGCCTAGTCTATAAGAAGGACTTAGCTAAAAATTAAAGTTATAAAACTTCTTACATAGGGTCCTAAAGTTCTTAAAATAAACTTAGGTGATGGTATCAATCAATTCTAACATAAGTATGAGGATTAAGTAATAAGCATACCCAACAATCTCCCCCTAAATGATTGATGCCATTACCTACTACAACAAAGGCAATACAAAGTACTTGATAAAAACATGTACATAAAAATGTAAATGGTAAATCATGTCTCAAGACAATGCACACACTAGCCAGTGTTATAGATTTCTAGTCTATCCAAAGGAAATAAACTTACAATATGGGAAAGACAGAAATAACATTCAGCGCATACAAAATATTATGAGTTTAAGTTTGAGTATACGTTTAAACTGAATGTTTAAACATCATGCAATGAAATATGAGAAGTTAAAAGAATGCGCATAATGTAAAGTTCAAATAATGCATTCATTGTTCCATAAACGAAAAGTTTGAATTGAACAAAGTTTTGTGAAAACGCAATGATGTATTCTTCTCATTAAAACTTGAAAGATTTGAGTTACAGGTACAAGTTTTACAATGGAAGAAAAATCAAAAGTAAAAAAAATGCGCATCAAAAAGCTATCTATGCGCAGCAAAAAGAAATTACAATTCTAGTCTATGTTAATCCTAGAAACTGCTTCCCTAAGCTCGTTCTGCAGGTTGGTAAATTTGTTCATTAGCTCAATTTTCAGAGCTTGAAACTTAGCGTTGTATTCCACAGCCTAATTAACATAGGTCTTCATGCCGCTGCACATCAGATCATTGTCTTTCTGAAGGTCTTCAGAGACTCTGTTAAATGTGTTCTCAAGCGAACCAAATTGATTCGCAAGATATTGCTGAGCAGAAGCAATTAAGTCCTGAATTTCTTTTTGCGCATCCACCAAGCTCTTGGTCAGCTCCACCTGAACCATATTTTGACTGGCTTGCATATCTAGCATAGCCTGGTTCATGGCGACATTGAAAGTATCACTAAACTGAACTAAGCAGTGGGTGACATGAGATTTCAGTGCATCAAAGGAGGTGGAGGAAGAGATGGATTCACCGGGCGCAAGGTTTTCAAAAGCATTCAAGATCTTGGCAGTTTCAATCTGAATAACATCCTTTATAGCGCCTGCCAAGGTACATATGGCTTCATTCAAGCCATGTATAGAGGGAATCTTGAAGAGCTCATTGGTAATAATACCAAAGTCATGCTCTATGTCTTGGCACAAGAGATCAAAATATGGAGGCATTGGCGCAGCTCCGGAACTTGTTGCAGGAGCTTCTGAAGGGGTTGCCTTTATTGCAGAACTATCCCCCTTTACGGCACAATCAATTGCCTGAAGCAAACTGGCTTACGCATCGAGCCTTGCTGACTATGCATCCAGTTGCTCTTGAATCTTAGCTTGCGCAGTGACCACCTGGAAGTGCTGGGTTTGCGCGGCAAATTGATTTGCTTGAATTGTTTGGAGCATGGCCACAATTTGACGCATGTCCATTGCTGAACTTGAAGGATCTGAGGGAGAAGTAGCTAGAGGCACTATCTGGATAATTGGAGAAGTATGAGAATCCTCAGTTGGTTACGCGGGGATAGCAACAGCAGCAGTATGAGTAGCTTGCGCAGAAACAGGAGAGAGAGGCGTATGAATAGGAGAATGATGCACAGCATAATCTTCTGAGTTTGAGTCTTCACCATCTTCAACTATTGGCGCATCTTCATACACAGTGGGATCTGGCACATCATGAGAAAAACCTTCACCATCCATAAAGATTGGTGGGGCTTGCGGCACAACATTTTGCAGCGCAACTGCAGCTAGCCTCACTTGTCTTTCAATTTCACGCGCAGTCAAGTCAGTGCGCAATGGATCAGACTCAGTATCTGATAAGTCTTTTCGAGGCGTCTTTGTAGCGCGCTTCTTTGTAGCAACCTTCTTCACCCTGCGGTTTGGTGTAGACTTCTTAGCAGATAGTGGGATCTCATCCTCACTAGAAGTGTCCGTGCACGTCTCCTTGGGTGTCTCCCCCTGAGATTGTGCAGCCTTAGATGTTCCCGCAGATTTGGAAGGGCTGATGAGTGGATCATTGGCAGCACCTTCAAAGATATTTTCTTCTTGGGGCTCAGGAGGAGGAGTAGAGGCGCGCTTTGACTTAGGCGCAGGAGGAGGGGACGCAACATCATCTTCTACTTGGACGTCTTCATCAGACTCATCCAATAGAGTTATTGTGTCCTTTGCCTTCTTCTTCTTTTTATTTTCCTTCTTCTTCTCTTCAGGCGCAACAGCCTTAGCCTTTTTGAACTGCGTTTCTGGCACTGGTTCAGCAACAACCTTGCGCTATGGAGCAGGCGCAACAGGCTCTTTGATCTTAATACCAGACGCAACAGGTTTAGAAGCCTTTGTCTTCTTGCGCGGCGCATCAGTAGCTATGCCCTTGCCCTTTTTCTTATCTCCAACCTTGTTTAGAACAGGCTCATACACTGACTCATCTTCAGAGTCTGAGCTAGATGAAGAGGCATATTCCAACTCATATTCAGACACAGGTGGGGATCCTTTATCATCAGGATGGATGTCTTCAAATAACTCAATAGGATCCGCAGCCCAGTACATGTAATAGTCATAGTTGTTGACTTTACGGCGAAAATTGTGAAGGAATACGCGAGTATAGGTGCGCGTGCCAGTGACATCAACCTTCAAAGAAGGGTCTTCATCTACAAATTTGCGCACTTTGGGAAAGCGCAGGAATACAGCAGTAAGTATTCTGCAGGGCGTTTTGTACTTGGGTGGTCTTTTCTGATCTGCATCCTTCTTCTTGTATACCCTCACCCAGCGCACTCGCTCATTAAAAATTATCTCAGCCCAACTCAACTGCTTCTTCTTATATATAGCAGCGCAGCACATCCATTGCTTGCTGATAAATGTAGACTTATTTCCATTCTTGCAGTTGATGGTGTCTCTAATGAGTCTGCAGAGGTGATACATCAGCTCCCAAACTCCTTCCTATCGTGGTTGTTTTATTGACCAACCAAGGTAGGGATTTTGATAAGTTTGAGCGCAACTTTGTCTTGCGTATCATGGGAGAGCTTCTTCTTGGCGCACGCAGGAAATCCCATGGTTTGACGGATATGCGCATAATTGATTGTTACAGACACTCCATGGATAGAACTTTTTAAGCATTGTACTGGAATGTCATCGTAGATGCGCTCGACTTCTTCAGCGTTGCTGAAGAATTCGTTGATGTAAGAGGGAAGGATGAAGTTCTGGCCCTTGGTGAAAAGAGGCAGAATTCCAGAGCTATCCATTAGCTCCATCATATAACGCCCAAGAGCATCTTGGCGCAGGTCCTCCACATCAAGCTCCCAACTAGGGATAAAATAATTTAAATTCTACGCAAAATAAAAGTCATGAATTAGATCTGGACATGCGCATGAAGAGAAGCGCATGCGCATGAGCGGTGTGCGCAGCGCATGAACTAGAATCCAAACTTAGAGAAATAACAAATATGAAGGGTAAAAATGTCCAAAAAAACATAAAATTTAAATCACACGCCTAAAATTGGCGCGAAAAGCATAAACAAGAACAAGAATCATGTATAATCATAGCATATGACTATTCACAAGAACATAAAGAACATGCATGGAATCCATGAAGAACACGAAGAACATGAAAATGTCAAAGTGCTCCAAAATGCATAAAAATCGTATCAAAATGTTCGTAATGAAAAACCACACACAAACATGTAAACCTAAACAACAACAACAACAAGAACATACATCCAAGATCTGAGAAAAACAAAACGAGAATGCGAAAAGACATAAACTCGAAAAATCTCAGAAACACAGTCAAACGATCATTGATCATAAAAGAAATTACATAAATGAATAGGCACAAGTAAAACGAGCACACAGCATCAAATAATTCGAAAAACGAGCAACGGATCATAGAGAAATCACAAAGGGGAAAAACTGAACCTCGAACACTAACAATGGCGGAAAGCAGAAATAGAGTTTGAAGATCTTACCATTTGTGGATCCTCTGGTTTCTTTGATGATGTAGTTGTCTTGGGATCCATGAGAGATATATATATAGAAATTTTAATACGAAAATGGAGTAAGATGGTGATGAGTGCAGAGAAAGATGTCAGAGAGTAAAGAGAGAGAAAGGAGGCGGTTGAGTGTTTGAAAAAAAAACGAAGGAGAGAAGAGTGAGGAGAGAGATGGCGTTTGGAGGTTTTAATCATCAAATAGGAGCGATGACGTCACCATGCGCTGACAAAAGTTGGTAAAAGATCAGGCGAGTGAGGCTTACGCGTAGATGACGTAGACCAATGAGGAACGCGCGTGAAAAGCCCTAGCCGTGCGCATGTGTCTGTAGATACCACGGGAAAAACCACAACTTGGCTAGAGCGGTGAATTATCCTAGGATGTCTAACTTGTTTTAATTTGTAGAGTCGCAACCTATGTTATTGAGGGAACATAAGAAAAACCTAGAAATAGCCTAATTTATGTACAAAACCAGAGATTCGGATTCGGGGGTTAGGTGATGGAGTTGGAAGTACTTAAACACCCACTCCGCCCCCACTTACGCGGGTCTTGCTACTATTGGTATTCTAATGTTAAATGTCCTTCTTTTATTGAATAGTGCTAACAATTATAATGTAAAAAAAAGGGGAAATAAAAGAGAATTGTTTTATTGATTAATTGCTAAAGATTACATGTAACAACTATGTGATAAATTACATAATATAGAATAAGAAGATTAAAATAATGTTTGGAATGCTGGAAGATAACATTGACCAAACTTCAATAGTGAAGTGGCATTTTTGGTTATGTTCCTTTTTATGGAGATTGCATACACATTAGAAGAGATGAAAGATGAAGAGAGAAAATAAAGAGTTTGTTTAAGAAAAGATGAAGAGATTTAATAAAACAAGAATAAGATTTTTAGTAGAAGAGAATGAACATTGTACCTTGTGCTTGAATGGGGAAGAATCAATTTGTCTATAGTAACCACTCTTGAAAATGAACTTTTGTGTTTTTTAGAGTGTTCTTGAGTTAAAATCCTTCCTCTATTTCCATGGTGGAATGAAGAGGTATTTATAGGTGTTAGGTAAGTGTTTGTGGTCACAAAGATGGTTCTTCTCCGGATCAAGCTAAGGCATAATGGCCTTGGGGGTTACAAATCAGAAAAGTAGGGAAATTTGGCAAAATCTGGGATTCTGAAGGTGGGAAGCGCGCACATCCCACCCCCTATGGGAAGCGCACGCCTCCCACAAAGGAGGGCGGAGGCGCGCACGTCCCACCTTTAGAAAATCCATATTTTAGCCCAAAAGTTAACCACGTTATGCAGTTAAGCCCCGAAACTAACGAAATCAGTCAGAAACTTAACAAACACCACGAAAGTCAACAAAAAAAAAGTAAGCAAATATTCAAGGTTGACCTTGTCACTTAGTCAAGCCCGAGACTAACAGAGTAAGTCAAGAACTTAACGGAAAGTAACGAAAGTTAACGAAAAGTAACAAAACATAATAGAAAAGAGGAAGATAGAGAATGTGTATGCAATCAGGACATGAGAGTTCTAAGGCGGGGTGTCTACAGAGCCCCTCGGTGATGTGAATTGCAAGCAAAATGCGTCGATGAAATAAATACAACCGCCAAGGAAATCGACAAAGAAAAAGAAATAAGAGAAAGCAAAGACTTAATGATAGTAGGAATTTAAAATTGCAAGAGATAGAGGTGCGCTCCCTGTGTGAGCGACTTTAGACGAGATGTGCTTGATGAATCTGTTAGTGAATCCATTGAATGAGTCCGTTGGTGAACCTTTGTTGACAAATCCGTTAGTGAATTTGTTTGATGAATCCGTTGGTGAATCCCTTGAATGAGTCTGTTTGTGAACCCTTGTTGATGAATCCGTTAGTAAATCCGTTTGATGAATCTGTTGGTGAATCCCTTGAATGAGTCCATTAGTGAACCCTTGTTGACGAATCCGTTAGCGAATCCGTTTGATGAATCCCTTGAATGAGTCCGTTAGTAAACCCTTGTTGACGAATCCGTTAGTGAATCCGTTTGATGAATCCGTTGGTGAATCCCGTGAATGAGTCCGTTAGTGAAACCTTATTGACGAATCCGTTAATGAATCCGTTTGATGAATCCGTTGGTGAATCCCTTGAATGAGTCCGTTAGTGAACCCTTGTTGACGAATCCGTTAGTGAATCCATTTGATGAATCCGTTGGTGAATCCCTTGAATGAGTATGTTAGTGAACACCCTTGTTGACGAATCCGTTAGTGAATCCGTTTGATGAATCCGTTGGTGAATCCCTTGGTCGAATCCGTTTGTGAATCCGATGGCTGAGTCCGTTTGTGAACCCATTGCTGAATCTGTTTGTGAGTCCATTTGTTGAATGCTTGTACCTGTTATATGTATGATTTTGCAGATATATGTGCTTGTGTGAGATGTGAAATAGAAACTGAGAGAGAATTGTGATTTTGGTGCGATGTGATTTGGGAAGCAGAGATTGCTTGAGAGAGATTTTTCAAGAATGGAGAAATCGCTTTTGTGTGCTGTGTGATTTTTTAGGAAAGTATTAATGAATGATGTTCATACCTTCACTTACCATGGCCGCTTGATTCGGGATGGAGATGTTGTGGCTTTGATGAAGATGATAAACTGCTATTGCTTTCGATGGAATGTTGGTGAGATGACATTCTGAATGATGGGTTGGTCATGCTAAAGGCTGCCTACATATCCCTTGAAGGGAATCAGACCAGCGTAGTTCAAGGATGATGGAGAATGCTGGGGAAGAAGCTAGGAGCAAATACTTTTACGCAAGTAAAGAGACAAGAAAAAGAAAAATAAAAATCTTTTTATCATTTTTTTTTAGATTAGAAGGAAAAGAATATGTACATATGTGAGAAAAAGATTTTTTTTTAGTTCGTGGGTGAACCATTTTAAGCATTGTGTGTTTGTAAAGCCAACCCGAGATCAAGTCATGTTCGATCGAAGTCCGGATTGGTTTGTTGCTTGATTTTTGTCGTTGTCGCCGCTGTGCCCAACGAAGATTGATGTCTAGCCCCAAGTGATTTGTTGATTATGGGGCTTTAAAAGACTTTTGATGCCGAGATAATGGGTTGCTGATTGTAAAGCCCCTAGAACGCCTTTGATGCCAAACTTTGAGTGACTCGTGAAGCCCCAAGATAAATCATCTCTTGACCCGTTCAAATGAATCGTCTTTTGTTGTTGACGTGAGCAAGCCCCAAGAGAAGATTATTGATACCAAGCTTCGAGAGGTTGCCAAGCCCCAAATGTCATGTACTTGTTGTTTGCGAGCTTCAAGATGGTGGAATGTGAAGACCTTTCGATGTAAACCCCCAAATTATCTTGGAATCGGCTTGGCATTGCACTATTTGGTAGAACTCTTGATAGTGATCTTCTTATTTCTCTTGCTTGGAGATGAATGGCCCTTTTGTGGTTGGTACCCAAGTGGTGGAAGGCCCACGTGTAGCAAGGTCTTCGGAAAATGTCTTGAGAGAGATTGTAGATGATAAGGTCTTGGCGTGATAAGGTCCCAAATGGGTATGTTTGGTTGAGTCTTCTTGTGTTGAACTGATAATTGATCTTCGGATGCAACTCGTGCGGATGCAACTTGTGATTTTGATCTCAGAGAAGGGAGTGCTGAATTGCAGAAACATTGGGATTGGCCATGACATTTCCCGCTATAACCCTGTTTTGATAGACTTTAGCATATTGAATCTTTTTCCTTTTCTCTAATACTTTCTTCATAACCTCATCGTAAGTCACAACATAAGAATCATCAAATTCATTCATAACATCGGAGCCCTCCTTTCAAACCAAAAGACCTTTGACGTGAAGTACCAAGAGACCCTTGGAGCTTGTTTGGTTCCATGAAGACTATTCCCCACATTGAATTGCTCGGGTATCATTCCCAAAAAGATTTCCAATTGCGAAGCCCTAATATTGGCCTGTGCTTGGATTACTGTAATGTCGTAGCCCAAAAGATAGTAGATTGCGAAGCCCCTTGAGACCTTCGGTGCCAAACTAATTGAGGAAGCTTCCAATGTTGCATATGTCTTTACTAGGGCCACCGTTGGGGGATGCGAAGTGAATTGCATTTTTTTTTAGGGAGCCTTTCAAACTTGATTCTAGCCCCTAGAGTGCCATCACCGATTGTAAGTAGAGCAATAAAGGCCTATCATTGATTGGGGGAGCAGGCACGAGTACACATGATAAGAAGGCTTCTCGACATTCCTTTTGAGAGACTTTGAGGATAGTCTCACACATCTTTCTTGAGCGTAGCCCCTAGGGCTCAATAACTGTCAAATGAAGAAAAAGAAGCTCTCGTTCTTGAGTTACATAGCCCCTAGGGCGTCATCATCTGTCGAGCAAGAGACTCATCCTCATGTGGGGGAACAAACATAAGAGGACATGGCAAGAGCTACTCCATTTCTCGGGAAGCCTTTCGACATACTGTAGGGGCATATGCTTGGAGAAGCTTGAAAACTGAATTATATGTTGTTGCTACTTGCTACCCAAACCAATTGACTTGCTGGGGACTATTTGTGCAACCTCGTACCCCTTAATGATGGGCTCATTCTCGGATGGATCTTGGTTACCATGGGGCTTCTTTCACATGAACCCAAAAAATAGATATTGCAAGAACAAACTCTCTTATGCAAATAACCCAGAACGACCTTTGATTGTTCCATATGTTGTCAAGCCTTTTGCGATTCTCAAGTTGACTCGGTGGGGAATTGACTTGCTGAGGATATCCAATGTAGAACTTGTCTTCTTTAGAGGCTGGGAATCTCCATTTCTCTTTCCCTTCTCTCTCTCACTCTCTCATATTTTTTTACGCACCCTGTTTTTTGCCTAGACCGCACTTTCGGGTTTTCAATCTAGCGGGCATCTCTTTTGCGTCTTCATTTTGACTCGATTAATGAGGAAGCGTGCATTGACTCTAGTTGAGGATGAGAGACATGTGATTTTGCGGTGGAGACCTTTTAGTTACTAATGATGAGTGACATTGACTTGACAAGGGAAGTAGCCCCTAGTATTGACATGTATTTTTATTTATTGAATGACTTACGAAGGCAAGTAAGTCATTAAGAGAGAAGAGAAAGAAAGCCCCAATTTGATTGCAAGAAACTAGGAGTATCGCTGAAAGATAAGAAGCCCCTAGACTCGACAAGGAACGTGAAACCGATTCCAAATCTAAGAAAGTTGTTCAATCTTGAGGTGATTAATTCATTGGAAAATGACTCGTACAAATATGTCTTGACAAGTTCGAGATGAAGACCGATCACCATAACGCGTTAGGGCTAAACATATCTTCTTTCTTGCATGAGACCAGACTCGAAGGTTGCCTACGTTCCTCCAGTGTAGAGGCTTAGGTCACCGTAGTTCTTGTGGATGCTCCTTTCGTTGTGAGGAATTTGTTGATGTAGCTTCGTCCTTCCTTGGTGGAATGATGTTGGTATTGATCTTGATGTGAACTTCTTTGATTGAGGGGTTTTTTTTTTTTTTTCTTTTTTTTTTTGTGCTCTAACTTTTGCCTAGGTTGATTTGAAGATTCAACCTAGCGAGCCTTTTTTTTTTGTTCCCCCTTGAAAACTTTGCTTGATGTTTCTCCACCTTGTTTTGCTTCTTGGCTTTGCCGTTGATGTTGTCGCCTTCGTCACGATGTTTAGCCCCTAGGCGTTCAAGTGATGGCCTTCGTTCCAAAACTTGTTTAAACATCTTTTCATCAATTTGCCAAGAATTAAATTGAACAACTTGGAATAGTGTATGAGGACAAGAACGACTTTTATTTGATAAGACCGACTCGAACTTTAACATAAGCAAGACGAGAGAAAACTTAATGCACACTTAAGAGGACTTTTGACTCTTTTTTTTTTTAATTCCTATTACTAGGTAGAGAAAAAGAAACGGAGATTGTTGTCGTCGTCTTTGCCGTTGTAGTCTCCTTGTGGCATGATCTCTTGTTGAAGCCCCATTTCAAATCTAAGCCTCTTCCTTGATGAGTTTCTCTTCACCCAAGGTAAATTCACCATTGTCGATCAAATCTTGGATGATGTTTCGGAAAAGGAAGCATTCCTCGGTAAGATGGCCACTGTGTTGATGATAGCCACAATATTCGTGATGGGCATGGTTGGCGTTGGTCGCCTTGGGTTGGTACCCTTGTAAAGGATTGATCTTTCCTCTTGCCACCAAAGTTTCAAATGCTTCGGCTTGGGTTACTCCTAGGAGAGGAGTGAAAACTCGGTTGTTGGCGGAACCTTTTCGACTTTTCGACTTTTGAGGGGCGGGCCACTTAGGCATGTTTTACCATTGGCATTTGCCTTGTTGTCTGTGAACTCTTGCAGACGGGCCTTTAGTTCGGAAATCTATTCCTTGTGAATTATCCTCTCGAGATCAAAACGGGCTTGCCACAAATCGTCTTTTCGGCGGGCATCCTCGGTAAGTCTATCCATATGTTCCCTCATGGCTCTCATTACGTTGAAAAGCATTTTGTTGGACACAGAAATGTTCTCACCCTTGTTGTTGTTGCAGTTTGAGACCATTAGACCTATTGGAAGAACAGAGTTGATCTTAGGTTGACCTCACAAACACCTTTTGAGTAAAATAATTTCACCCACAAACAAGAGAAAAGACTCAACCACATAAAGAAAAAGACTTTTTTTATTTATTTATTTACAAAAGTCGGAAGGACGGAGTCCTTTTTTGAGTTTCTAGAAAAATAGTGGAATCGTCACACTAGTATATAGACCTTCTCGCGGTCTCATATACTCATCGGATTCCACCACCCTTGTGATACCTACATGTGACGGGATTAAACTAAATTAATGTCATAAAGCATACATGCGGGGACGGATTTTTTTATTTTCGTCCATAATAACCACTTGGGGCGGAGTTTTATTTCGTCCATAATAACCACTTGTTTCTTTTGGAAACGGCATGTATGATTTGATGACATTAGTTTAGGGAAATATCGACACATGAAAACCGACTTGGTCACGGAGTGTTAGACCCTAACTAGAATTGTGTTGGCTTGTGCTCGGCTAAAGAGAGGCTTAAGGTCACCCCCGGCATGTTGTCATGAACTACGCCATGGGCTAAGGTTTACCGCTTCGAGAGAGTCAAGGTATGGTGGAGCTTGAAACTCTCTAGGACGGGCCTCGACGGGTTTGGGGCTATGGACTTGTGCGACTCGATAGTGAGCAATTCATAGGAATATGTGCATGTTGTGTGAGGTCAAGCCAAGTGACAAATATATTTTTTTCAAAGAAATAAAAAACAAAATAAACACATATTTACAACATTCGAATCACCCGTGTGACCGATAAAATAAACAGAAAGTAAAATCATTCATGTGCAGGCCCGGTGCCCACACACTGTCAAAACTGTTCTGTTTCTGTGCACTGTTCTATTTCTGGAAATACGCCCAGAAGAGCGCGCATTGGGCTGCTCAATCGGGAGGCGCGCGCGTTAGGAGGAGGTGGGCAGAAGCGCCCGCTTCTGGGTAAAAAACCTGCAAACTGATGGGTTCAAGGGACTGCCTTGACCCTAAATAATAAAATTTCCCCCTGCAGTAATTGTTAGCACAGAAACATGGAATGGAAGGACAAGAAGGGATGTGGGCGATTCTGGTTCAAATGGTCGGACGCGCGCGCTTTAGGCCAAGAAGGTCAGAGGCGCGCGCTTCCCACCCTTTTTACCAGAATGCCCAGAAAACAGATATAAGAACACCAAAAGTAAGAAACACAAGTTTAACCCTCTAAGTCCTCCCCAGCAGAGTCACCACTGTAGATACCCCGGGAAAAACCACAACTTGTCTAGAGCGGTGAATTATCCTAGGATGTCTAACTTGTTTTAATTTGTAGAGTCGCCACCTATGTTAATGAGGGAACATAAGAAAAACCTAGAAATAGCCTAATTTATGTACAAAATCAGAGATTCGGGAAGAGAAGGGTTCGGGGGTTAGGTGACGGAGTGGGAAGCACTTAAGCACCCACTCCGCCCCGCTTATGCGGGTCTTGCTACTATTGGTGTTCTAATGCTAAATGTCCTTCTTTTATTGAATAGTGCTAACAATTATAATGTAAATAAAAGGGGAAATAAAATAGAATTGTTTTATTGATTAATTGCTAAAGATTACATGTAACAACTATGTGATAAATTACATAATATAGAATAAGAAGATTAAAGTAATGTTTGGAATGTTAGAAGATAACCTTGACCAAACTTCAATAGTAAAGTGGCCTTTTTGGTTATGTTCCTTTTTATGGAGATTGCATACACATTAGAAGAGATGAAAGATGAAGAGAGCAAATAAATAGTTTGTTTTAAGAAAAGATGAAGAGATTTAATAAACAAGAATAAGAGTTTTAGTAGAAGAGAATGACCATTGTACCTTATGCTTGAATGGGGAAGAGCCAATTTGTCTATAGTAACCACTCTTGAAAATGAACTTTTGTGTTTTTTAGAGTGTTCTTGAGTCAAAATTCTTCCGCTATTTCCATGGTGGAATGAATAGATATTTATAGGTGTTAGGGAAGTGTTTGTGGTCACAAAGATGGTTCTTCCCCGGATCAAGCCAAGGCATAATGGCCTTGGGGGTTACAAATCAGAAAAGGAGGGAAATTTGGCAAAATCTGAGATTCTGGAGGTGGGAAGCGCGCACATCCCACCCCCCCCTATGGGAAGTGCACACCTCCCACAAAGGAGGGCGGAGGCGCGCACGTCCCACCTTCAGAAAATCCATATTTTAGCCCAAAAGTTAACCCCATTATGCAGTTAAGCCCCAAAACTAACGAAATCAGTCAGAAACTTAACAAACACCACGAAAGTCAACAAAAACAAAGTAAACAAAGACTCATGGTTGACCTTTTCACTTAGTCAAGCCCGAGACTAATGGAGTAAGTCAAGAACTTAACGGAAAGTAACGAAAGTTAACGAAAAGTAACAAAACTTAACAGAAAAGAGAAAGATGGAGAATGTGTATGCAACCGGGACATGAGAGGTCCAAGGCGGGGTGTCTACAGTGTCAGGCATTAATGGTCAAGAAAAGACTCTTTCCACTTTCGTCATAAATAGCACACAACGAGCATTAATGGCGCGTCACTCGATGCTTTTGCATTAAAAGAGGTGGGACGTGCGCATGGGTAGAATAGTAATTTTCCAAGAAAAATTCAAAAAGAAAGTGACGAGGGAAAAACATAATTACAAAAATACCCTTGCAAATTATGTGCTGACTCAGCAAGTCAAGGACCTAGGTTTAATTAATGAAAAGAGAACTTATCTGAGGTCCACGTGGCATGCGCATGAAATGTATGCGCAGCTCTATAGTGCGCAGAGATTCTTAGAAATCCCAGAAATGTTTTTTCTTATGCGCATCATCATGTGCGCATGAAATAGGCATGCGCATTATGCATCTATCTTAGAACATTTCACCTCTCAAAAATATAAACGTTTTAGCATCTAGTGCTTTTGTAAAGATATCGGCGATTTGATAGTCGGTTCCCACGTGTTCTAAATGAATATTTCCTTTCTCTACGTGGTCTTTGAGGAAGTGATACTTGATGTCAATGTGCTTAGTCTTTGAGTGCATGACAGGATTTTCAGAAACTGCAATGGTCGATGTATTGTCACAGTTGTAAGTACCCCAATCTGAAACCGACCTATCTTAGAGGTAGCCTTAGCATCGTTTCAGGGATAAGCTGATAGGCCAGGACCTCCCTAGGATAAGCTATAAATTCCAGGACTACCCTGGTATAAAATTGGAAAAATCCAGAAGCTCGCCAGGCTGAGCCGTACGGATGCTTTGGGTACTAGAGGGGCCTAGCCGTACGGCTGGTTTGGGCACCCTCAGTCCCTATAAATAGAACCCCTTGGTGATCATTTCAGGGGGGGATAGAAAACATTAGAACTAAGGTTACTCTGTCGAATTCACCTCAGAATAAGTGTGAGTAAAAGTGAACAAAGAGAGAAAGAGAGAAAGGAAGATTGGCCTAAACCAAGATAGGTAAAGCGACCTCTTCCCCCTCCTTTATATTCATCTAAGAACTCTATTTATCTTTGATCTTGTCATTTATTATTGATTTTTACATTCTTGCAAGTCTTGTCCATTCAAGCAATATACATATATCTATTATTATTTATATTTCCTAGTCCAATCCATGAGATGATCAAAGGTGCCCTCCATACTTTGTGTGGAAGAGGTTCAAACCTAGTTTGATCATGGCTTGTTGATTGTTCATTTACATTCTTGTCATGGATGATGCTCTTGTTGTTCATTTTGCTCATTGTAAGCTATGATGATCATGTTGAGGATAAAGTCTCAATCTTTATCCTCATCACCTTGATCTAGCCCAAAATTCCCAAGTTTGGGTAATAAAGATTCAATCTTTATGGTTTGTTATTGTCCCTAAAGGAATAATCTTGCCTAGAAGAGCCATTTTGATGGTAAAGTTTCAATCTTTACTCATCAAATGGTCACTATGGCTCAAAAGGGCATATTGGCCACCTTTTTCATGTTTCTCCCATGATTGCCTTTGATCATACCCAAACTCTTGTTTTGGGAGGTTCTTTGTTGATCAAATGGCATAGGAATGAGTTGTTAATGTTGTTTTGTGTTGGAATAACAAACTGGAATCAGAACAATTTGGTCCAGTTCAAGCAGAATGCTCTGTTTCTGCCTGGAACTAGACTGTTGCTTGAATAAACTATAAAATCCCAGGAGTGGTCTCCTCATCCATACGGCTACTTTGACCGTATGGGGAGATTGACAATTTTTCCCTTCTGTTTTCTGTTTTCTTGTCAAACAAACCCCTTTTCAGTTGAAAAGATAAATAAAAAGTTAAAACAAAGATTTTCCGTTAAAACACACACACACACACATGCACTTTTGTTAACTAACAAGGGAGACTCGGCTTTGTCTGAGGCAACTTGGGAGGACGTAAAAACTCTTCCCAAGTTGTACCCTGATCTCCGAACCTTTGAACTCAAACCTTTGTCATTTTGTTGGGTTTAAAATTAACAAAATTTGGCGACTCCGTTAAATTGGTCCGGTTCCCGCGTTTTGTATTTCGCCCTTGAAACGTGCTCGTGTTTTTTTTGGGGCGGGATCCTTACAGTGGCGACTCCGCTGGGGAAAAGAGTGCTTTCGGAGTTCTTTCTAGAAGGTTCGGGGGCATTCTTGTGTGGGTCAAACTCCCGTTCCCGTTAGTTGACTTCTTGCATATTTGTGTGTGTTTGATGTTTCTGTTTGAACTGTTTTGAGTACATACGTTCTGGAAATACAATAAACTGGGGCTTGATGATAAGAAGTTGGAGAAACTGAGAAAAATCTTCACCCTCTTGCTTTAGCCGTATGGCTACTTTGGGTAGGGGCCAGAATATTGCCAATTAACAGTTTGGTGCAGGGCTGCAACATTCTGGGTGCCCCTCTGCTTCTACTTATCCAGGTTCCAAATTTACAGTCTTACTTGTGCACATTACCTTCATTCTTTTGGCCAAAACTTGATTTTAAAAGGTGATAAAACTTGGTTATGCATGATCTTTTGTCAATAAAATGGTTTCCAAAACCTCATCGTGCATAATCCTTTTTGTAAGGGTTTTTCTTGAGTCTTCTTGTTGTGCACAAATTTCTTTGTACAAAAGGGTTTCAATGTAAAATATTTCTTTTGCAAAAGTTTGATTCAAAATTCTTTGTTGTGCACAACTTGGTACATGTACAAGTTTTGGTCTTTGTGTGCTTATATTCCTTGATTTGTTGTGTATAAATTGCTCAATCCATGCTTGTTCATACTTGTTCATATCTTGCTTATGCCATGCTCATGCTATCGAAAAACGAATTGAAAATCTCTCTTTTTACTCAAAAAGGAGCATAGAATGACTTCACACCACGCGCACTTGACCGTGCACGTTCCAAATACCCTTTAAACCCGGGGTGGATGCCACGATGCCGCTCGTTGGGCGCTCTTGTTCCCTTCGATGCGCGCACGGGTCCATCCCACCTTCCCTTCCGAACCGAGTCAACCACACTTGTCCGTGACACACAAATACCGTGACTATGGTTGGTTTTTGGTCTAGTTCACGTTACCACATCCTTGATACGTGCTCAAAGCTAATTGTGTCCAAATTAATGCCCGAGTTGTGACTCCTTGATGTAATGCAAGCGTGGCCTAACCAGCCTTCAACTTGTGTGTTAGTGATGACCGCAATTAGCAAGGGCCATGTACTAAGGATAGGGTGACACCGTGTCGTCGAGCCCTAATGTACGAGTTATTTTGATCATCCTTAAGACCATGGTCAAGAATCGAGATGCCTCACTCAAAAATGAGGTCATGTCGGAATGTCGGTGCAGCCTTCGGTGTAGCCTTCGGAGAAAAGTCTCGATCCCGACTGGGGCTTAACCGTGATTAGGATGACCCGCGTATTGGGAACTTTACGATACACTAGACCCTAGGTTCATTTCTTTTGATCGGTGGAAGCCGCGTGCCCTATAGGACCCTCGCCCGGGATAGTCCGTCCTTGGGAGCGTGCAATACAGGTAAAAAACGAGGGGTCTATAGGCGTAGTGATGGCCTCCACTGATCCAGGATTATAGAATAGTTGCGAAAAGGAAGAGAAATCTTTTCCAACCATCTAGGAATAAAGATGAGTCTTAATTAAACCTGAATGAATAAATAATTGCGCATTGCATGAGTTTGCTCCATTTTGTGCTTCTTGTCTTCGACGCATCGCATTCTTGCGTTAACAAGCGTCATCTTGTTAAGTCTTTGGACGGATCCCCGTTATCCTCCAAGGCTTCCTTTGAATGATTTTGTTAAGTTTTTGGACGGATCCCCGTTATCCTCCAAGACTTCCATTATGTTATTTTGTTAAGTCTTTGGACGGATCCCCGTTATCCTCCAAGGCTTCTATTAAGTGATTTTGTTAAAGTCTTTGGACGGATCCCCGTTATCCTCCAAGACTTCCATTAAGTGATTTTGTTAAGTCTTTGGATGGATCCCCGTTATCCTCCAAGACTTCCATTAAGTGATTTCGTTAAGTCTTTGGACGGATCTTCGTTATCCTCCAAGACTTCCACTAAGTGATTTCGTTAAAGTTTTTGGACGGATCCCTGTTATCCTCTAAGACTTCCATTAAGTGATTTCGTTAAGTATTTGGATGGATCTCCGTTATCCTCCGAGACTCCCGTCGTGATCCCCATCGTGATCCCCGTTGTGATCCTCATCGGAACCTTAGGCATAGTCCCTAGTTCCCCGTTGTGATCCTCATTGAGATTCCCGTCGGAACCTTAGGTATAGTCCCTAGTTCCCCGTTGTGATCCTCGTTGAGATTCTCGTTGGAACCTTAGGCATAGTCCCTAGTTCCCCGTTGTGATCCTCGTTGAAATTCCCGTTGGAACCTTAGGCATAGTCCCTAGTTCCCCGTTGTGATCCTCGTTGAGATTCCCGTTGGAACCTTAGGCATAGTCCCTAGTTCCTCATTGTGATCCTCGTTGAGATTCCCGTCGGAACCTTAGGCATAGTCCCTAGTTCCCTGTTGTGATCCTCGTTGAGATTCTCGTTGGAACCTTAGGCATAGTCTCTAGTTCCCCGTTGTGATCCTCGTTGAGATTCCAGTCGGAACCTTAGGCATAGTCCCTAGTACCCCGTTGTGATCCTCGTTGAGATTCCCGTTGGCACATTAGGCATAGTCCCTAGTTCCCCGTTGTGATCCTTGTTGAAATTCCCGTTGAGACCCTAGGCCGTTGTCCCCTAAGTCCCCGTTGAGATTCCCGTCGGAACCTTAGGCATAGTCCCTAGTTCCCTGTTGTGATCCTCGTTGAAATTCCCGTTGAGACCCTAGGCCGTTGTCCCCTAGGTCCCCGTTGAGATTCCCGTTGAGACCCTAGGCCGTTGTCCCCTAGGTCCCCGCTGAAATTCCCTAGGCCGTTGTCCCCTAGGTCCCCGTTGAGATTCCCGTTGAAATTCCCTAGGCCGTTGTCCCCTAGGTCCCCGTTGAAATTCCCTAGGTTGTTGTCCTCTAGGTCCCCGTTGAAATTCCCTAGGCCGTTGTCCCCTAGGTCCCCATTGAAATCCCCTAGGCCGTTGTCCCCTAGGTCCCCGTTGAAATTCCCTAGGCCGTTGTCCCCTAGGTCCCCATTGAGATTCCCGTTGAAATTCCCTAGGCCGTTGTCCCCTAGGTCCCCGTTGAAATTCCCTAGGTTGTTGTCCTCTAGGTCCCCGTTGAAATTCCCTAGGCCGTTGTCCCCTAGGTCCCCGTTGAAATCCCCTAAGCCGTTGTCCCCTAGGTCCCCGTTGAAATTCCTGTTGAGAACCTAGGCCGTTGTCCCCTAGGTTCCCCATTGAAATTCCTGTTGAGACCTAGGTTGTTGTCCCCTAGGTCCCCGTTGAAATTCCCTAGGTCGTTGTCCCCTAGGTCCCCGTTGAAATTCCTATTGAGACCCTAGGCCGTTGTCCCCTAGGTCCCCATTGAAATTCCCGTTGAGACCCTAGGCCGTTGTCCCCTAGGTCCCCGTTGAGATTCTCGTTAAGTCCCTAGGCGTAATCCCCTAGGTCCCCATTGAAGCCCTAGGAATAGCCCCCTAGGAAGTCAGTCACGATCGTTTTTCCCCTCTTGGCCCTAAACCTATTTGAACTACGATGACCTGAGCCTCTCATCGCGTGGGACCCCATCCCTCGTGGTGAAGGGAACGTAGGCAACTTCGGCCCGGTCAATCTTTTAAAAAAAATAAAAATGTGTGAGTCTCTTACTAAAAAAAAAGTGTGCGTGTCGATCCTCATTAAAAAAAAATAATAGAGATCAAGTTTTCCTAAAAGAAAAGAATCAAGTTTTTCCTAAAAGGCTAATCCACTAACGAAGCGATTCTCTCAAACCATGATGATAATCTCACCTTGAGGCTTAAAATGCTAAAGTCCTTTGCGGTTTTGTCCACCGGAAACATCGACCAAGGAGCCCACATCCGAATTGGCGCCCACGTGAACAAGGAGGTCAAAAACAGATTGGATCATCGTCCACGAGAAAAGGCCCAAACCTCGAAAGCCCAAAGGCGGATACATCAAATGGAGATCCGTACCTTCGCCGAATGCCATGCTCGAGGTTACATCCCTTGAAAGGGAGCCACCAAAAGGAGATGGCCAAAGGCAAGTCCGGCGATGGCAATGCCAAGCCAAGTGGAGACCTCGCGACGTCTTTCCCGACGACAAGGAACCCGAGTTCCCCATGGAGGACATGGAATGTGCCGCCGACAAACCCTCCAACAATTGAGGAAGAAAACGGACCATCGCACTTTATAGGAGCCCATCCCTAAAAAAAAATAAAATGATGAGTCTTCCAGCCTCGTAGGATCTAGATTTTCACCAAAAGTCCATCCCGGACTATATCTTTTTATTTTTGCAAAGGTCCGCACTTGGACATGTATGTACAAAGTTATCTCAATAAAAGAGTCATTTTCATTCTCTTCTCTCTAGACTTGAGACATTATTTGCAATATACATTTACCCTTGAAATTTCCTTGCTTGTTATGATCAATTGATTGCTACGTCCCCAAAATGATGAATTGACTTCTAAGCATACTAGTCAATGACGACTCATTAAGGGCGAATGGACCTAACACGAATGAGAAATGCTAAACGCAAACAATTAATCTTGATGTGAATAAATGATATGATCAATTGGCATGAAGAAACCATTAATGGCAAGTCTTCCCTCATACACTTCCCCGATACACAACCCGATACACCTTTCCAAAACCAATTCTTGATGCACATCGAAGGCATCCCGAGACAGTGAAAAGGCGAGGACGTTGTTGCTCGACCACCGAGATTTAACAGTGCTCACGCATGTGCGACCAAGCATAGGGCTTCCCAAAACCTTCAAAGTCAGCCCAAAGTAACAGGCACGCCACCAAGGGGCTACAAAGGAGCCAATGCCCGAGAAAGCGAGCTGGGGCTAAGAAAGAAAATAGGAGTAAGATGAAGAGAAAGGAGGGGGGAGGTGGCTTTACCTATGATGGTTATGGCCAATCTTCCTTTCTTCTCTTCTTTTTTTGGTTTGTGATCACTCTCACTCTTACTCTGTGGTAATTCCAGCAGAGTGACCTCCCTAATGTGTATTTCCCCCCCCCCCCTGAAATGATCAGCAAGGGGTTCTATTTATAGGGACTGAGGGTGCCCAAACCAGCCGTACGGCTAGGCCCCTCTAGTCCCCAAAGCATCCGTACGGCTCAGCCTGGCGAGCTTCTGGATTTTTCCAATTTTATACCAGAGTAGTCCTGGAATTTATAGCTTATCCTAGGGAGGTCCTGGCCTATTAGCTTATCCCTGAAACGGTGCTAAGGCTACCTCTAAGATAGGTCAGTTTCATATTAGGGTACTTACAGAGCCCCTCGGCAACGTCGCTTCGAAGGAGCGGGGTTGTCGATAGAAATAAGCATCCCAATCTGACGGGACGACGGCTTTAACCGATTTTGGTTGCATGGCTGGACCTAGTGGTATAGGATTCCTACGTATCCCGTTCGCGGGGAATCAAGCCTAACGTAGTTCGGGGGTACGCGGGGTTACTAAGGTCCGCAAGGAGGCATGACTCTAGGGGTCAGAGGCGAGACATGGTCAACTTGGCTCTATGGGAGAGGGTTGACTTGCTGGGGATATGGTCAACTTGACTCTATAGGAGAGGGTTGACTTACAGATTTTTACTGGGCTTACATCGGGGATGGCCTATGGTGACTATTCTAAGTCCGAGCTCGACTGGGGTCAACTCCATCTTCGGGAAGATTGACGGGAAAACTGGTCTTACGTCCCTCTAAGGACTGCCAGGACAAAGGCTCTAGCCTATAACGACTATTCTAAGTCTAAGCTTGACCGGGGTCAACTCCATCTTTGGGGAGATTGACGGGGAAACTGGTCTTACGTCCCTCTAAGGACTGCCGGGACAAAGGCTCTAGCCTATAACGACTATTCTAAGTCTAAGCTAATGGGCTTACGTTGGGGACGGCCAAATTTTGACAACAAGTTTTTAACTGGGCTTACGTCAGGGACGGCCAAATTTTCTCAACAAATTTTTAACTGGGCTTACGTCAGGGATGGCCACATTTTCTCAACAAATTTTTAACTGGGCTTACGTCAGGGACGGCCATATTTTCTCAACAAATTTTTAACTGGGCTTACGTCAGGGACGGCCATATTTTCTCAACAAATTTTTAACTGGGCTTACGTCAGGGACGGCCATATTTTCTCAACAAATTTTTAACTGGGCTTACGTCAGGGACGGCCATATTTTCTCAACAAAATTTGAACTGGGCTTACGTCAGGGACGGCCAAGACAAAGGCTTTAGCCTATAACGACTATTCTAAGTCATAGCTAATGGGCTTACGTCGCTAGGACTGCCTGATTTTTGTCTCAGAGGGTCGCTCGGGGGGACCTAGACTTTTCTCAAAATGGGTCACTCGGGGGACCTAAACTTTTCTCAAAATGGTCACTCGGTGGACCTAAGTTTTATCTTGAAAGGAGTCACTCGGGGGACCTAAGCCTTTTCAACAAGGGTCACTCGGAGGACCTAAATGTTCTCAGAAGGGGCTTGACTCTCACTTGGTCAACCGGGTCAACATGGGATTACGTCTAGGACGGCCATAATTAATTTCACAAAGCTGGGCTTACGTCGCTAGGACTGCCTGTGATGACTTCGGGAACCTAAATTTCCTAGGTTCAATTCAAGTTGCATGAGCCAAGGAGGGCATTTTTCGGTTGCATTTATGACATTGGTTGGGAAGGGGCTTTAAATGGGTTGGACCACAAAGCTAACAAGAAATCATCAATCCTGACAGGGCTAAAGTAGCCGTACGGCTCGAGAAGGAGGTACTCCCTTTTCATTCAATTTTGTTCCAGGCCTGGTCATCTACTTCAATGCCAGTGTCCTGAGTTCATCAATCAGTTCGTCTTTTTCATTTCGAAAGCTCCTTCTTCCATGGAACCCTTTCTTATGGAGAAACCACCAAAATTGTCCAAAATTCATCAAGAATGTTTTGAGGGTAACCTTAGGCTTTGGATGCGGTCCCACATGAGGAATCACAAAGGAACTTTCCAATCCATGTTTGGCCTTCAATCCCTTTGGTCTCTCAAGGAGTTCATTCCGGATCTTGAGCTATTGAGGGCCGCTGCGTCCTTTTGGGATGTTAGGAGGCATGTCTATTGTTTTTCCTACAACGAGATCACTCCTACTTATGAGGATTTCAAGGCTTTGGTGGGCGGCGTGGACACGGAGGTCATAGCTCTTCCTTCGGTTGATGACACCATGTGTGTTGAGAGGTTGGTTTCTCTTCTTGGCATTTCTTTGGAAGAGGCCCAATGTATGGTCCTTGATCACACTTTCATTGATATTTCGGATGTCCCTGAGAAGTTCATGGATCGCACGGATGAGGCTTCTTGGAATGCCTTTGGTTTATGCGTCCTTGCTTTTTTCTACATGGTCAGTTCCAAGGGCACCTGCCATCGGGTTTTATTGAGTGTCCTCGAGGAGTGCCGTGCGGGGAAGGATATAGTCCCCTTGATCTTGGGTGAGACCCTTCACGGTATGGACCGCTTGGCTTTGGGGGATGGTTTCATGCGCAGCGGTAGCCCTGCCTTGCTTACTTTGTGGTTGAGGGAGAGGTTGATGGCCATTCCGAAGGCTCCTATCTCTCACAATCCTTGGTCTTACTCTTTGAGAGGCATTATCTTGAACTTAGTTCAGAGTGATTGGGAGGCTTACATGGCTCGCCTCACGACTGCCGAGATACGCTGGCTAGTTCCCCATTGGCGTATTGTCTTGGTGCGGGAGTACCAAGATAATTCCCCCTTTGTTCGGGTTCCAGGACTCTTGGGCTCATCTCATTATATCCCTTCTTTGGTCCGTCGTCAGTTTGGGTTACCGCAGACTCCACTGTTGGAGTGGTCGGGTGTCAACCCGGAGCACTTGAGGCTTCCATATCTGTCTATGTGGGACTCCTCCACCGTTTCATTCCTGTCCCGGTCGTGGACTTACTCCCTCTTTCCAGCTCGGGCACTTCTTGGGCGAGCGGCTAGCATGGTTTTGACCACGGTGTACTTGGACTGGTATGAATAGACCATGGGACAGACTCAGAGTCTCATTGAGGAGAGGCATGAGGCTATTCTCGGTGAGACTTATGGTCCTAGCAGGGTTCTAAGGGAGACCAAAGCTGTGGCGAGTGGCCATAACATTACTGGAGACGTTGTTGAGGACTACAGGGTTTTGGCAGACAGGAGGGTGGCCGCGATGCCTAAGGCGGGGGCACGAATGGAGGATTTTCAGGCTCAGGCTGCCGCCAATGCGGCTTTGAGGGCGACCGGGCTCGTAGATAATGCTGGAAGAGCCTCTGATCATGGAAAAGGGGGAATTGACCTCTTTGAGGTGAAGAAAAAGAAGACCCGAAGAAGTCAAAAGAAGAAGTGGAGGGACGAAGGACAGTGATTTCCATGCATCTACCCATTGCCATTGCAGACACATTTGTTTATCTTAGGTATTTTAGTTATGTCTTAAGCATGTTAGTTGGGTCGAGAGTAGACCGTGCTTGAACTCATCAAAGAAGTGTTTTAACTGTAATGAAAATGGTTACTTATGAAGCCAATTTGCATTCTCATGGAGCTCTTGCTCAAGTCCAAATTTGATTTTTATTTATTTTTAGATCGGACCAAAGATTGGCTACCTACGTTCCCCTTCTACAAATGAAAATTTAAGGGGCTCAGGTCACCGTAGTTCATTTCTTCCACAAATTTTTAGGATGCGGCCCTGTTTTTTCTCTAGACCGTCCGAATGGGTTTTCAATCTAGGTGGGTATATTCTTTTAGCACCCCTTTCTTTTTCTTTTTTTTTTTTAAACAAAGTAACGACGGATCTTATCACCATTGACTGGGTGCATAAAGGGGTTGCCGTCCAAGTCAGCGAGCCTCATTGCGCCCCCTGAAAAGACTTCTTGCACCACAAAGGGACCAATCCACACGGGTTCCCATTTTCCATCGGGATTAGACCTCCCCGGGGGTTTTTCCTTAAGGACTAAATCTCCTGCCCGAATCTCTCGGGGCTTTACCTTCTTATCAAAGGCTCGAGCCATTCTTCCTTGGTAGGCGTGGATGTGTTCCATGGCCCTCAGGCGACGTTCGTCCAACAAGGCCAACTCATCATGTCGGCTTCGAAGCCAATCGACCTCGTGGATCTTATTTTCCAACAAAATTCTTAGTGACGGTACTTCCAATTCTGCGGGGAGCATGGCTTCCATTCCGTACGTCAAAGCAAAAGGAGTTTCTCCTGTGGCTGTTCTGACCGAATTTCGGTAGCCCCACAAAGCTAGGTGTAGCTTTTCGGGCCAATCTCTTCCCCGTGTTGCTATCTTTCTAATGATCCTCTCAAGCGTTTTATTGGCGGCTTCTACCGCGCCATTGGTTTGTGACGAGTAACTCGGAATTCTCCCAATAATCGATCGCATTCACCCTCGAAGTGCGAGCCGTTATCGGTAATGATCTCGTTCGGGACCCCGTACCGGCACATGATATTCTCTTTGATAAATCCCGCCACCTTCTTGGAGGTGAGGACCCGGTATGACTTAGCCTCTACCCACTTTGTGAAGTAATCCATGGCTACCAAAACAAACTCGTGACCATTACTACCAGACGGGGAGATTTTCCCGATAACATCTATGCCCCATGTTGAGAAGGGACATGGTGTAGTCATGCAGTAGAGATGATGAGGCAGTAGGTGGTTGAGGTTGGAGAAACGCTGACATTTATCACACCTCCTTACGAATTGCATGCAATCTGTTTCCATTGAGATCCAGAAGTAACCCATCCGCAGAATGGTTTGCATTAATGCCCTTGCGTTCATATGAGGACCACACGCTCCACCATGAACTTCTTGCATGAGTTCTTTTGCCCATTCCCTACTTATGCATCTAAGGAGAAGGACCTGATGGCGTTTTTTGTATAGGATGTCCCCCAGGATGACGTAGTTGGATGCCAACCGCTTGAGTGCTGTCATACCTTTGGCTTTGATCCCATGCAAATACTCTCCCTTTTCATTCATGAAGGAAGCTTCTCCTTCTTTGAGGAATTGGTAAATCTGGTTGTACCATGGCTCCTTTACCTCTTCCAGGATTGCTCCGATTTCGAAGCAGTATGCTGGGCTTTCCTTTCTCCCGACCCGGAATGGTTTTATCAATTTTCCCTCGGGGATTTCCACCAATGAAGCCAAAGTTGCTAGGACGTCGGCGAAAATGTTCTGGTCCCTCGGCAGGTAATGGAAGCTGACCTCTTGGAATTGTGCTATGAGCTCTTCCATATAGGCATGATATTTTCGCAAACCGGGATCCAGTGTTTTCCATTTATTCGAGACTTGGTTGATAATCAAGGCCGAATCGCCGTATACTTCCAGCTCCTTAACATTCCTTTCCAAAGCTGCCTCCAAATCGGCTGTGCATGCCTCATATTCTGCGGCATTGTTGGTGACATCAAAGTTCAATTTGATGGCGATGGGGGTGTGCTCGTCTTTTGGGTTCACCAAGAGCAATCCTACACCGTTTCCTCTTTTATTGGCAGCTCCGTCGAAGAACAATTGCCACCTATTTCCTCCCTCGAGGGTAAAGATTCCTTCATCTGGGAATTTTGGTTCGGGCCCCCTTTCTTCATTACTAGGGAAATCTGCCAAGTGTTCTGCCAAAACCCTTCCTTTGACTGCCTTTCTCGACACATAACTGATATCGTATTCGGCTAAGAAGAAGGACCATTTGGCAAGCCTCATAGACAAAGATGGCTTTTCCAATAAGCACTTGATGGGGTCTATTTTGGAAATAAGTTGTATCGTATGAGCCTGCATGTAATGTTTTAACTTTCTCACGACCCATACCAATCCTGCGCAAGTCTTCTCAATTGGGGAGTAGTTGAGCTCGCTTCCTTGTAGCTTACGGCTCACAAAGTAGATGGCATTTTCCACCTTTGAATCTTTCTTCTCTTGGGCCAACATTGCTCCTATCGACGCATCAGTCACCGTTAGGTAAAGCAAGAGTGGCTTGTCTTTGTGCGGAGGGCATAGGATTGGTGGTTGGATGAGGTAGGCCTTAATCTTGTCGAAGTCTTTTTGGCACTCCCCGTTCCATTTGACCTCGGCATTCTTTCTTAGCAATTTGAAGGTGGGCTCACAAATGGGAGTGAGTTGGTTTATGAAGCGGCTGATGTATTGCAACTTTCCCATGAAGGCTTTTACCTCTGTTTGGGTGCGAGGCGGCCTCATTTCCACAATTGCCTTAACCTTTTGAGGATCAATTTCGATACCCCGTTCGGTGACCATGTATCCCAAAACCTTGCCACGAGAAACCCCAAAAGTGCACTTGGCCGGATTAAATCTCATGGAGTGCTTCCTAAGCCTGTCAAAGAACTTTCTCAAGTCTATCAAATGTTGCCCGTCAGAACCCTTAGAATGCACGATCATGTCATCGACATACACTTCTATTTCCTTATGGATCATGTCGTGGAAGAGTGAGGTCGCAGCTCTTTGGTAGGTAGCCCCAGCGTTTCGCAACCCGAAAGGCATCACGGTATAGCAAAAGGTTCCCCATGGGGTGGTGAAGGCAGTTTTTTCCTGGTCCTCCTCTGCCATCTTAATCTGGTTATATCCGGCGAAGCCATCCACAAAAGACTTAACCTCAAAGCTATAGGTTGTATCCACAAGCATGTCGATGCTTGGGAGGGGAAAGTCATCTTTGGGACTCACTTTGTTGAGATCCCTGAAGTCGACGCAGCATCGAACCTTTCCGTTGGCCTTTGTGACTGTTACTATTTTGGAGAGCCATGAGGGGTATTCTATCACTCTTATAAAGCCGACCCGAAGCAACTTCTCAATCTCTTCTTTGACCTGCAGGGACCATTCTGGTTTGATCCGCCGAAGTTTTTTCTTAACGGGTTTCACCTCGGGGTCCACGGGGATCCTGTGTTCCACGATCGAAGCATCCAACCCTGGCATATCCTTATAAGACCATGCAAACACCTCTACATACTCTTTGAGTAGCTCAACCAAAGCTTCCCTTTCGGCCCCTTTGAAGTATTCCCCAATCTGTGTCTCCTTCGGCTCATTTTCGGTTCCCAAATTCACCTTAGTTAAAACCTCTTCGGCAGCTTGGGCACGGTCTTCCTCTTGATCAACAACCTGCTTTGATGACTGTTTAATGTTTGGATCGTTTAGTGCGTCTGCATTATTAGGTGATTCATTATTAACCATTTTCAGATTATTAGTTAATTTATCATCTAATAAGTTGGCAATGAGGGGATACTCGGAAAGGTCTATCATTTCATTCAATGCAAACGGGAATACAACGTTGGCTACAAGTTCATAATCCTCGGGCGTGAGGCCCTCGGAGGAGACAGACTCGAATTCAAAGACAAGAGATTGGGGAGACTCAACTACATTGGACCCTATGACATTTGACTCTAGGGGACGAGGGACCAGTCCAAGTTTCGCGGTCATTTCTTCTTTGCTCGCCACCGGTCCAGAGAAGGTTACCCAATTTTTCAGAGGCATGTCCGTTGGCTTTGCAAGAGTGTGTGGGTCAAAGGTCGTAAGAGGTCCATCTTCAATCATGGCAATCATTTCCTTTTCGAAGTCAATTAGGTCAGGTACAACCAAGTCTTCTCCGAACATTCTTTGCATTACCACACCGTTCCACTCATTGCCCATAGCATCCTTGGCGGCGCCCTTAGGAACTTCCTCCTCAAACTTGTATTCGCCATTTTATCCCCAGACGGATCCTCTTTCCTTGCTAGCTCCCATCACAGACAAGGTTTCAAACTCTTTTACCATTTCGGGCACCCCCTTGAAGGTGTATTCGTGGCTGATAGTAGTATCAGTAGGATCTTTTATCTTGGGCGTATCTAGAAATGCCCTCCTCACGGGGTTTGTCACCACCCCTCGGAACCTTTTGAGATCCTCTTGCAACTTATCCCAATTGGTCATCATCGGCTCTCTTGGCTCTGGGGGTTCGACTTGAACTCCCCCCCTTCACAAAGTAACGAAGGTTAGGGGTTTTAAACGGAGTCCCTTGAGCCCTGGCTTGGCTTTTCTTCCGAGCCACTTCCTTATCCATCCTGAGGTCTCCGGGGGTGGGTTTGTATCCCAAGCCATGAAGCGTGTTTTGCTCTTTGATCTCAACGATCTTGTGAGTCCCTTGGAGCTTCCTTCCTAGTCCGAGCCCCAGGAGGTAGCGCATCAGACGCATCATTCTCATCACGGGAGGAATCTTATCCTTGGTGAGCGTGAGATCTACACAACAAATGTGGGTTTTGGGTGGTACTTCTGTGAAGCCAGTCAAAACCATGCCGCTTCCCTCATGCTTAATTTCTAACACAGGAATCCCATTGGTGTTGGTTCCTTTTGTGGTCACACTGTCCCCATAAATAGTTGTCAAGTTACCCCCTTGCACATATTTCACACATTGATGGAGAGTGGAGGTGACCCCGTTAACTTTGTGGAGCCACGGGCGTCCCAATAAGGCAGTGAAGGATATGGGGATGTCAATCACTTGGAAGTCGGTCGGCATCATTTGTTTCCCAAACCAAAGGTTCAAAGTGGCCACCCCTAAGACTGAGCGGGCCGTGGAATCATAAGCCTTGACAGTGATCACGGAAGGCTTTAGGTCGGTGGTCTCAAGGCCAAGTAGGTCCATCATCTTGGCGGGGAGGACATTCATGGCGGAGACGTTATCGACCAGAACCCGAGGGAGGCGGTGATCGTCCAATTGTACCGTGATGTAAAGGGCCTCGTTATGGCTAGCCCCAAACTTCGGCAAATCCAAATCTGTGAATGTGATGATATTTCCATACTGAACACTTCCGATCATTTGTACGGCTTCCTCGGGGGTAGCTGTGGTGGGTACCATAGTGTGGGCCAAGCATTCCTCCAACTTGAGCTTATGAGGGTAGGAGGAAGTAAGGAGGGACCACAAAGATATGTTAGCTTGTGTCCTCTTAAGTTGGGCTAAGATGGGATCCTCTTCTCCGGAACCTGGGGGTTTCGCCTCGTCAACAAGAAGGGGAGGCGCTCGGTGTTCCGGTGGTGGAGGTTTTTTAGGGTTCTCCGTGTGCACTTGCCCTGATCGAGTTAATACACTCACTTCCAAGGGGTTATCGACTTTTATCATCTCATCTCCGATAGGCGGAGGGTTTTGGGTACCGTACGACCATGCCTCCCTCCTTAACTCATTTACCGTGACCATTCGTTTTGGGGTGGATGTTGACCCACAAATTTCTCCTAGGGAGATAGGGTGGTGGTTCTGGCTCTTCCGGCTCCCACAGTTTCACGGAGCTTTTCCAGGGTGAGCATGCAACAATAATTATCTGGGAACGCTGATCCGTCAAACAGCGGCGGTGGCGGAGACAGTGGTGGCAAAGCTAAGAAATCATCCAAGGCTGGAAATTCCTCTTTTTCCAATTTCGGGGGGAAAACACAAGGAGCCATATTTGAGGATACTTCATCATCATCACTTTCACATAGGATCCGGAGCTCCTTGTGAGGTAGAGAACGAACGGCTTCTTTCATTTGGGTGAGATACCCTTCATAGTCAATCATTTCTGGGATCTTTCCGACCTCGGACCCGTTTCGTTTAATTGTCCTCTTGCCCGTTGATGAACTACATGCCTCAATGATATGGAAGAAATCATCATGGGAAAGGCTATCCCCATTCGAGCCTTGGCTTTCGCTGTTCAACGTACTCTTAATGGACTTTTCCATCTCCTCCGTACATTGTTCAAACGTTAAATCATGTTCGGTGAGTGTTATTACGACCAATTCATCGGCGTTTTGGTGGGGTACCCTTGCACTCATTACATTGGCGATCATAAAGTCGGATGGGCATCTCATATCTCCCTCTTGCACACATGCCCATAAGGCTTCCTTCCATTCTTCCCCAATCTGAGCCATTGGGACATTGAATTCCAAAAGGTTCACAGGTGTAGGCTCCTCGAACTCAATCATATTAATGCCTTGGTTTTTGGGGAAAGGGTTATTAATCACGCTCGGGCCACGGGGATGTTCAAGTTTTCCTTTGTCAATGAGGTCGAGGATGAAGCGTTTTATCACGGAGCAATCATCGGTATTGTGGCCATGATAATTGTGGAAGGCGCATCTTTTGTTTTGGTCAAAGGGTTTCTCGGGATTCCTTGGCTGATAGTTGACCAAAGGTTTTACAAGGCCTTGCTTGACTAACCCTTCGAACACCTTACTCATAGGAATTCCAAAATCCTCAAACCTTACATACTGACGCCTTTTTGCAGTCCCACCCTTTTGAGAGACTTGCCTTGAGCTTTCTTCTTGGATGCTGTTAACCGTTCCCAGGGTTTCTTTCCCTTTACCGGTGGTCGGAGGGCGGTACCTATAGGAGTTTCCGCTATTTTGGGCTGGAGACTGCTCATTGAGAGCCTTCTCAAATTTGGATCCTGCGGTTACCATGGCTCGGAGATTGGGGTAGAAGTGGTGGCTGATCAAAGCTCGCAGTTGGGGTTTCAATCATGACTGAAATATATCCAACTGTTCATCCTCGGTGGGAGAATTGGAAATTTCTCCCAATTTGTAGTTCCATCTTTTGTAAAACTCACTGATCGGCTCTTCGGTCTTTTGCAGTGTGCTTTGCAAATCGGTGCGATTAGTTTCCCACTCCAAGTTAGAACGGTACTTGGTGAGGAATGCTTCCTTAATCCGGTCCCATGTGGTTCGAGACTCATCCTTTAAGTTAAAGAACCATTTGAGTGCATTTCCCCTTAAGGACAACTGAAAGTGATCAGCCATTTGCTGCACGGTGCAACCCTTCGCCCTCATCGCCAAGGTGTAGGCGTTGAGGTGAGTCTGGGGACAGGCGGTCCCGTCAAATTTGTCAATTTCCGGCAATCGATGAGGGAGGGGGACGACCTTATCGGGGTCCATGACTCCCGAGGTGAACTTCTTCTCGTTCATTCCCTCGAACCTTTCCTCCATTTGTTTCAGCTTCTCACCTATCCATCCCACTTGAGGGTCCACATGGGGGTTGGAGTTGACGGATCCCATGATTTGACTTGTCAATGGCACTGCGTTGGGAGGTGAAGTGGTGGAGGGAACTATCGGAGGAGGATTTGTAGGTGGCAAGTGGGTGTAGACATACCCTGGCGCCAGGTTGCTTGTTGGGATATATGGTGGGGTAGTTTTGGATGTTTGGGCCATCGGGTAGTAGAGTGGGTAAGGCACTTCTCTAGAGATGGTTGGAAGGGCCGGAGGCGGCAAGTCGGCAGTAGATGGGGCCAAGGGTGCTTGACTGTTTGGGACCGTGTCATATAGATTGAACCCCGGTGGGTACATGGAAGCGACACCCGGTGGGACAAGGGGAACATGAGTGATTGGCACATTTTGATGAGTGGCGGTTTGGGATGTGGGACGTGAGGTCCCCACATTTGGGTAAGTTTTAGGGGGCGGGACCCGACTGTACCCTTGAGGCGGCACATTCTCAATTCCTTCTTCGTCAGTGATTTCCACAAAGCCTCCGTCATTTTCAAACACAATGGCTACCCCTTTCTGTCTCATGATCTCCGTAACCCTGTTCTGCATATCCTCGAGGCGTTTTCTGTCATTCTCTTCCCGGGCCCTGGCGGCCTCTAAAGCCTGTACCAACTCTTCCCTGCTAAGACCGTTTGGATCTGTGGCATTGTCACCCCCACTACTACTTCCTGCCGGGCTAGTCATTTGGAAAAACCTCAATGAAGCTGTCGATGAACTGTCCGACTCGGCACTAATCAGGCGATGACCCGGAACTCTGACCCACTTTTTATGTGCTGCGGAGAAGGAGGTTTATTTCAGACTCGGGTCGGTGTTTAGGGGCAAACAGGCTTTAGGCTCATGCAACATGAAAGTTTATTATTATTGATTAATTATGTTCACGTTTACTTAAAACAGATTTATTCCTAACTGGTTGGAAAAGATCGCTCTTCTTTTTCGCAACTATTCTAAATCCTGGATCAGTGGAGGCCATCACTACGCTTATAGACCCCTCGTTTTTCACCTGTATTGCACGCTCCCAAGGACGGACTATCCCGGGCGAGGGTCCTATAGGGCACGCGGCTTCCACCGATCAAAAGAAATGAACCTAGGGTCTAGTGCATCGTAAGGTTCCCAATACGCGGGTCATCCTAATCATGGTTAAGCCCCAGTCGGGATCGAGACTTTTCTCCGAAGGCTACACCGAAGGCTCCACCGACATTCCGACATGACCTCATTTTGAATGAGGCGTCTCAATCCTTGACCATGGGCTTAAGGATGATTAAAATAACTCGTTCATTAGGGCTTAACGACACAGTGTCACCCTATCCTTATTACATGGCCCTTGCTAATTGCGGTCGTCACTAACACACGAGTTGGAGGCTGGTTAGGCCACGCTTGCATTTCATCAAGGAGTCACAACACGGGCATTAATTTGGCCACAATTAGCTTTGAGCACGTATCAAGGATGTGGTAACGTGAACTAGACCAAAAAACAACCATAGTCACGGTATTTGTGTGTCACGGACAAGTGTGGTTGACTCGGTTCGGAAGGGAAGGTGGGATGGACCCGTGCGCGCATCGAAGGGAACAAGAGCGCCCAACGAGCTGCATCGTGGCATCCACCCCGGGTTTAAAGGGTATTTGGAACGTGCACGGTCAAGTGCGCGTAGTGTGAAGTCATTCTATGCTCCTTTTTTGAGTAAAAAGAGAGATTTTCAATTCGTTTTTCGATAGCATGAGCATGGCATAAGCAAGATATGAACAAGTATGAACAAGCATGGATTGAGCAATTTATACACAACAAATCAAGGAATATAAGCGAACAAAGACCAAAACTTGTACATGTACCAAGTTGTGCACAACAAAGAATTTTGAATCAAACTTTTGCAAAAGAAATATTTTACATTGAAACCCTTTTGTACAAAGCAATTTGTGCACAACGAGAAGACTCAGGAAAACCCTTACAAAAAGGATTATGCACGATGAGGTTTTGGAAACCATTTTATTGACAAAAGATCATGCATAACCAAGTTTTATTACCTTTTAAAACCAAGTTTTGGCCAAAAGAATGATGGTAACGTGCACAAGTAAGACTGTAAATTTGGAACCTGGACAAGTAGAAGCAGAGGGGCACCCAGGATGTTGCAGCCCTGCACCAAACTGTTAATTGGCAACATTCTGGCCCCTACCCAAAGTAGCCGTACGGCTAAAGCAAGAGGGTGAAGATTTTTCTCAGTTTCTCCAACTTCTGATCATCAAGCCCTAGTTTATTGTATTTCCAGAACGTATGTACTCAGAACAGTTCAAACAGAAACATCAAACACACACAAATATGCAAGAAGTCAACTAACGGGAACGGGAGTTTGACCCACATGTGCGACCAAGCATAGGACTTCCCAAAATCTTCAAAGTCAGCCCAAAGTAACAGGAACGCCACCAAGGGGCTACAAAGGAGCCAATGCCCGAGAAAGCGAGCTGGGGCTAATGTTTACCTCCTCCAAAAAAAAAAAAAAAAAAAAAAGGAGAAGAGGGAAAGGAAATGAATGTATGGAAAGGAGGAAAGGAAATGGCGGAAAGAAAGGCCCGTTCACACCAAAGAGGGTTCACCCCAAGAGGTCCATCTCAAGGAGTTCACCGCAAAGCAAAGTGAGCAACAAAGTCCTCCGAGACAACATCGAAAGAAAGCCAATTTCAGCAAAAGACGGCCTAAGGCCGAACTACGACGACCTGAGCTCCTCAAACTGAGGGGAACGTAGGCAACCTTCGGGTCCGGTCACAGCATGAGAAAGAACGGTCAAACCATGGCTTTCCCAAAGTAGCCAAGCCTCTCCCCCTTGGTCCCATCAATGACCAATTTACCAGACAAGGACCAATTCCCCATAAACACCTTTTGATCTTACCATTGATCGAATCTTAATCTTAATTGATCACAACATTTATACATGTCAAGGCTGATTGCTTGTTATAATCTTGACTTAATAATAAACATGGTCCATTCCAGCAAACATTTGATGATATTAACTAAAGCAAGTTTCAAATGTCTCAACAAGTCTTCTCCTCTACATTTTAGGAAAGAGCTAAACACTCGTATTCTATCAAGCAAGGGCTTCCTTCCATTTCATGATAAATTGCTCACCAATATATAGGGACTCTCTCCCAAATAAAATGCCCTTGCATGTTTCCTCCAGAAGATACCTTGAGTCCCCGTTCTATCGAGTCGGCTGGATCACTCAAAAAAAAAAGAGAAGAAAGGCACCAAAAAAGTAGCCCGCTAGGTTGAAAACCCGTAAGGGCGGCCTAGGCAAAAAATAGGGTGTGCCATAAAAGACGCAAAAGAGATGCCCGCTAGGTTGAAAAACCCGAAAGGGCGGCCTAGGCAAAAGAAAGGGCGCGTCATGAAAAAAAAGGGATGGGTTCCTAACCTCACTTCAAAGGTTAAAAGACGGTATTGGGTCTACGCCAACATCAAAAGTCAGAGGACGACATTGGGGCTACCTCCATATCAATGACGACACAGACATGGAGCTACCTCCACAAGGACATGGGGCTACCCTGACACATATAATGACATTGGGGCTACGCCACCATCAACACCGACAAATACATGGGGCTATCTCACCATCGATGACAATAAGGACATGGGGCTATCCCGACAGCAGCGACGAAGAGGACATTGGGGCTATCCCCACGACAGTGACAAGCCAATATCCTACCACCGGTGACTTCTCAACGAATGGGCCAAATCCAAAGGACTTTATGCATGATAAACCTCGTGGTTAAATTAAAATCAAAAATTTGATTAACATGCTTCGTTAAAAGATTTGCTTTTGGAAATAAGTATTCCCGATTTGCCCATGTGGCGTCGTTTGTTAAAAACAATGTTTCAAGCAAAATGCTTTTGATTTCCCCTCAAAATGATTTTTTGGACCTTTTGTCCACAATGTGCCTTAAAGGTCGCCCCTAGGCTCTCCCCGGTGACAAGAAAATTTGTCAACCACCTCGTAGTGTAGAGTTGACCCACGCCAAACCTAGACTTAGAATAGTCGTTATAGGTTGAAGCCTTTGTCCCGGCAGTCCGAGTGGATGTAAGACCCTCCTTTTAGTCAACCATCTCGTAGTCAGAGTTGACCAAAACCCCAATTTTGACCAAAAGATGATGAAAAAGTTGACAAACCCTTTAGGTTGACCAAATAAGAGTCAAGCCCCTATGAGATAAAGCCTAGGTCCCTCGAGTGACCCCATGTGAGAAGATTTAGGTCCCTTGAGTGACCCCTTTTGAGACAAGTCTAGGTCCCTTGAGTGACCCCTCGTGAGATAAAGTTTAAATCCCCCGAGCGACCCCTTGTGAGATAAAGTCTAGTGACCCCATGTGAGAAAAGATTTAGGTCTCCCGAGTGACCCTTTGTGAAAAAATTAGGCGGTCCCTTAGAGACGTAAGCCCATTTGACCCATTTTGCCTAGTATGAGCACAAAACATGGACTTAGAATAGTCACCATAGGCCGTCCCCGACATAAGCCCAGTAAAGATATGACTTAGAATAGTCGTTATAGGCTAGAGCCTTTGTCCCGGCAGTCCTTAGAGGGACGTAAAACCAGTTTTCCCGTCAATCTCCCCAAAGACGGAGTTGAGCCCGGTCAAGCTATGACTTAGAATAGTCGTTATAGGCTAGAGTCTTTGTCCCGGCAGTCCTTAGAGGGACGTAAGACCAGTTTTCCCGTCAATCTCCCTAAAAATGGAGTTGACCCCGGTCAAGCTTAGACTTAGAATAGTCGTTATAGGCTAGAGCCTTTGTCCCGGCAGTCCTTAGAGGGACGTAAGACCAGTTTTCCCGTCAATCTCCCCAAAGACGGAGTTGACCCCGGTAAAGTTTAGACTTAGAATAGTCGTTATAGGCTAGAGCCTTTGTCCCGGCAGTCCTTAGAGAAACGTAAGACCCGTTTTCCCGTCAATCTCCCCAAAGACGGAGTTGACCCCGGTCAAGCTTAGACTTAGAATAGTCGTTATAGGCTAGAGCCTTTGTCCCGGCAGTCCTTAGAGGGACGTAAGACCCGTTTTCCCGTCAATCTCCCCAAAGATGGAGTTGACCCCGGTCAAGCTTGGACTTAGAATAGTCACCATAGGCCGTCCCCGACGTAAGCCCAGTAAAAATCTGTCCCGTGTAAGTCAACCCTCTCCTATAGAGTCAAGTTAACCGTATCCCCAGCAAGTCAACCCTCTCCCATTGAGCCAAGTTGACCATGTCTCGCCTCTGACCCCTAGAGTCATGCCTCCTTGCGGATCTAAGTAACCCCGCGTACCTTCGAACTACGTTAGGCTTGATTCCCTGCGAACAGTATACGTAGGAATCCTATACTACTAGGTCCATCCATGCAACCAAAATCGGTTAAAGCCGTCGTCCCGTCAGATTGGGATGCTTATTTCTATCGACAACCCCGCTCATTCGAAGCGACGTTACCGAGGGGCTCTGTAAGTACCCTAATCTGAAACCGACCTATCTTAGAGGTAGCCTTAGCACCGTTTTAGGGATAAGCTGATAGGCCAGGACCTCCCTAGGATAAGCTATAAATTCCAGGACTACCCTGGTATAAAATTGGAAAAATCCAGAAGCTCGCCAAGCTGAGCCGTACGGATGCTTTGGGTACTAGAGGGGCCTAGCCGTACGGCTGGTTTGGGAACCCTTAGTCCCTTTAAATAGAACCCCTTGGTGACCATTTCAGGGGGGAGAGAAAACATTAGAACTAAGGTTACTCTGTCGAATTCACCTCAGAATAAGTGTGAGTAAGAGTGAACAAAGAGAGAACGAGAGAAAGGAAGATTGGCCTAAACCAAGATAGGTAAAGCCACCTCCTCCCCCTCCTTTCTCTTCATCTAAGAACTCTATTTATCTTTGATCTTGTCATTTATTTTTGATTTTTACATTCTTGCAAGTCTTGTCCATTCAAGCAATATACATATATCTATTATTATTTATATTTCCTAGTCCAAGCCATGAGATGATCAAAGGTGACCTCCATACTTTGTGTGGAAGAGGTTCAAACCTAGTTTGATCATGGCTTGTTGATTGTTCATTTACATTCTTGTCATGGATGATGCTCTTGTTGTTCATTTTGCTCATTGTAAGCTATGATGATCATGTTGAGGATAAAGTCTCAATCTTTATCCTCATCACCTTGATCTAGCCCAAAATTCCCAAGTTTGGGTAATAAAGATTCAATCTTTATGGTTTGTTCTTGTCCCTAAAGGATTAATCTTGCCTAGAAGAGCCATTTTGATGGTAAAGTTTCAATCTTTACTCATCAAATGGTCACTATGGCTCAAAAGAGCATATTGGCCACCTTTTTCATGTTTCTCCCATGATTGCCTTTGATCATGCCCAAACTCTTGTTTTGGGAGGTTCTTTGTTGATCAAATGGCATAGGAATGAGTTATTAATGTTGTTTTGTGTTGGAATAACAAACTGGAATCAGAACAGTTTGGTCCAGTTCAAGCAGAATGCTCTGTTTCTGCCTGGAACTGGACTGTTGCTTGAATAAACTGTAAAATCCCAGGAGTGGTCTCCTCATCCGTATGGCTACTTTGGCCGTATGGAGAGATTGACCATTTTGCCCTTCTGTTTTCTGTTTTCTTGTCAAACAAACCCCTTTTCAGTTGAAAAGATAAATAAAAAGTTAAAACAAAGATTTTCCGTTAAAACACACACACACACACATGCACTTTTGTTAACTAACAAGGGAGACTAGGCTTTGTCCGAGGCAACTTGGGAGGACGTAAAAACTCTTCCCAAGTTGTAACCTGATCTCCGAACCTTTGAACTCAAACCTTTGTCATTTTGTTGGGTTTAAAATTAACAAAATGTGGCGACTCTGTTAAATTGGTCTGGTTCCCGCGTTTGGTATTTCGCCATTGAAACGTGCTCGTGTTTTTTTTGGGGCGGGATCCTTACAGTGGCGACTCCGCTGGGGAAAAGAGTTCTTTCGGACTTCTTTCTAGAAGGTTCGGGGGCATTCTTGTGAGGGTCAAACTCCCGTTCCCGTTAGTTGACTTCTTGCATATTTGTGTGTGTTTGATGTTTCTGTTTGAACTGTTTTGAGTACATACGTTCTGGAAATACAATAAACTGGGGCTTGATGATCAGAAGTTGGAGAAACTGAGAAAAATCTTCACCCTCTTGCTTTAGCCGTACGGCTACTTTGGGTAGGGGCCAGAATGTTGCCAATTAACAGTTTGGTGCAGGGCTGCAACATTCTGGGTGCCCCTCTGCTTCTACTTGTCCAGGTTCCAAATTTACAGTCTTACTTGTGCATATTACCTTCATTCTTTTGGCCAAAACTTGATTTTAAAAGGTGATAAAACTTGGTTATACATGATCTTTTGTCAATAAAATGGTTTCCAAAACCTCATCGTGCATAATCCTTTTTGTAAGGGTTTTTCTTGAGTCTTCTTGTTGTGCACAAATTTCTTTGTATAAAAGGGTTTCAATGTAAAATATTTCTTTTGCAAAAGTTTGATTCAAAATTCTTTGTTGTGCACAACTTGGTACATGTACAAGTTTTGGTCTTTGTGTGCTTATATTCCTTGATTTGTTGTGTATAAATTGCTCAATCCATGCATGTTCATACTTGTTCATATCTTGCTTATGCCATGCTCATGCTATCGAAAAACGAATTGAAAATCTCTCTTTTTACTCAAAAAGGAGCATAGAATGACTTCACACCACGCGCACTTGACCGTGCACGTTCCAAATACCCTTTAAACCCGGGGTGGATGCCACGATGGAGCTCGTTGGGCGCTCTTGTTCCCTTCGATGCGCGCACGGGTCCATCCCACCTTCCCTTCCGAACCGAGTCAACCACACTTGTCCATGACACACAAATACCGTGACTATGGTTGGTTTTTGGTCTAGTTCACGTTACCACATCCTTGATACGTGCTCAAAGCTAATTGTGGCCAAATTAATGCCCGAGTTGTGACTCCTTGATGTAATGCAAGCGTGGTCTAACCAGCCTTCAACTCGTGTGTTAGTGACGACTGCAATTAGCAAGGGCCATGTACTAAGGATAGGGTGACACCGTGTCGTCAATCCCTAATGTACGAGTTATTTTCATCATCCTTAAGCCCATGGTCAAGAATCGAGACGCCTCACTCAAAAATGAGGTCATGTCAGAATGTCGGTGCAGCCTTCGGTGTAGTCTTCGGAGAAAAGTCTCGATCCCGACTGGGGCTTAACTGTGATTAGGATGACCCGCGTATTGGGAACTTTACGATACACTAGACCCTAGGTTCATTTCTTTTGATCGGTGGAAGCCGCGTGCCCTATAGGACCCTCGCCCGGGATAGTCCGTCCTTGGGAGCGTGCAATACAGGTGAAAAACGAGGGGTCTATAGGCGTAGTGATGGCCTCCACTGATCCAGGATTATAGAATAGTTGCGAAAAGGAAGAGAAATATTTTCCAACCATCTAGGAATAAAGATGAGTCTTAATTAAACCTGAATGAATAAATAATTGCGCATTGCATGAGTTTGCTCCATTTTGTGCTTCTTGTCTTCGACGCATCGCATTCTTGCGTTAACAAGCGTCATCTTGTTAAGTCTTTAGACAGATCCCCGTTATCCTCCAAGGCTTCCTTTGAATGATTTTGTTAAGTTTTTGGACGGATCCCCGTTATCCTCCAAGACTTCCATTATGTTATTTTGTTAAGTCTTTGGACGGATCCCCGTTATCCTCCAAGGCTTCTATTAAGTGATTTTGTTAAAGTCTTTGGACGGATCCCCATTATCCTCCAAGACTTCCATTAAGTGATTTTGTTAAGTCTTTGGATGGATCCCCGTTATCCTCCAAGACTTCCATTAAGTGATTTCGTTAAGTCTTTGGACGGATCTTCGTTATCCTCCAAGACTTCCACTAAGTGATTTCGTTAAAGTTTTTGGACGGATCCCCGTTATCCTCCAAGACTTCCATTAAGTGATTTCGTTAAGTATTTGGATGGATCTCCGTTATCCTCCGAGACTCCCGTCGTGATCCCCATCGTGTTCCCCGTTGTGATCCCATTGTGATCCTCATCGGAACCTTAGGCATAGTCCCTAGTTCCCTGTTGTGATCCTCGTTGAGATTCCCGTCGAAACCTTAGGTATAGTCCCTAGTTCCCCGTTGTGATCCTCGTTGAGATTCTCGTTGGAACCTTAGGCATAGTCCCTAGTTCCCCGTTGTGATCCTCGTTGAGATTCCCGTTGGAACCTTAGGCATAGTCCCTAGTTCCCCGTTGTGATCCTCGTTGAGATTCCCGTCGGAACCTCAGGCATAGTCCCTAGTTCCCTGTTGTGATCCTCGTTGAGATTCTCGATGGAACCTTAGGCATAGTCCCTAGTTCCCCGTTGTGATCCTCGTTGAGATTCCCGTCGGAACCTTAGGCGTAGTCCCTAGTTCCCCGTTGTGATCCTCGTTGAGATTCCCGTCGGAACCTTAGGCATAGTCCCTAGTACCCCGTTGTGATCCTCGTTGAGATTCCCGTTGGAACCTTAGGCATAGTCCCTAGTTCCCCGTTGTGATCCTCGTTGAAATTCCCGTTGAGACCCTAGGCCGTTGTCCCCTAAGTCCCCGTTGAGATTCCCGTCAGAACCTTAGGCATAGTCCCTAGTTCCCCGTTGTGATCCTCGTTGAAATTCCCGTTGAGACCCTAGGCCGTTGTCCCCTAGGTCCCCGTTGAGATTCCCGTTGAGACCCTAGGCCGTTGTCCCCTAGGTCCCCGTTGAAATTCCCTAGGCCGTTGTCCCCTAGGTCCCCGTTGAGATTCCCGTTGAAATTCCTTAGGCCGTTGTCCCCTAGTTCCCGTTGAAATTCCCTAAGTTGTTGTCCTCTAGGTCCCCGTTGAAATTCCCTAGGCCGTTGTCCCCTAGGTGTAACGCCCATCTTTATTCTTGTTAAATATTTAACTTGCTTGTTAAATTCTTGACTAGCATATTTATATGCTATTTTATTTGAGTTAATTATTTAACTACTTTAGAAAATTAAGGTGGTTAAATGTCAAAGTTGGAAGTTTAGGGGCCTTTTTCTCAAAGTTAGAACTTGAGGGGCCTAGTTGCAATTCTTGGAATCTTGCAAGTATATCTTGTGGGTTTGCTTCTCAGAAGCTTATTTTCCCCAAATTCTCTGTACGTCTCCTTCTGTTCTAAAGCTAGGTTTAGAATTCTTCCTATTCTCGACTCCTCGAGCTTAATTATCCCTCCGTTCGTGATTCCGGTCCCGGATAAATATTCGTGGCGTTGAATAGAGCGTTTCCGACCGATCAGAAAATAATTTGGGTCAACTTGATTTCGGACTAGGTAAGTTATTGACTCCCCCTTACTTGTAATAACATGCATATATTTTATTCCCGCTACTTGTTCTTGTTAAAATTGTGTTTTGGGCAATTTTTGTGATACTTGTAAAATTTGAACGAAGGGAGTATAAATATACGCAAAAGAAACTTGAAAAGTGTTTCAAAGTGGTTAACCCTCCTGGGTTTGTTAAAACATTAGTAGGAAAATTACTCCTATTCGTGAGACGGTAAAATAGTAACTTGATTTAAATATTATTAGAAAAATTGTACTATTATTTGTGGTACGGGGAAATGAATGGAAGTATCCCTAAATGGATATAGTAGTATAATATAAAATTGTACTTATACTTTTGGGGTCGGTGAAATATTAAATTGGAATAAAAGGAAATTGTCCTATTATTTATGGGATGGTAAAATAAATGAATTGGGCTTGAAATAGGAGTTCTAAACTTGTTAGTATACTCCTGAGAATGTTAGGAGTGTTAGTTAAATGTTACTCCTACGTGTGGGACGGAGAATTAATGAAACTTGAATTCAGGGGAAAGGGCCAAAATTTGTACCGCACGGGCGTGCGCCTTTATTTGGCCCGGTCGTGCCAAGTATCACCTTTAGGCAAATTTCCTCGACAGTGTTAGCACGGTCGTGCGCCTTTTATGGGCACGGTCGTGCCGAAAATGAGTTTTGTGTGAAAACCTCTCGACCTTGATAGCACGGTCGTGCCACTTTTGCACACACGGTCGTGCCAAGTGAAAATTCTGATTTGTTTTCTTGAATTGTTTCCTTCATAACTTTCTATAGGAAAGTCGGAATCAAGATCCGAAAGAAGCTGAATAACTTAGACTCAGAGGGATATTCAAAGAATAAATTAATGAGGTTTTAAAGTGATTGTATAGAGCACCTAGATAGGTGTTTTAGGACATTGAACTTGAGTATAAGAGTATGAATACTCTTATGTGTCTGGAAATCAACGTCTTGTGTACCTTAGGGGTATAAAACAATGTTTTGAACTTGAACGTCCTAAGAATAGGATTGAGAATTGGTAAGAGTAAAGTGTATAACTCTTATACATGATTGAATGTCCAAAGATTGGAATAAAACTTGAAGTATAAGACAATAAAATCTTGTACATGACTTGAACATCCAAAGAAAAGGGATTAAAACATGAATATAAGATTAATAAATCTTGTATATGCCTTGAAACCAATATATGGGTAAGGTGTAAACTCAAAAGTGCTCAGAACAAGCATTAACGTGAATAAGAAATATTCTTGACTTGTATGTGCATCGCACATAGTTGCTTGATAACAATGTGACTTCTTGATTACTTGAAGCTTGTTTCCCGTTGAGCTAGTCCACGAATCTTGGATTAGTCTCCCCTCTCGTAGCTAAAGTTTGTGTACATAATTACATGGTGCATATACTCGTGAGCACATGATACATAATTACATGGTGCATATTCTCGTGAGCACATGATACATGATTACATGGTGCATAAAGAATAGTCCACTAATAAGGGACTGAGTTCTGTTCTCGTAGTTCAAGTAAACATCTACTTGTGCATTCTTGTGTGAGTCCAGCTGGTTCTCCTTGCTTGTTTGAAAATATATAGGTTCACACTTGTCGCGGGAGCTGGGGCTTAAGTGACAATCGGGTCCCTATGTATTTCCGCCTGACCCCTTACTACCGGCCATAGTAAGGGCATAGCTTCCTTGGTTGGAGCAATAAGCCTGACCTAAGTGAATGCTAACTCCTGTCCTGTTCACCTCATGGATCTTGTTCTTGTGGATGACACTGGTTACCAGGTCTTCTTATATACTGCACAGCAGTTCTTGTTCCTGTTCTCGGTTGTCCTCAGCTAGAAAAGCATCGACAACAAATGGTATTCTTGGGAACTTGGATACAAGATGATAAAATGGATTGAGAACTTGGATACAAGATGATAAAATCTTGTACTTGTCTTAAATAACCAAAGAGTTGGATTGATAACTTAAGTATAAGTTAATTAACTCTTGTACATGTTTAACCATCCAAGAAAATGGATTGAGAACTTGGATACAAGATGATAAAATCTTGTAAAAGTCTTGACTGTCTTGATTGTCTTGAAAGTCTTGAATGTCTTGAAACCATTACATGAGTATGGTAATAAACTTGAAAGATTCTTGATGTGTATATGCAAATCTTGCATGTAGCTACTTGATAGAATGTAGCTTCTTGATTATTTGATACATGACATGAATAACCAAAGAATTGGGTTATGGAACTAGATAGAGAATGATTAACTCTACTACATACTTGAACTTGATACGTGTATATTGGAAGTGCTATGAATAAGCACTAAAGTACTAGTGATTAGTTTTAATCGTGTATATACTCAATGAAGTATATAAAGAATAAAGAATAATTACAGAACACAATATGTGTTAGAAAATGTATTCGATTATTAACGATACATATACGTGAAGTATGACCGTGTCTAGGTACAATGTGACCTATTCTACTACGGGTTTAGAGTCTAAGGTGTTGGGCTCTAGTTGATAGTAAGGGTATCGTGATAGACACTTTAATGTGTTAAACGTGACATAAATATGTACGTGCAAACTTGGCATGTGACTAAATGATATACCCTACTACTTGACTGAAGTCTGTTATTAATGGACTCTTACTTGGATTGATCGTGTTACATGGACACCTTATGTGCCAGTGTTATCTTGGTTTATATTCGCAATAATTGCGTACGTGTACTTGTATTCTCGTAAGCACATGATACATAATTACATGGTGCATATTCTCGTGAGCACATGATACATAATTACATGGTGCATATTCTCGTGAGCACATGATACATAATTACATGGTGCATATTCTCGTGAGCACATGATACATAATTACATGGTGCATATTCTCGTGAGCACATGATACATGATTACATGGTGCATAAAGAATAGTCCACTAATAAGGGACTGAGTTCTGTTCTCGTAGTTCAAGTAAACATCTACTTGTGCATTCTTGTGTGAGTCCAGCTGGTTCTCCTTGCTTGTTCGAAAATATATAGGTTCACACTTGTCGCGGGAGCTGGGGCTTAAGTGACAATCGGGTCCCTATGTATTTCCGCCTGACCCCTTACTACCGGCCATAGTAAGGGCATAGCTTCCTTGGTTGGAGCAATAAGCCTGACCTAAGTGAATGCTAACTCCTGTCCTGTTCACCTCATGGATCTTGTTCTTGTGGATGACACTGGTTACCAGGTCTTCTTATATACTGCACAGCAGTTCTTGTTCCTGTTCTTGGTTGTCCTCAGCTAGAAAAGCATCGACAACAAATGGTATTCTTGGGAGAAATAAGGAAGGATTCAGGTACAATGCGTGATAGGCCTATGTGCATCTTGGTGAGCTGGTTTAGCCTCTCACACTACTTGACTACTTGTTACCTGATCATTTCTTGAGCTTGATTACTTGTTGGGTTGGCTTAGCCTCTCCTGTACTTGTTACTTGATGATACTTGATATATGTTTAGTTGAGTATCTACTTGTATGGCATGATAACATGACATATAGTTGCATGTTAATAGCTTACTGAGATTTATCTCACCCTTTATTTGTTTAATTGTTTCCCCCCCCCAGGAAAGCAGGGGATAGTACGCAGTGAGGCTCGACTTAGCTGGGAATTTACTCAGCAGGATATTCTTGTTCGAAGTTAGTGTCCTTTTATATTTTGGTAAGGACGATCTTGTATGAGTTAATTAAACTCTGGGCTTGTATTGGGGTAGTATTTGTTGTCCATAGACAGTTCTTGATGCCAGCTTATTTGCTAGGCATGTCTTCCGCTGTATGTAACCTTGTTTGGCTTTAATTTTCTTGGTCTAGAACTCGTGTGAGCTATCTTAGCTCCCTACTCTTGAGTATATATATCATGTCAGTTTTGTTTTTAACAGGTATTGTTCCTGTTTCCCGTTAGTTTCTTGTTTCTTGTTAGTTACGCGCACCAGGTTCGAGGTTCTATTAGGGAATCCCGGGACTTGGGGCGTGTCAGTGTGGTATCAGAGCTATGGTTTAGCTCTTAGCATGGATAGGGTCTATGGCCTAGGTTGGGTTAGTCTTGGGTGTGTTTTCGACGCCGAGTGCTTCGTTACTTGTTGTTATACCAGGCATAGGACTGGTGTTGATAGCGTTGATCCAATTGGATTAGATGGTTTGAGAATCGAGAGCGCGAGTCTTCAAAGACTTAGGCGTATCTATCTTGTCTTGTGGACATTGTTTCGTGCTATATATGCATGCTTGTCCTTATCTCGTGAATTACGTGGAAGTGTATTCTCTAGTAAGAGACTACGTGCTTGATATTGTTATGAATAAGAGCTTGATAGAAGTGTGGGTGATAACACCCTATACGTTCTATGTTAACTTGGTCATGTTACCTAGATGGGACATTGATGTGATACGTGTTATGGCTTGGCTCTTACGTGTTATGATTTGGCTTTCTATATGTTATGCCATTCTTGTTTACCACAATAGATGGTAATTATTTCTATGCTAGTATGCTTGACTATATATGTGAGCATGATAGATTTATGCATAACCTTTATGTTCTGCATTGAAAGTCTAGAAAGGGTTCTTGAGATTGTACTGGGTATTTAACCTATGTGATTGATAGTGGAATTTCTACACCAAACCAGATGGATGTATCCATTATTGATGAGAAACTGGATTATCTTGAGTTGTTACAGTGCGAATACAGTGCTGACACCTGGATTAATGTTCTTGATCTCGATTGAGTTAAACGAGTTAAAGATTCAACTTGAGAATTTCTTGATAGAGGATATATCTACTTTGTAGTGGATGTCTGAAGTGAGTATCTGTGTTGACCTATAAGTGGAAACAACCAAGGTACGTGTGTTCTTGAGATTTCTTGGTCTTGTTAGAGATTCATTAATGAATTTCGAAGGCAGCTCTATCGTTAATTATTTGACACTGAGAGCTACATCTTTTGGTGGATTGTCTTGATGGATTGATATACATAAAGTCAGTTCTGAATATTGAAACAATGGATAACCACGACTCAGTATTTGAGATTGCCTAGTGGATTTGACTAGTATTACAGTGATCTGGAGGATATGACCAGTTCTATTATTTCTAGTGGATATGTCAAGTTTCACCAATATAGTGGATTGACTAATCGAGTCTACTTGACTTTATGTGTTTTGATGTTATAATTTATACATCTAAATTGCATAGAATATTTGTGAGTATATGTGCATAGTCGTAATGTTCTTGAGTTCGACTTGTTGATTATATATGTTATAATCTTAATCAGTAAAATTCGAGGATGAATTTTCTTTAAGGTGGGGAGGATGTAACGCCCATCTTTATTCTTGTTAAATATTTAACTTGCTTGTTAAATTCTTGACTAGCATATTTATATGCTATTTTATTTGAGTTAATTATTTAACTACTTTAGAAAATTAAGGTGGTTAAATGTCAAAGTTGGAAGTTTAGGGGCCTTTTTGTCAAAGTTAGAACTTGAGGGGCCTAGTTGCAATTCTTGGAATCTTGCAAGTATATCTTGTGGGTTTGCTTCTCAGAAGCTTATTTTCCCCAAATTCTCTGTACGTCTCCTTCTGTTCTAAAGCTAGGTTTAGAATTCTTCCTATTCTCGACTCCTCGAGCTTAATTATCCCTCCGTTCGTGATTCCGGTCCCGGATAAATATTCATGGCGTTGAATAGAGCGTTTCCGACCGATCAGAAATTAATTTGGGTCAACTTGATTTCGGACTAGGTAAGTTATTGACTCCCCCTTACTTGTAATAACATGCATATATGTTATTCCCGCTACTTGTTCTTGTTAAAATTGTGTTTTGGGCAATTTTTGTGATACTTGTAAAATTGGAACGAAGGGAGTATAAATATACGCAAAAGAAACTTGAAAAGTGTTTCAAAGTGGTTAACCCTCCTGGGTTTGTTAAAACATTAGTAGGAAAATTACTCCTATTCGTGAGACGGTAAAATAGTAACTTGATTTAAATATTATTAGAAAAATTGTACTATTATTTGTGGTACGGGGAAATGAATGGAAGTATCCCTAAATGGATATAGTAGTATAATATAAAATTGTACTTATACTTTTGGGGTCGGTGAAATATTAAATTGGAATAAAAGGAAATTGTCCTATTATTTATGGGATGGTAAAAGAAATGAATTGGGCTTGAAATAGGAGTTCTAAACTTGTTAGTATACTCCTGAGAATGTTAGGAGTGTTAGTTAAATGTTACTCCTACGTGTGGGACGGAGAATTAATGAAACTTGAATTCAGAGGAAAGGGCCAAAATTTGTACCGCACGGGCGTGCGCCTTTATTTGCCCCGGTCGTGCCAAATATCACCTTTAGGCAAATTTCCTCGACAGTGTTAGCACGGTCGTGCGCCTTTTATGGGCACGGTCGTGCCGAAAATGAGTTTTGTGTGAAAACCTCTCGACCTTGATAGCACGGTCGTGCCACTTTTGCACACACGGTCGTGCCAAGTGAAAATTCTGATTTGTTTTCATGAATTGTTTCCTTCATAACTTTCTATAGGAAAGTCGGAATCAAGATCCGAAAGAAGCTGAATAACTTAGACTCAGAGGGCTATTCAAAGAATAAATTAATGAGGTTTTAAAGTGATTGTATAGAGCACCTAGATAGGTGTTTTAGGACATTGAACTTGAGTATAAGAGTATGAATGCTCTTATGTGTCTGGAAATCAACGTCTTGTGTACCTTAGGGGTATAAAACAATGTTTTGAACTTGAACATCCTAAGAATAGGATTAGGAATTGGTAAGAGTAAAGTGTATAACTCTTATACATGATTGAATGTCCAAAGATTGGAATAAAACTTGAAGTATAAGACAATAAAATCTTGTACATGACTTGAACATCCAAAGAAAAGGGATTAAAACATGAATATAAGATTAATAAATCTTGTATATGCCTTGAAACCAATATATGGGTAAGGTGTAAACTCAAAAGTGCTCAGAACAAGCATTAACGTGAATAAGAAATATTCTTGACTTGTATGTGCATCGCACATAGTTGCTTGATAACAATGTGACTTCTTGATTACTTGAAGCTTGTTTCCCGTTGAGCTAGTCCACGAATCTTGGATTAGTCTCCCCTCTCGTAGCTAAAGTTTGTGTACATAATTACATGGTGCATATACTCGTGAGCACATGATACATAATTACATGGTGCATATTCTCGTGAGCACATGATACATGATTACATGGTGCATAAAGAATAGTCCACTAATAAGGGACTGAGTTCTGTTCTCGTAGTTCAAGTAAACATCTACTTGTGCATTCTTGTGTGAGTCCAGCTGGTTCTCCTTGCTTGTTCGAAAATATATAGGTTCACACTTGTCGCGGGAGCTGGGGCTTAAGTGACAATCGGGTCCCTATGTATTTCCGCCTGACCCCTTACTACCGGCCATAGTAAGGGCATAGCTTCCTTGGTTGGAGCAATAAGCCTGACCTAAGTGAATGCTAACTCCTGTCCTGTTCACCTCATGGATCTTGTTCTTGTGGATGACACTGGTTACCAGGTCTTCTTATATACTGCACAGCAGTTCTTGTTCCTGTTCTCGGTTGTCCTCAGCTAGAAAAGCATCGACAACAAATGGTATTCTTGTGAGAAATAAGGAAGGATTCAGGTACAATGCGTGATAGGCCTATGTGCATCTTGGTGAGCTGGTTTAGCCTCTCACACTACTTGACTACTTGTTACCTGATCATTTCTTGAGCTTGATTACTTGTTGGGTTGGCTTAGCCTCTCCTATACTTGTTACTTGATGATACTTGATATATGTTTAGTTGAGTATCTACTTGTATGGCATGATAACATGACATATAGTTGCATGTTAATAGCTTACTGAGATTTATCTCACCCTTTATTTGTTTAATTGTTTCCCCCCCAGGAAAGCAGGGGATAGTACGCAGTGAGGCTCGACTTAGCTGGGAATTTACTCAGCAGGATATTCTTGTTCGAAGTTAGTGTCCTTTTATATTTTGGTAAGGACGATCTTGTATGAGTTAATTAAACTCTGGGCTTGTATTGGGGTAGTATTTGTTGTCCATAGACAGTTCTTGATGCCAGCTTATTTGCTAGGCATGTCTTCCGCTATATGTAACCTTGTTTGGTTTTAAATTTCTTGGCCTAGAACTCGTGTGAGCTATCTTAGCTCCCTACTCTTGAGTATATATATCATGTCAGTTTTGTTTTTAACAGGTATTGTTCCTGTTTCCCGTTAGTTTCTTGTTTCTTGTTAGTTACGCGCACCAGGTTCGGGGTTCTATTAGGGAATCCCGGGACTTGGGGCGTGTCACTAGGTCCCCGTTGAAATCCCCTAGGCCGTTGTCCCCTAGGTCCCCGTTGAAATTCCCTAGGCCGTTGTCCCCTAGGTCCCCGTTGAGATTCCCGTTGAAATTCCCTAGGCCGTTGTCTCCTAGGTCCCCGTTGAAATTCCCTAGGTTGTTGTCCTCTAGGTCCCCGTTGAAATTCCCTAGGCCGTTGTCCCCTAGGTCCCCGTTGAAATCCCCTAGGCCGTTGTCCCCTAGGTCCCCATTGAAATTCCTGTTGAGACCCTAGGCCATTGTCCCCTAGGTTCCCCGTTGAAATTCCTGTTGAGACCCTAGGTTGTTGTCCCCTAGGTCCCCGTTGAAATTCCCTAGGTCGTTGTCCCCTAGGTCCCCGTTGAAATTTCCATTGAGACCCTAGGCCGTTGTCCCCTAGGTCCCCGTTGAAATTCCCGTTGAGACCCTAGGCCGTTGTCCCCTAGGTCCCCGTTGAGATTCTCGTTAAGTCCCTAGGCATAATCCCCTAGGTCCCCATTGAATCCCTAGGAATAGCCCCCTAGGAAGTCAGTCACGATCGTTTTTCCCCTCTTGGCCCTAAACCTATTTGAACTACGATGACCTGAGCCTCTCATCGCGTGGGACCCCCTCCCTCGTGGTGAAGGGAACGTAGGCAACTTCGGCCCGGTCAATCTTTTAAAAAAAATAAAAATGTGTGAGTCTCTTACTAAAAAAAAAGTGTGTGTGTCGATCCTCATTAAAAAAAATAAAAAATAATAGAGATCAAGTTTTCCTAAAAGAAAAGAATCAAGTTTTTCCTAAAAGGCTAATCCACTAACGAAGCGATTCTCTCAAACCATGATGATAATCTCACCTTGAGGTTTAAAATGCTAAAGTCCTTTGCGGTTTTGTCCACCGGAAACATCGACCAAGGAGCCCACATCCTAATTGGCGCCCACGTGAACAAGGAGGTCAAAAACAGATTGGATCATCGTCCACGAGAAAAGGCCCAAACCTCGAAAGCCCAAAGGCGGCTACATCAAATGGAGATCCGTACCTTCGCCGAATGCCATGCGCGAGGTTACGCCCCTTGAAAGGGAGCCACCAAAAGGAGATGGCCAAAGGCAAGTCCGGCGATGGCAATGCCAAGCCAAGTGGAGACCTCGTGACGTCTTTCCCGACGACAAGGAACCCGAGTTCCCCGTGGAGGACATGGAATGTGCCGCTGACAAACCCTCCAATAATTGAGGAAGAAAACGGACCATCGCACTTTATAGGAGCCCATCCCTTAAAAAAAAAAAAAAAAAAAAAAAAAATGATGAGTCTTCCAGCCTCGTAGGATCTAGATTTTCACCAAAAGTCCATCCCGGACTGTATCTTTTTATTTTTGCAAAGGTCCGCACTTAGACATGTATGTACAAAGTTATCTCAATAAAAGAGTCATTTTCATTCTCTTCTCTCTAGACTTGAGACATTATTTGCAATATACATTTACCCTTGAAATTGCCTTGCTTGTTATGATCAATTGATTGCTACGTCCCCAAAATGATGAATTGACTTCTAAGCATAATAGTCAATGACGACTCATTAAGGGCGAATGGACTTAACACGAATGAGAAATGCTAAACGCAAACAATTAATCTTGATGTGAATAAATGTTGTGATCAATTGGCATGAAGAAACCATTAATGGCAAGTCTTCCCTCATACACTTCCCCGATACACAACCCGATACACCTTTCCAAAACCAATTCTTGATGCACATCGAAGGCATCCCGAGACAGTGAAAAGGCGAGGACGTTGTTTCTCGACCACCGAGATTTGACAGTGCTCACGCATGTGCGACCAAGCATAGGGCTTCCCAAAATCTTCAAAGTCAGCCCAAAGTAACAGGCACGCCACCAAGGGGCTACAAAGGAGCCAATGCCCGAGAAAGCGAGCTGGGGCTAATGTTTACCTCCTCCAAAAAAAAAAAAAAAAAAAAAAAAAAAAAGGAGAAGAGGGAAAGGAAATGAATGTATGGAAAGGAGGAAAGGAAATGGCGGAAAGAAAGGCCCGTTCACACCAAAGAGGGTTCACCCCAAGAGGTCCATCTCAAGGAGTTCACCGCAAAGCAAAGTGAGCAACAACGTCCTCCGAGACAACATCGAAAGAAAGCCAATTTCAGCAAAAGACGGCCTAAGGCCGAACTACGGAGACCTGAGCTCCTCAAACTGAGGGGAACGTAGGCAACCTTCGGGTCCGGTCACAGCATGAGAAAGAACGGTCAAACCATGGCTTTTCCAAAGTAGCCAAGCCTCTCCCCCTTGGTCCCATCAATGACCAATTTACTAGACAAGGACCAATTCCCCATAAACACCTTTTGATCTTGCCATTGATCGAATCTTAATCTTAATTGATCACAACATTTATACATGTCAAGGCTGATTGCTTGTTATAATCTTGACTTAATAATAAACATGGTCCATTCCAGCAAACATTTGATGATATTAACTAAGGCAAATTTCAAATGTCTCAACAAGTCTTCTCCTCTACATTTTAGGAAAGAGCTAAACACTCGTATTCTGTCAAGCAAGGGCTTCCTTCCATTTCATGATAAATTGCTCACCAATATAAAGGGACTCTCTCCCAAATAAAATGCCCTTGCATGTTTCCTCCAGACGATACCTTGAGTCCCCGTTCTATCGAGTCGGCTGGATCAATCAAAAAAAAAAAAAAAAAAAGAGAAGAAAGGCACCAAAAAAGTAGCCCGCTAGGTTGAAAACCCGTAAGGGCGGCCTAGGCAAAAAATAGGGTGTGCCATAAAAGACGCAAAAGAGATGCCCGCTAGGTTGAAAAACCCGAAAGGGCGACCTAGGCAAAAGAAAGGGTGCGTCATGAAAAAAAAGGGATGGGTTCCTAACCTCACTTCAAAGGTTAAAAGACGGTATTGGGTCTACGCCAACATCAAAAGTCAGAGGACGACATTGGGGCTACCTCCACATCAATGACGACACAGACATGGAGCTACCTCCACAAGGACATGGGGCTACCCCGACACATATAATGACATTGGGCCTACGCCGCCATCAACACCGACAAAGACATGGGGCTATCTCACCATCGATGACAATAAGGACATGGGGCTATTCCGACAGCAGCGACGAAGAGGACATTGGGGCTATCCCCACGACAGTGACAAGCCAATATCCTACCACCGGTGACTTCTCAACGAATGGGCCAAATCCAAAGGACTTTAAGCATGATAAACCTCGTGGTTAAATTAAAATCAAAAATTTGATTAACATGCTTTGTTAAAAGATTTCCTTTTGGAAATAAGTATTCCCGATTTGCACATGTGGCTTCGTTTGTTAAAAACAATGTTTCAAGCAAAATGCTTTTGATTTCCCCTCAAAATAATTTTTTGGACCTTTTGTCCACAATGTGCCTTAAAGGTCGCCCCTAGGCTCTCCCCGGTGACAAGAAAATGTGTCAACCACCTCGTAGTGTAGAGTTGACCCACGCCAAACCTAGACTTAGAATAGTCGTTATAGGTTGAAGCCTTTGTCCCGGCAGTCCGAGTGGACGTAAGACCCTCCTTTTAGTCAACCATCTCGTAGTCAGAGTTGACCAAAACCCCAATTTTGACCAAAAGATGATGAAAAAGTTGGCAAACCCTTTAGGTTGACCAAATAAGAGTCAAGCCCCTGTGAGATAAAGCCTAGGTCCCTCGAGTGACCCCATGTGAGAAAAGATTTAGGTCCCTTGAGTGACCCCCTTTGAGACAAGTCTAGGTCCTTGAGTGACCCCTTGTGAGATAAATTTTAAATCCCCCGAGCGACCCCTTGTGAGATAAAGTCTAGTGACCTCATGTGAGAAAATATTTAGGTCTCCGAGTGACCCTTTGTGAAAAAATTAGGCGGTTCCTTAGAGACGTAAGCCCATTTGACCCATTTTGCCTAGTATGAGCACAAAACATGGACTTAGAATAGTCACCATAGGACGTCCCCGACATAAGCCCAGTAAAGCTATGACTTAGAATAGTCGTTATAGGCTAGAGCCTTTCTCCCGGCAGTCCTTAGAGGGACGTAAGACCAGTTTTCCCATCAATCTCCCCAAAGATGGAGTTGACCCCGGTCAAGCTATGACTTAGAATAGTCGTTATAGGCTAGAGCCTTTGTCCCGGCAGTCCTTAGAGGGACGTAAGACCAGTTTTCCCGTCAATCTCCCCGAAGATGGAGTTGACCCCGGTCAAGCTTAGACTTAGAATAGTCGTTATAGGCTAGAGCCTTTGTCCTGGCAGTCCTTAGAGGGACGTAAGACCAGTTTTCCCGTCAATCTCCCCAAAGACGGAGTTGACCCCGGTCAAGCTTAGACTTAGAATAGTCGTTATAGGCTAGAGCCTTTGTCCCGGCAATCCTTAAAGGGACGTAAGACCCGTTTTCCAGTCAATCTCCCCAAAGACGGAGTTGACCCCGGTCAAGCTTAGACTTAGAATAGTCGTTATAGGTTAGAGCCTTTGTCCCGGCAATCCTTAGAGGGACGTAAGACCCGTTTTCCCGTCGATCTCCCCGAAGATGGAGTTGACCCCGGTCAAGCTTGGACTTAGAATAGTCACCATAGGCCGTCCCCGATGTAAGCCCAGTAAAAATTTGTCCCGTGTAAGTCAACCCTCTCCTATAGAGTCAAGTTGACCGTATCCCTAGCAAGTCAACCCTCTCCCATAGAGCCAAGTTGACCATGTCTCGCCTCTGACCCCTAGAGTCATGCCTCCTTGCGGATCTAAGTAACCCCGCGTACCTCCGAACTACGTTAGGCTTGATTCCCCGCGAACAGGATACGTAGGAATCCTATACCACTAGGTCCAGCCATGCAACCAAAATCGGTTAAAGCCGTCGTCCCGTCAGATTGGGATGCTTATTTCTATCGACAACCCCGCTCATTCGAAGCGACGTTGCCGAGGGGCTCTGTAAGTACCCCAATCTGAAACCGACCTATCTTAGAGGTAGCCTTAGCACCGTTTCAGGGATAAGCTGATAGGCCAGGACCTCCCTAGGATAAGCTATAAATTCCAGGACTACCTGGTATAAAATTGGAAAAATCCAGAAGCTCGCCAGGCTGAGCCGTACGGATGCTTTGGGTACTAGAGGGGCCTAGCCGTACGGCTGGTTTGGGCACCCTCAGTCCTTATAAATAGAACCCCTTAGTGATCATTTCTGGGGGGGAGAAAAACATTAGAACTAAGGTTACTCTGTCGAATTCACCTCAGAATAAGTGTGAGTAAGAGTGAACAAAGAGAGAACGAGAGAAAGGAAGATTGGCCTAAACCAAGATAGGTAAAGCCACCTCCTCCCCCTCCTTTCTCTTCATCTAAGAACTCTATTTATCTTTGATCTTGTCATTTATTATTGATTTTTACATTCTTGCAAGTCTTGTCCATTCAAGCAATATACATATATCTATTATTGTTTATATTTCCTAGTCCAAGCCATGAGATGATCAAAGGTGCCCTCCATACTTTGTGTGGAAGAGGTTCAAACCTAGTTTGATCATGGCTTGTTGATTGTTCATTTACATTCTTATCATGGATGATGCTCTTGTTGTTCATTTTGCTCATTGTAAGCTATGATGATCATGTTGAGGATAAAGTCTCAATCTTTATCCTCATCACCTTGATCTAGCCCAAAATTCCCAAGTTTGGGTAATAAAGATTCAATCTTTATGGTTTGTTCTTGTCCCTAAAGGATTAATCTTGCCTAGAAGAGCCATTTTGATGGTAAAGTTCAATCTTTACTCATCAAATGGTCACTGTGGCTCAAAAGGGCATATTGGCCACCTTTTTCATGTTTCTCCCATGATTGCCTTTGATCATGCCCAAACTCTTGTTTTGGGAGGTTCTTTGTTGATCAAATGGCATAGGAATGAGTTGTTAATGTTGTTTTGTGTTGGAATAACAAACTGGAATCAGAACAGTTTGGTCCAGTTCAAGCAGAATGCTCTGTTTCTGCCTGGAACTGGACTGTTGCTTGAATAAACTGTAAAATCCCAGGAGTGGTCTCCTCATCCGTACGGCTACTTTGGCCGTATGGGGAGATTGACCATTTTACCCTTCTGTTTTCTGTTTTCTTGTCAAACAACCCCTTTTCAGTTGAAAAGATAAATAAAAAGTTAAAACAAAGATTTTCCGTTAAAACACACACACACACACATGCACTTTTGTTAACTAACAAGGGAGACTCGGCTTTGTCCGAGGCAACTTGGGAGGACGTAAAAACTCTTCCCAAGTTGTAACCTGATCTCTGAACCTTTGAACTCAAACCTTTGTCATTTGTTGGGTTTAAAATTAACAAAATGTGGCGACTCCGTTAAATTGGTCCGGTTCCCGCGTTTGGTATTTCGCCCTTGAAACGTGCTCGTGTTTTTTTTGGGGCGGGATCCTTACAACCGTAGATGGGACAATTTTCTTCTTTGATGTCATAGTCTACCGATTGCTGCTTCATCCACAGAATCTGACAGCAACAACTTCCAGCAGCAATATATTCTGCTTCTGTAGTTGAGACAGATACAGCATCTTGTTTCTTACTTGCCCATGACATAAGTCGATATCCAAGGAAATGACAAGTGCCACTTGTGCTTTTTCCTGTCAATGGTGCATGCTGCGTAGTCCGCATCTGAATAACCTATAAGTTTAAAATTTGAATCTTTGGTTTACCAAAGTCCAAGGTTAACAGTGCCAAAGAGATATCGTATAATACGTTTCATAACAATTAAGTGGGCTTCTCTAGGGTCAGATTGATAACGAGCGCAGACACAAACACTAAACATTATATATCAGGCCTACTAGCAGTGAGATAAAGGAGTGAGCCAATCATACCTCGATAGAGAGTTTGATCAACCTTTTTACCTTTTAAATCTTGTCGAGTTTGTTTCCGGTAGCCATTGGGGTATTGTATGGTTTAGCATTATCTAGTCTAAATTCTTGATTAGATCCCTTGTGTAATTGCTTGGTTGATAAATATGCCTTCATCCATTTGCTTGATTTGAAGCCCGAGGAAGAATGTGAGTTCTCCCATCATGCTCATCTCAAACTTGCTTTTCATTAGTTTCTCAAAGAGCTTGCACAACAATTCATTAGTTGAACCAAAATAATATCACTGACATAAATTTGAACAAGTAATTTATGATCATTATGTTTGGCAATGAAAAGAGTAGTATCGATTTTACCGCGAGTGAAGCCTTTATCAATGAGAAAATTGGATAGTGTATTATACCATGCTCTTGGTGCTTTCTTTAGCCCATGCAAAGCTTTCTGAAGTTTGTAGACATGATTTGGAAATTGTGAATCCTCAAACCCAGGTGGTTGAGCAACGTAGACTTGTTCTTGGAGTTCACCATTTAGAAACGCGCTCTTGACATCCATTTGATATAATGTTCTTGTGAGCAGTATAAGCTAGGAAGATCCTTATAGCTTCAAGTCTTGTTACGGGCGCGAAAGTTTCATCGTAGTCGATTCTTTCCTCTTGCCTGTAGCCTTGTGCAACCAACCTTGCTTTGTTTCTTGTGATGGTTCCATTCTCGTCCATCTTATTTCTAAACACCCACTTCATACCAATCACTCCTTGATCATTTGGTCTTGGAACAAGAGTCCAAACCTTACATCGTTCAACTGATTGAGTTTTTTCTTGCATTGCAACAACCCAATTAGGATCTTGGAGTGCTTCATCAGCCTTCTTCGGTTCAATTTGAGAGATAAAAGCAGTGTAAGCATCAAAGTTTGTAGCTCTCCTTGTACGAACCCCAACATGAAGATCACCAATGATATTAGTGATTGGGTGATCTCTTACTTCACAAATTTCAGGAGGTAAGTTAGGTTGAGTTGTAGTAACTTGAAGGTCTTCAATTGGCACATCTTCACCAGCATCAAAATCGTTAAAGTTAGAGGGTTGAACTGGTTCAGAATTGAAAGAGTGAGTGACACCAGGCGCAAAATTAGAATGATGCGCATTAGACGAATCTCCAGGAGCATTGTACGGTGTAACTGAAGCTTCACTTTGTGCGCCATTGACAAATTTTTGCGCAACTGATGTAGATGGATTTTCTTGAGTTGGTGCATTCTGATCTTGTGTATGCGCAGTAGGAATGTGCGCACCTGTCTCAATGGACTCAACAGAATCATCAGCAATATTTGGAGCCAAATGTGGATCACAGAGAGAATGTTCATTAAATGTAACATGTACAGATTCAACTATCACTAATGTAGATCTATTGAAAACATAAAAAGCTTTAGAGTGTTTAGCATACCCAACAAAAATACCTTCGTCGGCTTTGGCATCGAATTTACCTCTATGTTCGTTTCCATTGTAGAGGATATAACATTTTCAACCAAAGATTTTGAAGAAAGCAATGTTGAGTTTCTTCCACGCTAGTTCATAAGGGGTCTTGTTGTGGCGTTTGTTGATGAGGGAACGATTTTGAGTAAAGCATGCCGTGTTGATAGCTTCTTCCCAAAAGTACTTAGGCAGTTTTGCTTCAGCTATCATCATCTTCCCTGCTTCTATCAACGTTCTATTCTTGCTTTCCACAACACCATTTTGCTGTGGAACACCAGCAGTTGAGAAGTTGTGATCTATCCCATGATCATCGCAATATCGAGCAACACCGTTGTTTTTGAATTCTGCACCATTATCGGATCGAACACTAACGATGTCATCTTCTTTTTGGGTTTGGAGCAGTCTGAATAGAGTGGTGAGAATGTCATAACAATTGTCTTTAGAAATCATCATTTCCACCTACGCATATCTTGAATAATCGTCCACCACAACTAGAGTATATTTGTTCCTCTAATGCTTGCAGTGGAGACTGGTCCAAAGAGATCAATGTGCAGCAGTTGCAAATATCTTGAAGTTGAGGGATTTGTCTTGCTGGAGAAAGACTGCTTTGATTGTTTGCCGAGTTGACAAGTTGCGCATTTCTTGTCATGATGATCAACAACCTTGGGAAGTCCTTTGACAAGATTGTCCCTGCTGAGTTTTGATATATACTTGAAGTTCAAGTGACTCAGGCGCTTGTGCCATAGCCAACTATTTTCTCTCACGCTTTTAGCTACAAAACAAAGATTATTACTAGAGTTCATACTATGGAAATCAATAATATAAATATTTGTCTTACGATATCCCGTTAGTAGTATAGATCCGGTTTTGCCATTCTTGATGAGACATTTTGTTGAAGTGAAATGGCATTCTAATCCTTTGTCGCAAAATTGAGATATGGATAATAAGTTATGCTTGAGTCCTTCCACGAGGGAGACTCTTTCAATGCACACTTTGTCTTTCTTGAGCTTTCCATATGCAACAACTTGACCTTTGTTATTATCACCAAATGTTACTGAGGGACCTCTTTCTTCATGAACATCTTTAAGTAAGGATTCATCTCCAGTCATATGTCGTAAGCACCCACTGTCGAGAATCCATTCATACGTTCTAGCTTTAGAAGATCCAGCCATGAAGCAAAGAACCTGAAATATTGACATTTAAGCAGGTCCCCTTTATTCCTTTTTGGTTCCTATAGTTAGCAACTTTTGACGACCCACTCTTGCTTGACCTTAGGATTTTTAAGTCCTTTGGCATTGGGAGTGAATCTCAAAAGGCATTCCACCGGCCTTGTGTCCCGAACAATCACAAATAGAACAATGATGAAAGCTACCAATCACATGAGTTTTTACAAACTCTTTACTTTTCTTTGGATAGCATTCTTCTTTGGGTCAGATGAGCCAGCCTTAACAAAATCCTTCTTTTGAAATTTTGGTGCGCTTTTTCTAGGAGTGTGCATATGTTTAGGAGGCGCATGGCGTTGATACGCATGGCTCTTAGGCGCATAATGTTCGCTCATAGAAGGAGCGCGCCTTATTTTAAGAATTATTTTGCTAGAGGAAGATTCATCTGCAGCTACTTCCTTCTCTTTAGCTTTCCAAATTGTTTCGTTGGGTAGACATAATGGAATGTTTGTCTCTTAACAAGTTCCTGTCTTTTACCCATTGAAATAGAATGTTTTTCCTTGGGAATTTCACAAGTTTGCTGAGGTGTAAATTCACTTTCTCTTTCAGCGCAGACCACACACTTAAAGTTGTGACTAGTTAAAGTGAATCCCAAGCCGCTTTTATCACCACTGGCTTGTTGGGACTCAAAGATAATATCCATAGTGACACGAGAATTGGACCACTCATTTGTAATCTTTTTAAGATCAGTAATTTGAGCAACCAATTCATCGTTTTGAACTTTAAGCATAGAGTTCTGTTCTGTTAGATAGGTGTTTTTAATAGTAAGAGGAGTCATGCTCTTTATCTGCTCTTTAAGGAGGGTGAGTTCAGATTTTAGAAGAGATTTCTCGGTCTTAAGCTGGGAAATTTCATCACATGATAGTGCTAAAGCTTCCTTCATATCACTAAATCGACTTATTACCTTTTCAGCTTCTTTGATTAGTTTTTCTTGCTTTTCAATGTCCTCATCATGATTGATTATTGGAATTGGTTCAACTTGTGGTCTGATGTAGTTGCCTTTTCTGAGCTTGCTTCTTGCGCTCAGATCACATCTAGCAAATAACAATCCACCATCGCTTTGAGCTGGAGTAAGACATACTTGTTCAATAAGCTCGCTGATGGTTGGTCCTTTCTTCTTTTTCATCTCTTGAAAACCTGCAGATTTCTTGATAGGTTTATTCAAGACATTCATATCAGGAACATCTTTGGGGTAGTCATCATCTGAATCATAAGCATCTACTTCATCATCCTTTGCCACCAAGCACACGAGTCCATCATCAGAATCTTCATCGCTTTCTTCCGAGTCTGTTTCAATCTATGTATTGCGCTCAGTAGATGGAGATTCTTCTTCAGCAACCATTCCTTTATGACGATTGAATTTGTGAGTATGGTTGCTCTTTTTCTGCATGTACTCGAACTTGGGAATTGGGCAGCTCGATGCAAAGTGTCCTGGTTTCCTGCAATTAAAACAAACAAGATCTTATTTTCTTTTGGAATCACTGCTCCTTGTGAACTTTGGAAGAGCTCTGCTTGTAGATCCTTGTGCTTTGTTGAAAGAGCTGGGTTTTGAGAATTTTCTGAACTTCTGGAATTTCTTCACAAATAAAGCGAAGTCTTCGTCATCCATGTCCAATAGCTCGGAAGTAGAAATCTTGGGATCTGCACTTTTCTCAACTTGCGATGGCGCTTCCTCTCTATGCACCACCATAGTAATGGATTTTGATTTCCTTAAGTTCAACTTATACGCTGAAGTTTGAGTTCATAAACTTTGAGATTTGCATAAAGATTTCTGAGGGTCCTGTGAATACCCCTTTCCGATGAAGCGACGCATGGGAAGTATCTTGTGATTATGTTTATTTATAAAAGGGAATATTCATAACGACATTAAAATTTATGAGAGTCGCCACGCCGTTTTAATTAAAGCCAAAACATTGAAAAAAGCATCTTTAGTGGGTTCGGGGGTCAAATTACAACAAGAGAAGAATATTGAACGTTATCACTCCTATTGCCCGAATTGATCGGTCTTTCTATCATGATGCGGTGTATGTAGTGTGTTAGTGATTTAGACCGGATCCGAAGATTGCCTACGTTTCTCTCAATGTGAGAAGCTCAGGTCAGCGTAGTTCGAGAATGTATAGAATAGGCAGAGGAATCGGGATCATGCATATTGAGGGGGAATTTACCTAAAGATTAGGGTTTAGAAGTAGTTCCTAGATCATCCTTGGGTCGATGAACCCTAGATCATCATCGGCTATGCAATAACATGTTTACATGAAGATTGTTACCCTAAATATGGCATAAATAAGGTTTAAATCTAAGAACATGAAGAACATACGAAGAACATATTAGGAACATATGAATGTACATGCAAATAATATGAAGAAACCATGAATAAACATGAAAGAACATGAATATTAAAGATCTACATTAAAAATGATGCAATAACATGAAGAAAAAGTTAGAAAACTTACCTATGTTGGCAAGAAATAAACCTTGATCTCCTTGAGTGTTTGAATGCTTAATTAGGGAGAAAAATGTGTTTAAGAACTCTAAAATTCGGACTTAAAGCTCTCCAAAATCGGGCTCTTTAACCAATGGAATGGAATGAGTTTATATAGTAAACTGATGGGAAGATCTGACGGTCAGGATCATCCGGGACAAGGTTGGCCGCCTGGCCATGATTGAAGACGGTGACAATGTTGGCCGCGTGGCCAAGGTCGGAGGCGCAGCAAGGTTGGCCGCGTGGCCAAGGTTGCGGGCTGACGTGATTCCTAAGCTAGGGTTTCTGTATGGTTTAAGGAAACCATATTTTGACCATATTTAGGGTGTTCTAGAATAATGAGACATATTTTGGGAATCCGGGACAAGTCTTTGCAAGGTTTCTAATTCCTATAAAGTCCTTGTATATTTGGGAAAGCCTTAATAAACTCATTTTCAGATCGGGTACTAACAGTAGCCCCTCAGCGACGCTTCTTGCAAGGCAATGGAGGGTCGACGATAAAAGAAGGATCCGTTCTGGAACATGAGTTTCAAAACAGATGAAAGGATCGATGGAACGGCTGAACCTTGGAGGCGACCTACGTATCCACAGGGGAATCAAGCCAAACGTAGTTCAGATCTGATGGGAAATTGGGAATGATTGTCCATTGGTGGGGAGCAACATCTACTGCTGGGGAGAAGTATGATCTGTGGGAAAATGCATCTGCCGAGGAAAATGCAACTGCAGGGGATGAGAGATGACCATGTCGGTCGGGTGGCTGAACCTTTTCAGGTTTCCTACGTATCCTTGGAGGAATCAAGCCGGTCGTAGTTCAGAATTTTGGGGATAAAACGAGACATCGAACTTCTGCTGCGGATAACAAACCTACGGACCCTATCCTGTATGAAGACTGAACATTCGTTAGGGAAACGAGACATCAGACTTCTGCTGGGGATAACAATCCTACGGATACTATCTTGTATGAAGAACGAACATTCGTAAGCAATGAAGTCATTTGGGAAAAGGAGGTAAGAGGGATAATGGGACAATAAAGACTTCGGCGTCTAAATAATCCCAAGATGGAAATAATAAATACTGGAACTTTCGCAACGGCCGCGATCGTTCTAGGATGTACATGATGTAGAGGCTGACGGGTTTCTACAATCATATGAACCCTAAGCAAATATTGGGGGATAATGAGACAATAAAGACTACGGAGTCTAAATGGCCTCAAGGTGGAAGTGGTAACTGCCGGGGTAAACGCAATCAGAAACGGACGGGTTCCTGCCGACCGCGCTAAAATAATAGATGCTGGATCTCTCGCAATTAGAGACGAACGGGTCTCTACCAATCACGATCGATCTAGGATGCACATGACATAGAGGCGAACGAGTCTATGCAATCATGTGAATCCTAAGCAAATATTTGGGGCACACACGAGGTAGAAACGGACGGGTTCTGACCATTGCGGTGAAGATGGGAAAGAAAATGGAAATTTTAAGGTCAAAATTTCAAGGTCAACATAGGCTAGGGGCGCCTAAAATGAACAAAGAGAAAAAGATTAGGGTAAAAATGAGATTTTGTCTGAAAGGACAAGGTTGGCCGCGTGGCCAAGGTCACTGAATTGCAATAGTGGCCGCGTGGCCAAGGACGCTGAGTGGTCAGATCTCCTTCGCGCGGATCGCTGATCTGACGGCTGGGATTGCGAGGGCAGAAGTGGCCGCGTGGCTAAGGTCGCCGTCGGGCTGACTCCTTGGTCACAGCGCCAGAAACCCTCCCTCTCTCCTTCTTTTCTTCTTCCTTCTTTCTTCCTTCCACCATTGTTGAGTTAGAGAGAGAGAATTCGAGCTTTAGAGAGAGAAAGCTTGGATCGATAATTTTTTGAGGGTTTTACTTTGAATACTTTGGATAACATGGCGGATTGGATTAACGAAGCCTTGTTTAGGGATTTTCCGGGCCAAGGTGGATATGTGCCTCCACAACAAGAACAAGAACAATGGCATGGCGATCCTCAAGGTGAGGGAAATGTAGGGGCTGACCCAGGAGCGGGTTTTGAAGCGGGGCCCTTGATACCAAGGGGCGGTTTGAGACCACGAGCAGCGACTCGAAACTTTCGCGACGGCCTTCTTCGGTCAACATTTGATCAAGACTACGATTTTTACATCGACTCGGAGCGTCACTGGTCGATGAGCCTTCCGGAGACACGAGAGGTAAATTTCAAATTTTCGCTCCTCTCATTTTCACATTTTTCGCACTTTTGTACAAAATATATATTGCTAGAATCGTAATTTTCTAAAAATGTAGATTGCTAGAAATGTAAATCGCTAGGAGTGTAACATACCTGTGCTGTGTTTACCTACAGAGGATCAAGGCTCGTGGGTCCACAGTGACTGTGGGCAACTGTGGGCGTCTCTGCCGGAGGGACCGGGCGGTTTGTGTGCTCGGATTGAGGCTATGGGGTTTGGCCCATTCTTTGACAGTGTCCGCACGTTGGGGGCACCCTGAAGGTGGCGGCGGTGATAGAGGTGTGCAGGGAGTTCTGGTGGGACACCACCCATACCTTCCACTTCAGTTGGGGAGAGACTACCATCACGCCGACGGATTTCGCGGCTATCACGGGGTTAAGGTTTACTGCTACCCCTTTGCCTTTTGACGAGAGCTTGTTGGAGCGGCGGGAATACAGACAGGCTTTGTTGGGGGTTGACACCGACCAGGGAGGAGGTGTTAAGGGTCATGAAGTGGAGGCCGGGAAGGTGAACCGTTTGGTGGAGATGGCTATTAAGGCCTTTGGTAGGGGGAGTATGATTTGGATTGCTTGGTCCGGCTATTCTTATGGTACAGCTTTTCAGAGATCTTGTTTCCCAGTGGGGCAACTGTCTGCAGGTACTCACTACTAGGGGCTTTTGTGGACTTGGACCAAGTCGGTGGGATTTCTTGGGGCGGAGCTGGTTTGGCTGAGATTTACCGGGCATTGGACCATTGCTCGGGGCTAGCTCGTCGGCCTTTGACGAGTTTCAGTTCGCATTTGAGGTATGCTCTTGACTACCCTTCTTTTCACTTGTTGAGATTTCTGCTCTATCTTTTGGTCTGAAATGTCCCTTTCATTGTATGCACAGGCTTGGGTGTACGAGATCTTTGGTGTCGCCCCTTTTCAGTTGGTGATGCGTGCCAACAAGGTCGTCCCTGTCATGTCGTACTGTGCAAGAGCAACAGGGCTCCTCCCCGCAGAAACCGGGATAGGAAGACGGTGGATGCCGCCGATCTGAGGAGGGCTTTTGCGATGTCTGAGCCTGTCGGGGTCAGGTTTTACCCATGGAGCCTGGCTAATGAGGCTTCGGTGGGTCCCTATATAGTGGAGTTGACCGCTTCTAGGGTTCTGCTTGTGGGTCTCACCGGGGAGGCCATGTATCTCGGAGAAAGGGTGGTTCATCAGCATAGGGCTGGTGCGTTACCGTGGGCTCCTTATGACTCTCCTCGGGATATGCTCCGTCCTGCGAGGTTGGCAACTTCCTTGGTTCCCACTCTGGCAGAGCATTACAGGGGGAGTGACGACTACACCGGCTATGTGCGGACTCGGTTGATCAGCCCCCAGGTTCGGGCTAGGATGTTATCGGGAGAGGGATCGAGCTCGGCCCGGTATGTTGGTCGGAGTCGGCCTTTGGTGGACATGCCTCCCCGTTCGAGCAGCGTGAGAGTGATTGAGGGGCGGCCGGGAGGTGGAGCTTAGCTTGGATCCGACTGATGCAGATCTTGTTGAGGAGACATTCATTCCTCCGCTCGACGCTGGGGTACGGCTTTGTGCTTTATATTAGTCATGTTCGCACACACTTATTTCTTTTTGTATCACAATCTCTGCCTTTGGGCCTCTTTCAGGTGACTCGGGAGGCATATATCCGTTCAGCTCGGCGGGAGAACGTGTTGATGCGCTTACTGAGGGAGGCGTACCATTCATGTACTTGTCAGAGGGACGACGTTGCGTCACCCCAGCGTCGTGAGCGGTCTCCGAACGGGTCGGATTCTTCTCATACCAGTGGACGGGCGGTCCGGGGTCGGAGTTCGGGTGCCGGTAGCTCTCGAGCTTTAGCGCGGCGTGGAGACGCCACGGAGGAGGATTCTGATTAGGCGGGGCCCATCTTTCCATCTTTATTTCCTACACTGTTAGCTAGTAGAGACAAATATGTACTGGACAAACATTTAACATGCATGTAAATATATTTATGAACTAAAATGAGAATGATTTTGTGACAACCTATCTGTACAAACTAATTATTTTACAATGCCCCTAATTTTTATACAATGCATGAGCCTCGGGGAGGGACAGGTACGTTGTTTGCATGGATCCATTACGGAGTGGGAGTAACGATCTGCGATTTCTGCATGGGGCCAAGAGTGGCCGCTGTGGCCAAGGCAAAATCGGCCGCCTGGCCAAGAGCAATAGTGGTCGCGTGGCCGAGGACAATTGTGGCCGCGTGGCCAAGTCTGCCGCCGACTCTGGTTTTCCTTTTCCTGGCAAAAATTGGAGTTTGTGTAGTATTTAAGGGAATTTGGGTTCCCTTAGAATTCGTACCAGCCACTACTTTTAGGTAATTTAGAGTTCTAATCTCCACTTTGCTTGCTTTCACCATGGATCATGAAGCTAGGATCACAAGTCTTGAGAAAAAGGTCTTTATAACTTCTTTGGAGAAGTGGGTTGCCAAACTTTCTGGTTCTAGCCGTAGGAAGACTTGATGAAGGTATGGGATAAGGTGTCTTTGGTCACTCTTGCATATGAATTCCAATACCAACCTTTTGCAAGCCTGTGGAAAGTTTTGGAATGACACCCTTCATGTCTTCAATTTTTCATTCAACGAGATGACACCCATATGAGGACATTGCAGCGCTTTGCGGCTACGAAGGGAAGGGTAAAGTTGCCTTGCCTTTTGACTTTGTTTGCTTGAGGGACAAGTTGATGACCTTTGGCGTGTCCGTGGAGGACTTTGATAGGTATGCTAGGGGCGGCCATGTTGGCCTTTCTTGGATGCCACAACACTTTATGCACATGGACGTGGCTTCTGACCGTTCTTTGGACCATCTTGCACTATGCTTGTTTGTCTCTATTCTCTTCCCCTCTGAGGTTGGGTTTGCCAGTGAAGGGTGCTTGGGCATGGTAAATTCCGCTCGTCTAGGCTATGACATTGTGCCGGCTATCCTTGGAGAGATGCTCTGTGGGATTCCCCATCTCGCGGCTTATGGTGGGATGCCCTGTGGTAGTGATAGGCTCTTGACTATGTGGTTGCAAGAGAGGCTTCGCGTCAATAAAACGGCGGCTTCTCTGAAGGTGGCTCCATGGATGCACCGTATTAGGGGGATGGCGGAGCGGTTTGAGGGCATGACTCTCAAAGGTTGGGAACAGTATTTGGCAAGAGATGGTGACTGATGACATTCAATGGGTGGTGCCCCATTGGCACATTCATTCTGTGAGGGAGAAGCAAGTAGGACTTCACATGATCAAAGTTCCGACACTCTCTGGGACAACCTTTTACTACCCCGCTAGAGTGCTCCGTCAGTATGGCTTAGTGCAGACTACCCCGGAGGGTTGGGACAAGGAGAGAGATGATTTTCCTTTTGGGATACTTCAGTTGGATGACAGTACTTCGGTCCTTCTCTCTCAGATATGGGGCGAGGCCGGTTTTAGCCGTAGGACCTTCATCACCCCCTTTAGCAACACCTACCTGTCACGAGAGTACTTGGATTGGTATATGGGGAGACTTGGGCATGCGGAACAGACTCTAGAACTTATTTTTGTTGATTTTTGTTACTTAGGTTAGTTCCTAACTGATTCCGTTAGTTTTGGACTAAACTGCATAACAGAGTTAACTTTTAGGGTCATTCTGTCATTCTGTTATTCTCTGCCGCGGGCGCTTCCGGAAACCGTTAACGGGCTGCGCGCGCGTCTCGCCTCTAAAGCGGGACCCGCGGCCGACCTCCCCATTATGGCAGTAACGGATTGCACCTTATTTCCCTCCTTTTCTTATTTACAAACATCTTTTCTTGATCACAAAAACCATCTTTTTACATCCACATTCATCCCCCCTTTTCTCATTAACTCCCAATCCCAAATTCTAAGCCTTTTCCCAAAAAACTAATATTTCTTTCATTTATTATTTGATTTCTTTTATTTCTTTTATTTTTCTTTTATTCATTTATCTTATTTGTGATTGGCCCATTCCATTTCACATGGATGACCAATTTCCCTCCATCATTTCCCTCTCTTTTTACCTATAAAAACCATCATCTTCTACCTTGGAAAGGGACCCCAATTTTTTAGACTTGAACAAAAACTCTACACAAATCATCTCAACAATCCTTCTCTACAAAACACTACACAAAGTGTTTGCACAACATTTTCTCTACAACAACACCATTTCCAAGTCCAAGTTTGAAGTCCTCTTTTCTAAGGTACAACATCTTTTCTTCTCTTATTTTATTTGTCTAGTCTTACTAGTATGCAATCCCCATTAATGGGGCATGACCAACATGACTACTTCACATATTGAAGTTAGTTAAGGTTATCTCCCTACATTTTAATCTTAACTTTAATTCACCATGTTAATTTCTCTTCATCTCTTAATGTAATTCTTTAACATACTTGTTACATGTAATCTTTATCATTAAATAATAAAACAATTCTATTTTATTTCCCCTTTTCTTCTCATCACAATTGTTAGCACATTTCTATTTAATTAATTGAAGGACATGTAAATATTAGAACACCAATAGTAGCAAGACCCGCGTAAGCGGGGCGGAGTGGGTGTTTAAGTACTTCCCACTCCGTCACCTAACCCCCGAACCCTTCTCTCCCGAATCTCTGGTTTTGTACATAAATTAGGCTACTTCTAGGTTTTTCTTATGTTCCTTTAAACATAGGTGGCGACTCTAAACAAATCTAAACAAGTTAGACATCCTAGGATAATTCACCGCTCTAGCCAAGCCGTGGTTCCCCGGGGTATCTACAGTGGCGACTCCGCTGGGGACTATTTAGAGGGTTAAACTTGCGTTCTTAACTTTTGGTGTTCTAATTACTGTTTTCTGGGTATTCTGGTAAAAGGGTGGGAAGCACTCCGGCCTTCTTGGCCTAAAGCGCGCGCGTCCGACCCTTATTACCAGAATCGCCCGTCTTCCTTCTTGTCCTTCAATTCCATGTTTCTGTGCTAATAAATCCTGCAGGGAAAGTTTTCTTATTAAGGGTCAAGGCAATCCCTTGAACCACTGATTTGCAGGTTCTCACCCAGAAGCGGGCGCCTCTGCCCTTCTTCCTCTCACGCGCGCGCCTTCCGCATAGGCAACCCAATGCGCGCGCGCTTCTGGGCGCATTCCCGGAACAGAACAGTGCACAAAACAGAGTGATTTTGACAGTGTGTGGGCACCGGCCTGTACAAAACAGTTTTTATTTTTTGTTTGTTTTATCGGTCACACGGGTGATTCGAAAGTTGTAAATTACGTGCTTATTTGTTTTTTTTATTTCCTTTGAAAAAAAAATGTTTTGTCACATGTTAGACCTCACACTACATGCACATATTCTTATCAACTGCTCACTATCGAGTCGCACAAGTCCAACCCCAAACGCGTCGAGGCCCGTCCTAGAAAGTTTCAAGCTCCACTCGACCTTGGCTCTTTCGAAGCGGTAAACCTCAGCCCGTGGCGTATTTCATGACTACATGCCGGGGGTGACCTTTAAGCCTCATATTCAAGCCGAGCACAAGCCACACAATTCTAGTCTAGGGTCTAACACTCCGTGACTCAAGTCGGTTTCCATGTGCCGAGATTTCCCTAAACTAATGTCTTCAAATCATACATGCCACTCGTTGTTTTGGACGAAATAAAACTCCGTCCCCAGTGGTTATTATGGACGAAAATAAAATCCGTCCCCGCATGTATGATTTACTACATTAATTTAGTTTAATCCCATCACCATGTAGGTATCACAAGCGTGGTGGAATCCGATGAGTATATGGGACCGCGAGAAGGTCTATATACTAGTGTGACGATTCCATTATTTTCTTAGAAACCCCAAAAGGGATCCATTCCCTCCGACTTTGTAAATAAATAAAAAAAAGAGTCATTTTCTTTATGTGGTTGAGTCTATTCTTGTTTGTGGGTGAAATCATTTTACTCAAAAGGTGTTTGTGGGGCCATCCTAAGATCAACCGTGTTCTCTCAATAGGTCCAATGGCTTCCAACGGCAACAACAACAATGGTGAGTACTTCTCCGTGTCCAACGAAAGACTCTTCAACATAATAAGAGCCATGGGGGAACAATGGATAGACTTTCCGAGGATGCCCGCCGAAAAGACGATTTGTGGCAAGGCCCGTTTTGATCTCGAGAGGAAGATTCACGAGAAGAGGTTTCGAACTCAAAGCCCGTTTGCAAGAGCTCACCGACGGCAAAGCAAAGTTCAATGGTAAAGCATGCTCAGTGGCCCGACCTCAAAAGCTACAAAGTACCACCAACAACCGAGTTTCACTCCTCTCCTAGGAGTAACCCAAGCCGAAGCATTTGAAACTTTGGTGGCAAGTGGAAAGGTCCAGCCTTTGGAGGGGTACAAGCCGAAGACGATACCGAAGAATCATGCACATGGTGAATGGTGCGGCTACCACAAGCATAGTGGCCATACTACCGAAGGGTGCTTCCTTCTCCGAAACATCATCCAAGATTTGTTCGACACGGCGAATTTACTGTGGGTGAAGAGAAACCTTTAGAGAGTGCCAACATGCAAGAACTCATCAAAGAAGAATGATTTGGTTTCGAAATGGGGCTTCTACAAGAAATCATGCCACAAGGAGACTACAACGACAATGGGGACTACAACAACAATCTCCGTTTCTCTTTCTCTACCTAGTAATAGGAATTAAAAAAAAAAAAAAAAAAAAAAAGAGTCAAAGTCCTCTTAAGTGTGCATTAAAGTTTTCTTTGTCCAATTAATGTGAAATTTTGAGTCAAGTCTCATCATCAATAAAAATCGTTCTTGTCCTCATACACTCTTCCCGAATTGTTCAATCTAATTCTTGGCAAAATGATGAAAAGATGTCTAAACGAGTTTTGGAATGAAGGCCATCACTTGAACGCCTAGGGGCTGAACATCGTGACGAAGGCGACACATCAAATCAAGCGACAAAGAAGGTGGAGCAACAACCATGGAGACATCAAGCAAAGCTTTCAAAGGGGGATTGAAAAAAAAAAAAAAAAAAAAAAAAATGCTCGCTAGGTTGAACTCTTCAAATCAACCTAGGAAAAAAGTTAGAGCACAAAAAAAAAAAAAAAAAAAAAAAAGTCCCCCTCAATCAAAGAAGATCACATCATCATCCACCAACAAAGGACGAAGCTACGAAGCAACAATTCCATCACGAAGAATGGAGAATTCACAAGAACTACGGTGACCTGAGCCTCTACACTGGAGGACGTAGGCAACCTGCAGGTCCGGTCTCATGCAAGAAAGAAGATATGTTTAGCCCTAGCGCGTTATGGTGATCGGCCTTCATCTCGAACTTGTCAAGACATCTTTGTACGATTCATTTGCCAATGAATTAATCACCAAAAAGATTGAACAACTTTCTTAGATTTGGATCATGGACGCGTTCCTTGTCGAGTCTAAGGACTTCTATTCTTTCTGCATACTCCCAATTTCTTGCAATCAAATTGGAGCTTTCTTCTCTTCTCTCTTAATGACTTACTTGCCTTCGTGAGTCATTCAATTCAATAAAAAAAAAATACATGTCAATACTAGGGACACTTCCCTAGTCGAGTCAATGTCACTCATCTTTAGTGACAAAAGGTCTTCACCGCAAAAAGCACACGTCTTATCTCCTCAGCTAGAGTCAATGCACACTTCCTCATTAATCGAGTCAAAATGAAGACGCAAAAGAGATGCCCGCTAGATTGAAACCTGAAAGGGCGGTCTAGGCAAAAAACAGGGTGCGTCATAAAAAATGAGAGAGTGAGAGAGAGAAGGGAAAGAGAAATGGAGATCCCCCGGCCTCTAATGAAGACAAGTTCTACATTGAATGTCCTCAGCAAATCAATTCCCCACCGAGTCAACTTTGGGATTCAAAAGGCTCGACAAGATATAGCACCATCAAATGTTGTCTTGGTTATCGGCATCATTCTCCAGCAGTGTGCATTTTTGGGTCATGAAAAGAAGGCCCGTGGTAACCAAGATCCATCCGAGAACAAGCCCATCATAAAAGGGCACGAGGTTGCACAAATAATCCCTAGCTAGTCAATTGGCTTGGGCAACAAATAGCAACAACATGTGTCTCAGTTTTCAAGGCTTCTTCAAGTATGTGCTTCTAAAGTACGCCGAAAGGCTCCCGAGAAATGGAGTAGCTCTTGCCATATCCTCTCATGTTTATTCCCTCACACGAGGACGAGTCACTCTTGCTTTGCTCAACAAATGGTGACGCCCTAGGGGCTATGTGACTCAAGAACAAGGGATTCTTTTGCTTCATTTGGCAATCAATACGCCCTAGGGCTATGCTCAAGAAAGATGTGTGAGACTATCCTCAAAGTCCCAAAAGGGATGTCAAAAAGCCCTCTTGTCATGTGTGCCCGTGCTCGTTTCCCCAATCAAGGGTGGACCTTTCTCGCAATCAATGATGGCACTCTAGGGGCTACGTCAAGTCTTAAAGGCTCCTCGGCAAAGAGCAATTAAATCCCCAGCAGTATCCCCAGCCAAGTCATGTGCAACATTGGAAGCTTCCTCAATTCGGCACCGAAGGTCTCAACGGCTTCACAATCTACAATCTTTTGGGCTACGGCGTTACAGTAATCCAAGCAAGGGCAGTATTAGGGCTTTGCGACCGACAGTCTTTTGGGCAACAATACTCGAGCAAGTGCAATGTGGAGTAGTCTTATGGCTCCATGAGAACAATCAAGATTCAAGGGTCTCTCAAACACTTCAAGTCAAAGGCCTCTTGGTTTTAATGGAGACTCCGATGTTATGAATGAAGTTGATGATTTTTGTTAGAACTCACAGCGAGATTTTGAAGGAAGTCTTAGAGAAAAGGAAAAAGATTCAATATGCTAAACTCTAATCAAAACAGGGTTATAGCGGGAAATGTCACGGCCAATCCCAATGTTTCTGCAATTCAGCACCCCTTCTCCAAGATCAAAGCACAAGGTGCAGCTCAGATAAAGTTGGGCCACAGCACTAGTTGCATCCGAAGATCCGTCATTAGTTCAACTCAGAAGAGTCAAGCAAGCATACTCATTTGAGACTTCATCACGCCAAGACCTTATCCTCCGCGACCTCGACGGCACCGCAGACATTACTGCATCCTTTGACATAAGCCCTCAGCCATTTTGGGTATTGACCACAATGAGGCCATTCATCTCCCCAGTAAGAGCAAGAAGGAGATCTCTATCAAGAATTCTACCAAACGGTACATCCGCTCTCAATGCCCGAGCCAATCACGAGATAATTTAGGGCTTTACAATGAAAGGTCTTCACATCCCGCCATCTATAAGCCCATGACACTGGGGCTT
>JAOWBW010001662.1:0-230689 GCA_026119855.1 Campanula takesimana
TTGTTTTAAAGTTTGTATAAGTTGGAAGTAACCCTAGTTAAGGTATATAACCTTAATATAAGATGTCCTAGCAAGTGTTGTGATACCTGGGGGCATCAGACTTGATCTCAAACATGTATACTCATTGAATCAAAAATGAGAACTTAAGTATAAGAGTAGTAACCTTTCCTTATGTCTTGAAAGTGCTATGAACAAGCACTAATGTGTTATACTTGTTGTGAATCCAATGATTGTGCACCTTAGAGGCATTAGCTGAGGTCTTAGACTTGAACATCCTAAGAATAGGATTGGGATTTGGTAAGAGTAAATGTATAACTCTTATACTTGTGTGAATGTCCAAGATTGGAAGTTATAACGTGAAGTATAAGACATTATAAAATCTTGTACGTGACTTGAACATCCAAAGAATTGGATTAAGAACTTGAATATAAGATAATAAAATCTTGTACTTGGCTTGACACCAATACATATGTATGGTAGTGAACTTGGAAGTGCTATGAACAAGCACTAACGTGTATGAGACATGTTTTGTTGTGTATGTGCAAACATTGCATACATTGCTTGATAACAAGGTGACTTCTTGATTACTTGAAGCATGTTCCTTGTTGAGCTAGTCCACTACTTTTGGATTAGTTCTTCTCCCGTAGTTCAAGTAAATATCTACTTGTACCTTCTTGTGTGAGTCCAGCTGGTTCTCCTTGCTTGTTCGAAAAGATGTATAGGTTCACGCTTGTCGCGAGAGCTGGGGTTTAAGTGACAATCGGGTCCCTATGTATTTCCGCGTGACCCCTTACTACAGCCATAGTAAGGGCATAGCTTCCTTAGTTGGAGCAATAAGCCTGACTTAAGTGAATGCTAAACTCCTGTCTTGAACACCTCGTGGAATATTCATGAGTTGTGATATTGGGAATGACACTGGTTACCGGGTCTTCTGATACATACTGAATAGTCAGTTCCTGTTATTGATCGTGATTGTCAAAGTAATACAAGCTACGACACAATGGTATTCTTGGGAGGAATAAGGAGGAAGCAATATCCTTATAACTTGCTTGTTTAGCTTTATGTGCTAACTTGATGAGTGGATTATCCTCTCACATACTTGTTACTTGAGAATACTTGAATATGATTATTGAGTATCTACTTGAATTGCATGATAACATGTCATGTAGTTGCATCTAATAGCTTACTGAGATTTATCTCACCCTTTATTGCTTCCCCCCCCCAGGAAAGGAAGGATAGTGCGCAGTGAGGCTCGACATAGTTGGGAGCTTACTTCGCAGGTCGTGATTATTTTGGGGCTTGTGTCCTTTTGCACTTGGGTGAGGACGATGTATTATGGGTTTTGTAACTCCTTATTTTGGGGTAGACAGTCTTGTTCAGTTCTTGTTGTCACTAGACATCTTGTATAGTACTCTTAATGCCAGCTTATGTGCTAGGCATGTTTCCGCTGTGTATATATTAAGTTTGATTTTAATTTTCTTGTCTAGAACTCGTGTTGTGAGTAGTAGTATAGCTCCTTACTCTAGAGTATATATATCATGTCAAGTTTTTAAACAAATGTCATTTAGTTTCTTGTTAAGTTTCTTGTTTCTCGTTAGGCAACCCACAGGTTCGAGATTCTATTAGGGGATCCCGGGACCTGGGGGCGTGTCAGGTTGGTATCAGAGCTACCCTGGTTTAGCTACCCTGTTTAGCTACCTTGGTTTGCTCTAAGTCTGGATAGGGTCTATGGCCTAGGTATGGGTGAGTCTTGGGGGTTATTAATAACGCTGAGTGTTTACCTACAGGTACAATGAGTTCTGAAGGTACAAGTGGTAGTAATCAGCTGAGATCTATAACTCCTCAAGAAGAAATGGTTGATAATGTTGACTGGATGGGATTATCCTAATCGCCTTACAAGGTTCTTGAAGCTGAAACCTCGTAGTTTTGACGGGGAGTTTGATTCTAAAAAGGCAGAGGAGTGGATTGAAAGTATTGAGAAGATCTTTACAGCCTTGAGATGTGGGTGGTGATAAGGTAACCTTTGCAACCTTTAAACTTGAGAAAGCCGCTGAACATTGGTGGCAAGTGTGAGTAAAAGTTGGGAACTGGAAGGTGTACCTCAGACATGGGAGAATTTTCTTAAAGCTTTTAAGTCACAGTTTATTCCAACAGTGGTCCAAGATAGGAAGGAAATGGAATTTCTTAATCTGGAGCAGGGAAGTCTGACCGTGGGGCAATACTCAACCAAGTTCACAGAATTGGCGAGGTATTGTGATCACTTAGTTCCAAATGAAGCAAGAAGGCACAGAGGTTTGTTAAAGGGTTAAGGACTGAGTATAGGAAGCAACTTCTTTCTTTACAGCTCACTAGCTATCAGCAAGCAGTGGAGAAGGCTTATACTATTGAAAATGATATCGAAGAACATAAGGTGAAGTTGGGAACAACCATGACTGGTCGTGTATCAGAAAAACTCAGGGATCTGGTTCTAAAGGTGGTAAATCTGGCGCCAAGATCGTCGATTCCGACAGCCAACCGAAAGCAAAGGTAGTGTATCAACTGGTTCGAGGACAAAAGTCCAAGGTCCCAGGAGAGTATGTGGCTTTTGTTCGAAAGAAGGTCATTCTGAAGACAAGTGTTGGTTAAAGCAAGGAAAGTGTTTATTGTGTGGTGAAGTGGGGCATTTTGCTAGAAATTGTCCTAAAAATAGAGGAAATCAAGCTGGGGTACAAGTCAGCAGCTTCAGGTTCCAAGAGAGATAGTGGGGTCGACCAAAAGTTCAGGGTCGAGTGTTTGCTCTAGATCAGCAGGGTGTAGCTGAGTCTTCGCAGTCATAGGAGGTATTATATTACTTTCTAGTACGAGAGCGCGAGTCTTGATAGATCCAGGCTCATCTCATTCTTATGTGGCATCTCATTTTGTGTCGCATTTGCATGTTCTTCCCCTGATTCTATGCCTTATGTGCTAGAAGTATCTTCCCCTATGGGAGATTGCATGTTTACTTCTGAGGTTTACAAGAAATGTGAGGTTCTTGTGGGTGATCATGCCCTTCTTGTTGACCTAGTCGTGTTACCTATAAGGGACTTTGACGTGATTCTTGGCATGGATTGGCTATATGTGCATCATGCATCTGTTGATTGTTATAGAAAAGTAGTAACTTTTTCTATTCCTGGTTTGCCTGATTTTACCTTTGAAGGTGATAGACCTTTATTGTGCTATACATGTTATTTCTGCTTTAAAAGCTAGAAACTTTTATCTCGTGGTTGTGCCGGGTATCTCGCAAGTGTGCTTGATCAGAGTTTATCTGTTCCCAGATGGAGGATATTCCTGTTGTGTCTGAATTTTCAGATGTGTTCTCTTCTGAGTATAGCATGCCACCTGATCGAGAGCTTGAGTTCTGTATGAGTTATTACCAGGTACAGCACCAATCTCTAAAGCACCTTATAGAATGGCTCCAGCTGAGTTGAGAGAGTTAAAAACACAGCTTGAGGAATTGCTTGAAAGGGGCTTTATTAGGCCTAGTGTATCACCGTGGGGTGCACCAGTGCTGTTTGTCAGAAAGAAAGATGGGACTCTGCGATTGTGTATTGATTACAGAGATCTTAATCAGGTAACTATCAAGAACAAATATCCGTTACCTCATATTGATGACTTGTTTGATCAGCTTCAGGGTTCAGTAGTGTATTCGAAGCTTGACTTGAGAAGTGGTTATCATCAGTTGAAAATTAGATCGGAGGATATACCAAAGACAGCTTTCCGTACCAGGTATGGGCATTATGAATTTATTGTTATGCCATTTGGTTTGACAAATGCTCCAGCTGTATTTATGGATTTGATGAACCGTATCTTCAAGCCATATCTTGATTGTTTTGTGGTGGTATTTATTGATGACATTCTTGTGTATTCTAAGTCACGGGCTGAGCATGAACAACATCTCAGAGTGGTATTACAAGTTCTTCGTGAGAAACAATTATTTGCAAAATTCAGCAAATGTGCTTTCTGGTTAGAAGAGGTTTCATTCTTGGGGCATGTTGTGTCTGCTACTGGTATTGCAGTAGATCCTTCCAAAGTTGAAGCAGTTGTTACTGGAAAAGGCCAACTACAGTGACTGAAATCCGTAGTTTCTTAGGCTTGGCTAGTTATTATCGGAGGTTCATTGAGGGATTCTCCAAGATTGCTACTCCATTGACTAATATGACTCGAAAAGCTATTTCTTTTGAGTGGAATGACAAATGTGAAGCAAGTTTTCAGGAGTTGAAAAGGCGTTTGACTACAGCTCCAGTCTTGGCTTTGCCTAATGGTTCTGAGCATTTCATGGTTTATACTGATGCTTCTAAAGAAGGATTGGGTTGTGTTCTGATGCAAGATAGCAAGGTAATAGCTTATGCTTCCCGAAAATTATCTCCTTATGAAAAGAATTATCCTACTCATGATTTAGAGTTGGCTGCGATTATTTTTGCTTTGCATAAATGGAGGCATTACTTGTATGGAACCAAATTTGAAGTCTTTACTGATCATAAGAGTTTGAAGTACTTGTTTTCTCAAAAAGAGCTTAACATGAGGCAACGTAGATGGATGGAGAAATTGAAGGATCATGATTGTACTATCCTTTATCATCCAGGAAAGGCAAATGTTGTGGCAGATGCACTGAGCAGAAAGACTTATATTTCTTGCCTGATGATTCGTGAATGGAAGATGTTGAAGACTTGTGTGATTGGAGTCCTTGTGAATCAAATCATGGAATTATCATTGCTAATATAAAGGCTACTTCAGATTACTCCAACAGATCAAAGAAGCTCAGGTAATTGATTCTGAATTGCAGAAAATCATTAGTGGAATGAATGAAGGAAAGCAACCAGATTTTTCTTTCAACAATGATGGAATTCTTACCTTTCGAGGTCGAGTTTGTATTCCAGTTGATCCTGAGATAAAGAAGAAAATTCTTGAAGAGGCTCACAAAGCCAAGTATACTATTCATCCTGGAAGTACTAAAATGTACCAAGACTTGAAGAAACATTTCTGGTGGAACAATATGAAAAGAGGAATTGCTGAGTATGTTTCCAAATGTTTGACTTGTCAACAAGTAAAGGTGGAACATCAACGTCCAGCAGGTTTGTTGCAACCATTAGAAATTCCAGAGTGGAAATGGGAGCATATTACTATGGATTTTGTGACTGGTTTGCCACGTACCAGACGAGGCCATGATGCTGTTTGGGTTATAGTGGACAGGTTGACTAAATCAGCTCACTTCTTGTCTGTTTCCATGGGATATTCATTGTCTCAATTGGCATCTTTATATGTTCAGGAGATAGTCCGACTGCATGGGGTTCCTGTGAGTATTGTATCTGACAGAGATCCTCGTTTTACTTCTCGATTCTGGCAGGCTCTTCAGGGTGCTATGGGTACTAAATTGAATTTCAGTACTGCTTTTCATCCTCAATCTGATGGGCAATCTGAGAGACTTATACAGATTCTCGAGGATATGTTGCGTGCTTGTGTTATTGATTTCAAAGGCAGTTGGGATACTCATCTTCCTTTGGCTGAGTTTGCTTATAATAACAGTTTTCAGTCTAGCATTGAAATGGCTCCATATGAGGCTCTTTATGGCAGAAAATGTCGATCTCCTATATGCTGGGATGAAGTGGGAGAAGCTAGACTCTTGGGTCCTGAAATGTTCAACAGTCAGTTGAAAGTGTGAAACTCATTCGAGATAGATTGCGCACAGCTCAGAGTAGACAAAAGAGTTATGCAGATCATCGTAGAAGGGATCTTGAATTCCAGGTAGGTGACTTTGTATTCTTGAAGGTCTCTCCTCGTAGAGGTATAAAGAGATTTGGGAAGAAAGGAAAGTTATCTCCTCGTTATATCGGTCCATTTGAGATTCTTGAAAGAGTTGGGAAGTGGCTTACAGAGTGGCTTTACCTCCTTCTTTATCGGGTATTCATGATGTATTCCATGTATCTATGCTTCGCAAGTATATGGCTGATGAATCACATGTTCTTGAGTATGAGGCTATTCCATTTCAGCCTGATTTGTCTTATGAGGAACAACCTGTTGAAATTCTTGACTGGAAAGAGCAAGTATTGCGTACCAAAAGGATTCCTATTGTGAAGGTCCTTTGGAGGAATCATGAAATTGAAGAGGCTACTTGGGAAACCGAGAAAGAGATGCGAGATAAATACCCGAGCCTATTTGAAAACTTTGGTAAGTAAAATTCGTGGGCGAATTTTCTTTAAGGTGGGGAGGATGTAACGCCCATCCTATTTCTGGTTAAATATTTGACATATTTGTTAAATACTTGAACTTGCATATTATGTGTTAGTTTTACTTGGGTTAAATTGTTAACTGCTTTAAATAGTTAAGGTGGTTAAATGTCTAGTTTTGACTTTTGGGTCATTTGTGAAAATTTGACTTTAGGGGTCTTTTTGTTAAAAGTGAAACTTGAGGGACCTAAGTGCAATTGTTTGAAAGTTCAAAGTATATCATCTTGTGGGTTGCCTGGGAAAGTCATTTTCCCCAAAATCAATACGTACACTCCCTCTGTTTCATAACCTAGGTTAAAAGTTTTGCCTATTCCCGACTCCTCGAGTTTAATTATCCCTCCGTTCTTGATTCCGATCCCGGATTAATATTCGTGGCGTTGAATAGAGCGTTCCAGGCCGAACAGAAATAAGTTTTGGTCAACTTGAATTTTGACTAGGTAAGTTATTAGCTCCCCCTTGCTTGTAATAACATGCATAAATGTTATTCTCGATACTTGTGATTGTTAATTTTGTGTTTGGAATGATTTTTGTGGTACTTGTAAATTTGGGACAAAGGGAGTAAAAACCTACTGGGTAAACTAATGAAAGGAAATGAATAAGTTGGTTTTAAACTTGTTAGTGCACTTTTGGATTGTTGAATTTGTTAGTAAATGTTACTCCTACGTTTTGGGACGGAGATAGTTCAACCTGGGAAAGAAATGAGAAATTCGCATTTTGGTGCACTGTGCGACCGCCCAAAAGTGATTGTGCGACCGCACATACTTCTGAATGGTTTTTCAAAGAAATTGACTTAGTTGTGTGCGGCCGCACAGTCCCTTTTGGGCGACCGCACATATGTCTGAAAAACAGAGATGTTGTTTAAAGTTTGTATAAGTTGGAAGTAACCCTAGTTAAGGTATATAACCTTAATATAAGATGTCCTAGCAAGTGTTGTGATACCTTGGGGGCATCAGACTTGATCTCAAACATGTATACTCATTGAATCAAAATAAGAACTTAAGTATAAGAGTAGTAACTCTTCTTATGTCTTGAAAGTGCTATGAACAAGCACTAATGTGTTATACTTGTTGTGAATCCAATGATTGTGCACCTTAGAGGCATTAGCTTGAGGTCTTAGACTTGAACATCCTAAGAATAGGATTGGGATTTGGTAAGAGTAAATGTATAACTCTTATACTTGTGTGAATGTCCAAGAATTGGAAGTTATAACGTGAAGTATAAGACATTAAATCTTGTACGTGACTTGAACATCCAAAGAATTGGATTATAACTTGAATATAAGATAATAAAATCTTGTACTTGGCTTGACACCAATACATATGTATGGTAGTGAACTTGGAAGTGCTATGAACAAGCACTAACGTGTATGAGACATGTTTTGTTGTGTATGTGCAAACATTGCATATAGTTGCTTGATACAAGGTGACTTCTTGATTACTTGAAGCATGTTCCTTGTTGAGCTAGTCCACTACTTTTGGATTAGTTCCTCTCCCGTAGTTCAAGTAAATATCTACTTGTACCTTCTTGTGTGAGTCCAGCTGGTTCTCCTTGCTTGTTCGAAAATGTATAGGTTCACGCTTGTCGCGAGAGCTGGGGTTTAAGTGACAATCGGGTCCCTATGTATTTCCGCGTGACCCCTTACTACCGGCCATAGTAAGGGCATAGCTTCCTTAGTTGGAGCAATAAGCCTGACTTAAGTGAATGCTAAACTCTTGTCTTGATCACCTCGTGAATATTCATGAGTGTGATATTGGGAATGACACTGGTTACCGGGTCTTCTGATACATACTGAATAGTCAGTCCTGTTATTGATCGTGATTGTCAAAGTAATACAAGCTACGACAACAATGGTATTCTTGGGAGGAATAAGGAAGGAAGCAATATCCTTATAACTTGCTTGTTTAGCTTTATGTGCTACTTGATGAGTGGATTATCCTCTCACATACTTGTTACTTGATAATACTTGAAATATGATTACTTGAGTATCTACTTGAATTGCATGATAACATGTCATGTAGTTGCATCTAATAGCTTACTGAGATTTATCTCACCCTTTATTTGCTTCCCCCCCCAGGAAAAGAAGGATAGTGCGCAGTGAGGCTCGACATAGTTGGGAGCTTACTTCGCAGGTCGTGATTGTTTTGGGGCTTGTGTCCTTTTGCACTTGGTGAGGACGATGTATTATGGGTTTGTAACTCCTTATTTTGGGGTAGACAGTCTTGTTCAGTTCTTGTTGTCACTAGACATCTTGTATAGTACTCTTAATGCCAGCTTATGTGCTAGGCATGTTTCCGCTGTGTATATATTAAGTTTGATTTTTAATTTTCTTGTCTAGAACTCGTGTTGTGAGCTAGTATAGCTCCTTACTCTAGAGTATATATATCATGTCAATTTGTTAAACAAATGTCATTTAGTTTCTTGTTAAGTTTCTTGTTTCTCGTTAGGCACTCCACCCAGGTTCGAGATTCTATTAGGGATCCCGGGACCGGGGGCGTGTCAGGTTTAATCCCTAGAAACCATTATTGGTTTTGTTGAAGGTGACTCTTCGTTATTTCGAGAGCCTCATCATTATTGGTGTTGTTCTTGCCAAACCCTAATTCGTGGATGAATTGGGTCAATTAATTCGTTGATTCGATTAATTGTATCCGGTTACTTTTATTTTAATTCCGCTGCGACCTTTGCACCAACATTGTTATCCGAAGATCATCCAATGACCTACTAAATTTGGTACATTGCACAGGCTAACATGGTGAACCTCATTTTGCAGTCCACTAGCAAGATCAAAGAGAACTGCGGAAGTTATATGGGGTTCTCGCAAGGCGGAATCATTACAGATTACGACCTAAGAGAAATTGACCTTTACTCCTTCCAAGTTAGTTCAAGATTTAATCAGTTCTTTCTCTGGTGATTGAACATGTTCAATCTCAATGTGGTTGACATTTTTTGAACCTGCTGATTCCCTTATTGACTTTAGGGTCTCCTAAAGCATGAAGGAAAAGAAAAGTTTGGTTCGGCTTTTATTCAATGGCAAAAAGATGCGCCCAATTTTAATATTGATGGTCATTATCCGGTGAGGGAGTTATGGGCTCGTGCTAGAAGCTGCTGGACTAAAATCCTAGTCCATGAAAGCAGGTCTGTTCTTGTGGTTGCTCATAATGCTGTTAATCAGGCTCTAGTTGCTACTGCAATTGGTAACTTTTCGCCTCTTTTTTTGTAAAATTATGACTGAATTTGTGAAGTTAATCTGTTTCTTAAATTTATGCGTTTCCTCGTTAATCAGGCTTAGGAACAGAGTACTTCAGATATCTACTTCAGAGTAATTGTGGTGTGAGTGTACTTGATTTCATTCCACGACCCGAGGGTAGATCTCCGTACATAATTCTGAATCGGTTAAATCAGGTATGTTGACTTGCAAAAAAGGAATGATTGATGAATAAGTATATGATTCTTGTATGTATCTTGATTAGTTGATTATTCCAGTTTGCTAAAAACAAGTAAAAGCCTTTACCCAGTCTAGTGTTTTTAGTGTTGTCTTTATGTTGACTTGATACGTTGGCTGGTCTGAATTTCTCGTTATTACATATGAATAACAGACGCCCGGTTCACCTATTGCTGATTGGAAATTCCGGTGGCCGGAAAACCAGTAAGCAGCTCATACTTGTTTGTCATGGATCATCACAACAGGATTCAAAGGTAAAAGAAGCTAGGCAGATAGTCAGATACCTTCAAGTAGCTCAAACTAGTACTACCTTCGTCCCAAAATGAATGCCCAAAATTGCTCTTGATCAAGAGAAAATTTGATTTTTTTTTTATTGGGACATTCATTTTGGGACATCGGGATTAACTTATAGTCATATCCTATATTTCACTTCGATGGGAATATTTTCCACCTTGGCCATATTTTTCTTGAAGTTGATCCTTAGAATGTTTTTTATTAACAGGCTAGCATTTCTTATGATGTCGATACGTCGATGAACATGCTTGGAATTATACAGGTACATAGACTTCTCAATTAGAAGGTGAAATATATGATATAGATGCAATATGTCTGATATTGTTTTTTTTTCTGATCCGTAACAGTCGCAGAAAACTGCAGAACTATTACTTGATTTGAGGTTGAAAAAAATTGTTAGCAGTCCTAGTTCAGCATCAACTGAAACAGCTAATTCCATTGCTCGTGTAACTCTCATTCTCCATATTCATGTGTATTATTATCATTATTATTATTATTAGATCATCTCTTTTCGAGTCTGTACTCTAATCCATCCAATGGGCGAACTGGATGACATGATCAACAGGTTCAAGAAGCTGCTGATTGTTTGGGTGCTGACAGCGTGTCACTCAAAGTGGAAACAAAGAAGTTCCAAGAACTTGGCATTGAAGAAATACTTCAAAAGTCAAAGCAGGCAAGAACCATTCATTTTGCACAATGATAAAAGAGCACTCTTTACAGACTGAGAAGGGATTCGGGGCCTGTGCAGTCGGACTGCATGACAGTTCAACTTGTATAGTAACATGAGTTACATCTTAATAACGTGTGTTACATTATATCGGCACGACTTGTTGGATTGTTGTGCAGTTCAATTGCACGGGCCCCAAATTTCTTCCGGTCTGTTATATTGCCTAACTGACAATTCTGCTAGGCTTACTCAAACGTTCTCCATTTCATCTCTCATCTACAGAATTCAACTGTTGTTCCAAGTACTCGTCTTTCCAGTTGGTTAAATGGACTGGACGATGAAGTATTGACTGTACTGTGGGACCAGTCAAGAAAGGCGTGGCAATCATTGATAGATGAGTTATCAAATGTATCAGAAACAGCTAATATTGTCGTAGCAGTAGCTCATCCCGCAGTTCACATTGGATTGCTGGCACACTGTCTAAGTCTGACAAAGGAACGGTTGGGATCGTTTCACCTTGATGCGGGTAGTATTAGTATTGTTGATTTTCCGGATGGGCCTGAAGGTGGAAGAGGTGTGGTTCGGTGCATAAATTACACTGCGCATCTTGGAAGGTGGTCTGTTCCAATCACAAAGCCATCAGGGGACGATGAATAGTTTTAATTGTAAGTGATTTTTATATGTTCATGTCCATGTAAAGGAATTCAAGATTAAATGAAGGCTATACCTTTCATGAAGTCTTAACTTTGGGTTCTTAGCTGACAATTTTGAGCTATAATTCAATGTGCATAGTTAAGCTGTTCATAGTTTATGTACTAAATGAATTCCAAAATAAAATTAGATTTAATTTTTTGGTATATTTATTTTGGAACGGATAGAGTATATGTTACCTCTCTGTTTACATCCTCGACAGTTCATGCTGTCGGGATGCGGGATGAGGATATTAATTTCAAAACATGAATGAGGTTTGTAGATGTCTGACAAGTGCAACTGCAACCCGTGTACAATACCACACAAGATTGGAATGCATGGACGAGATGTGGGTGAGTAATAGAATGTCCGAACCGAACTAGCACCAAATAACCCATGAATGTGGACCATTTAGATTGAAATGAACAAACGAGATAAGCAACAGGCCTAATGCTGTAATAACCATCTATTTTCCACCAAATTATTCCAGAATGGGTGTCTACAATTTTTGAATAAGACATATATTACAAACACATTCAAAAAAGGGCATTTTTATTTTTTCATAATTTCATCAATGTTAAAAATAACATATCATTCGGGAACTACCCCCAACCCCATCCACCCAATATATATATATATATATATATATATATATATATATATATATATATATATATATATATATATATATATATATATATATTTCACTACAACAAATTTAAGCGTCTCTACCTTATTAATTGTAACTAGATTAAATTTGAATAATAAATATTAAGATAAAATTTTGGGGGAAACTAGTTTCTCCATAAGTTATAAAAAGTCATGTTTTTAGAGGGGTTAAAGTTTAGGGTTTAAGAAGGGTTAAAAAAACAGAACTTTTTATAACTTATGGAGGAACTAGTTTCCCCCAAAATCAACTCAAATATTAATACATCCATCCCTCACCACCGTACCATCACCATGCTACCACCATAAGGGCATCCACACTCATAAACCCCTTTAACGGGTTTATGAGTCCGCCACATCATCACTTTATACACTCTCATTTTTATAAACCTCTAACAACTTTTTCCCTCACACTCATAAACCTTTTCAATATGTTTTTTAAAAATACTATTTGAAAAAATGAACATTTATTCGATTATAAAATAAAAAAATAAACATTATTTTGGGATAATGAAACACTTAATATTTTTTTTAAACAAACTAATCAAGTACAAAAAAAAAAAAAAAAAAAAGAAGAAAGAGAAATGTGTCGGACACATAAACCGCATCATAGGCATGATGCTGCATCATTAGCATTTTGTTCTCTCCCTCCTACGTGTACTACACACATGGCATAAACCTCCCACTAACCACAATGGGTTAATTTCACTGCCTACCCCTAAGGTTTGGGTAAGTCCCAGTGCCCCCTTTGAAGTTTGAATTCGTCTCACTGACCACCCTTTTGACAGTAATTTGACTATTTTACCCTCATTTTAATTTAATTAGTGCTTTTATTTATCATTAAATAAATTCATTGAATAAATTAAATTACTACAAAATCTAATATAATGTGAAAAATATTTTTTTGTTGTGCTCACTTAACCTCTACTATATAAGTAAATAAATACTTATCAATCAACTCTTTCTCAAATACAAATGTTTTTTAAGTTTACTCCAGAAAATAATTGATAGTTTTTTGAAAAAATAACTATAAAAACAACTTAGAAAAGTATAAATTCAAATAACAATTTTATGCTTTAAAAGATTAAAATTTGATACTCCCTATGTTATGAAATAAATATTAATTATTATTTTTAATATTTGATAACCATAAATCTAACTCAATAAAGTATAAATTCAAATAACCACATAGTTTGTAAAGAAAATAAAAAATTATTTGGAATAAAAAAATTAAAAATGATTGTTATTATTTTGTGAAATAGAGACTATAAAATATTAAAATTTAGAGCATAGTATTATTATTATTTCATCATGATAAATATTAAAATTAATTTTCCTTTAAACTATTGTTTAAATTGCTGAAAAAATGTTATTTGAGTTTATACTTTATTGAGTTGGTTATATGATTAATTATAGAATTATAATAATTGTTTAGGAGTTAATTTATAAAAGATAATATGCGAGGAATAGTTGATTGGTAATTAATAATTTATTGATTTATATACTTAATGTACATTGAGCTTAAATATAATATTTATTTTTAAATTTTTAAAAAAATAAAATGTTATTTGAATTTATAATTCAATTAGTAATTTGATTTATTTAATGAGAGATAAAGACTATCTTTATATAAAAATGAGGGTAAAATAGTTAATTTATTGCCAAAAGGGTGGTCAGTGAGACGAATTCAAACCTCAAGGGGGGCACTGAGATATACCAAAACCTCAAGGGTGGGCAATGAAATTAACCAGCAATAATCCATCCCCCTAAAAACATTCAACTACCTTAATATCACGACACCTCATCTTCTCTCTCCATCCACTTAATCATTCAACTACCCTCTCAACTACACCCCCCACAATAACTAGTTTAGTTTAAAATTCAACTCCTCCCAACTCATCATTCTATACCCCACCACTTTTATTTTATTTATAATCTTTATTTTTATGATTACTAAAATAATAATAATAATAATAATATATAATTAAAAAATAAATGATTACTATTATTATTTATAAATTCGAGAATACGTAATACGATACATGCTGTGTACTAGACCCACTTGCCTCGGGATGATCCTGATAGTCAAGCCAATTTTGAGAATACGTATCCCGTTCATCCTCAACAATCATATTATGTAATACGATACATGCTCTCATGATCATAGCCAAGTCCGCCATCTCCCACATTCGAGCTGGTTCTCAAATGATTTTAAACCGAGCTTGGAGCACTCCAAATGCACGTTCTATATCCTTCCGATATGCCTCTTGATATTTTGCAAATAGCTTGTCTTCTTCACTTTGAGGAAGTTTAACGGATTTGACGAAGGTCGAATAAGAGGGGTAGATACCGTCAGCAATATAATATGTCATATTATACTGACGTTCATTCACAAAGAAATTGACTCGTGGAGTATTTCCTGCTTCAAGATCATCGAAAACTGGCGATCGGTCCAGAACATTTATATCGTTTAATGTGCCCGGACATCAAAAAAAGGCATGCCGGATCCATAAATCCTGACTTGCAACGGCTTCAAGAATAACCGTGGTGGTTCCCTTATCACCTCTAGTAAATTGACATTCCCAACCAGTAGGACAATTTTTCCACTCCCAGTGCATGCAATCAATACTCCCGATCATCCCTGGGAACCCCCGTTTCTCACTGACCTCAAGTATTCTTTGCAGGTCAGCTTCGTTTGGGGCTCTCAAGTACTCTTGCTCATACAATTGAATGACCCCCTTGCAGAATCTCCGTAATGCCTCCAACGTTGTAGTTTTCCCTATTTTAATGTATTCATCAATAGCATCGGCGGACATACCATATGCTAACAATCGCATGGCTGCGGTACATTTTGCTAATAGAGATAAGCCTTCTCTGCCGGAACAATCGAACCTTTGTGTGAAGTAGCTGTCATGGCTTGAAAGATCCTGGACGATGCGGAGGAATACATGTTTCTGCATCCGATATCGTCGCCGAAAAGAATCTTTATACATAGCATTTCGGAAAAGTAGTCATCAACCAGGCTCTTATTGTGAAAGCGTGATCTCTTTTCAAATTTTTTCGAGTTTTTTTCGGAGTTTTATCATCAAAAAACTCGTTCATGATAAAACTCTCCTCAATTTCAAGTTGCCTTTTGTAGGCTTCGACATCAAAAGGAAGAAATCCAGATGGATCCATTGATGTAGGAGGAAGGAAAGAAGAATGTGTTTGGTGTAGGAAGAATGAAAGAAGATAGTGTTATTTATAAGAAAATGAGTGGTTGAGGTTGACGGATTTGAAGCTTCTATTGAATTGAGTTAGTTAAAGGATAACAAATGAGTGGTCCTGGTTGACGGATTTGAAGCTTCAATTCAATTGAATTAATTGACGGACTCCAATAATAGAATTACATAGATTTAATTAAAAGGTAAAGTTACATACTGAGAATCTTGAAAGTAGTACATCAGTGTAGAAAATTGACATAAAGCTAGAAAACACACATTAATTGCCAAACAACTCGTCAGTCAACATTTCAAAAAGTTGTTGTTGATGATGATCGCGAGACTCCATTTGACTCAACTGCATCCACATTTTCCTATTTTTAACCCGAGTCTTGTTAATGGAAATATTGTTTGCCTTCTCTTGTTCTGAGACTAAGTTGTCCATTCGTTCCAATTCTTTCTCTTTGAATTGTTTGAATTCTGACCACTTTTGTTCCTTTACCGGTGACAACCCCATTTTTTTCTTCCCCGCCTTTTTCTTAGCTGCCTCCCTTCCCATAGGACGAGGAATGGATCCAACCGAGCTTGAATCACCTACATCACCTTCTCGTGCTCTCTTAGATCCACTGCTATCAGATCCAGTATTTCCTCCAACCTGACTTGCGTAGCGTGGTTGATCTCGGGTAGCTATCCACTCGTCCATCAAATTAAAAGTGCTATTGTTAGCACTTTTATATAATTCGTGAGCTTTTTTCAAAACATCATTCTCCGACCACCCGCTTTGTTGCATACGCTTAGCGTTATCGTATGCACCTACCCATTTGCCCAATTTGGCGTTTATATAATTGAAACGATTTTTGAATGAAACTATGTCACGGGGAGGGTTAAATTCACAATGTTCGTTACAATATTCAACAATCTTACCCCAAAACGCTTCACTCTTCTGATTTTTTCCGACAACACTGTCGGTTCCAAACTTAATCCACCCACTGATTAGCACTATATTGTCCTTCGTGCTCCATTTGACAATTTTTCTCCGACTAGTGGTTGAACCTCCTGCATCTGGAGTTGGAGTAGCTTCATCAGCACCGCTATTGCTACCCAGAACCATTTGTGTTGAATATTCGCGATATTCTGATTCTTGAGAGGGTAGTGGTGGTGGTGGAGCTCGTTGAAATTGCATACCATAATATGGATTCCAGGTGGGTACAGCTGAAGGCATGGCATTTGGTTGATAATAAAATTGTGGGACATTTTGAAGACGTGGTTGGTTAGAAAATTGATTTGGCGATTGAAAATCATTAGGATTGTAGTAATTTGGTGGAAAATTACTTGAATTCTGAGTGTTGAAATAAGGATTATTGGGATCCATTTCACAAAAAAGATGATGAATATTTTAAAAAATAAAGGGTTAAATAAGGATAGTTAAGATTTTTTTGAGAGAAAAGAGAGGGTTTTTTTGGTGCACAAATAAAATGAAGGTTATATCAATTTATAGAGAAAAAAATTTCCAGAATTTTCGCGAAAAAAAAAAAAAGCTGTAAAATAAGTGAGCTCGAAAATTTGGGTTGAAGATAAAATCTAAAAATATGGGGAACCAATCAATGCTCGCCATGTGTCAATTGCATAAAAAAAAAAAGGCTGAACGCGCCTTGTCTGGGCGTGTAGGACACGCGCCGATGTCGGCCCAATCCAAGGCTGACGCGTGTCCTTGCCGGGTCCCCCATTTTTTTCTTCAACCAGGTTGAAAACATTCAACCCCTCCCCTTCAACCCCCTCCTCTCAACCCCTTATTGCACACACTCAACTAGTTGACCCCCCCATTCAACCCCCCTCTCAACCCCTTATTGGCCATGGTCTAAGACCATGTACAATAGTGTCAACTACCAAAAACATTCAAATACCTTAATATCACGACACCTCATCTTCTCTCTCCATCCACTTAATCATTCAACTACACTCTCAACTACACCCCCCACGATAACTAGTTTAGTTTAAAATTCAACTCCTCCCACCACTTTTATTTTATTTATATTCTTTATTATTATGATTAATAAAATAATAATAATAATAATAATTTATAATTAAAAAATAAATGATTAATATTATTATTTATAAATTCGAGATTTTTTTATTTTTTTAATTCACACTTAATTAATTTTTTTAATGGCAATTAAATAAATACGAGATTTTTTTTATTTTATTAAAAATAAGAAAAGTTACTATAAAATAATTGAGCTCAAAAAGTTGGCATAAAAATATGTATGAGTCAAGTATCCCAATTAGAAAAAAGAAAAAAAAAAGGAAAAGCATCAAACACGCCAAAAAAAAAAGCCAGCAAACAAGCCAGAAAAAAAGGGAAAAAGAAAAACGGAAAAAAAAGGGCAAAAGGCCGCCAAACTCGCCGGCTTGGGAGGTGTGGCGCACTCTCCAAATTCTGGCCAATCCCAAGCTGCCACGTGGCTATTGGCGGGCCCCACCCGAATTTCTCAACCCAGCTGAGAACTCTCAACTCTTCCCCTTCAACCACCCCCTCTCAACTCCCTTATTGCCCACCCTCAACTAACTTACACCCCTCTCAACTCCCTTATAGTCCATGGCCTAAGACTACCCACAATGGTTTCAACCCCCTCCCCATTTCATACAACCACTTTAACATTTTATCATATCCACCTCATCTTTCATACACCCATTTCATACAACCCCCTACATTGGTAAAGTTGAAATTAAATTTTATTTCCTTCCCACTCATCATTCTCTACCCCACTACTTTTATATCATTTTTATTTTTTATATATTAACTATTTTTATGATTAGTAAAATAATAATAATAATAATAATAATTATTATTATTTATAACTAAAATAATATTTTACACTTAATTATTTTTTTCATTTAAATAATTAGATAAATGACGATAATTATTATTCAAAATAAGAAAAGTTACAATACACTTAGCTCGCGACACAATTAATGAAAGACAATAAAATTATTAAATCACACATGGTTTCCGAACTTTGCCCATATGTACTTGACTAGATCATTCTGCAATTGTTGATGAACTCTTGAATCACGCATTTCTGATCTAGTATGCACATGCTCTGCAAATGCAGGTAGTACCTCAGTCGAGAATGGTTGTTGTGTACTAGACCCACTTGCCTCGGGTTGTTGTGAAGTAGACCCTCTTCCCTCGGGTTGAAAGTCTTTCCAATTTTGAGAATAAGTCGTTCATCCTCAACAATCATATTATGTAATATGATACATGACCTCTTGATGATAGCCAAGTCGTCTATCTCCCACATTCAAGCTGGTTTTCGAATGGTTTTAAATCGAGCATGGAGCACTCCAAATGCACGTTCTATATCCTTTCGACATCCCTCCTGAAATTTTGCAAATAGCTTATCTTCTTCACTTTGAGGAAGTCTAACTGATTTGACGAAAGTCGGATAAGAAGGGTATATACCGTCAGCAAGATAATACGCCATACTATATTGACGTTGATTCACATAGACATTAACACGTGGAGATTTTCCTTGTTCAACATCTTCGAACAATGGCGATCGGTCGAGCACATTTATATCGTTCAATGTGCCCGGACATCCTAAAAAGGAATGTCAGATCCATAAATCATGAGTGGCAACTGCTTCAAGAATAACACTCGTGGTTCCCTTATCACCTCTAGTAAATTGACCTTCCCAAGCAGTTGGATAATTTTTCCATTCCCAGTGCATGCAATCAACACTCCTGATCATCCCTGGAAATCCTCGCTGCTCACTAACTTCAAGTATACTTCGCAGGTAATCTTCAGTTGGGGCTCGCAAGTACTCTTGCTCATACAATTAAATGACCCCTTTGCAAAATCGACGTAACGTTTCCAACGCTGTAGTGCCTCATATCTTTATCTATTCATCGATAGCATCGGCGGACATACCAATCGTTCCCAATCGCTCTGTTTCATGGTTTGATAGCTTGTCCACCCTTCGTTTACAGGGCTCAAGCCTACGCCATGATTTTTCTTAGTTGAATCCCTTCCCATAGGACGAGGAATGGATCCAACTGAGTTTGAATCACCTCCGTCACTTTCACGTGATCTCTTGGATCCACTGCTAGCAGATCCCGTATTTCCTCCTACCATACTTGCAAAACGTGGTTGATCTCGGATAGAACGCCACTCCTCCATCAAATTAAAAGTGCCACTGCCTCCACTTGTATACAGTTCCTGAGATTTTGTCAGTACATCGGTCTCCGACCACCCGCTTTGTTGCATACGCTTAGCACTATCATAAACACCTATCCATTTTCCCACTTTTTGGCATATATAATTATACCGATTTTTGCATGTACTTAATGAAAGGGTAGAGTCAAATGAGCCAAAATCGTTACAATATTTCGTAATCTTACCCCAAAACGCATCTGCTTTCTGATTATTTCCGACAACACTGTCGGTTCCATATTTCATATACCCACTAAGTAGCACTAAATTTTGTGCCGTCGTCCATTTGATGTGTGTTTTTTGCGATGCGGGGTAGGACATTCTTCAGGGGGAGTATCTTCCATAGGTGCGCTAATGCTACCCTCACCCAGTTGTGTTGAAAATTCTAATGGTTCAGAATTTCCAAAAATTTCATTTCTCATCCTTGACATGTAAGGATTATTAGGATAATAATGTGGCTGAGGTGGTTGAAATTGCATAGGATAAGGATATGAATTCCAATTTTTACACACCTGAAGGTATGAAATTTGGGATAGCTGAAGGCATAATGGTGGAAAAAAAGGATTTGAAACATTTTAGGGACGGGGTTGGTTGGAAGATTGGTTCTCTAAGTTAAAATCATTAGGATTGTAGTTGAATGGTGATTTTTTTTGAAAATTTTGAGTGTTGAAAAGATTATTATTGGGATCCACTTCACTCAAAAGATGATGAATTTTTTTAAGTGTGGGCTAAAATGGAGAAGGATAATTGAGAAAAGAGAGTTTTTTTTTTGTCTAAATCTAATGAAACTTGCATCATTTTATAGGGAAAAAAATGCTGAATTTTGGCGAAAAAATAAATAAATAATTTTACTAGGTGATAATTCAGCTCAAAGAATTGAGATAAAAAAATTAATCCGAAAATCAAACGGACAAATGAGAGCCAGCCACGAGGCAAACAAAGAAAAAAAAAACAAAAAAAAAACGCGTCTGCGCTGTACCACACAAAGAGACATGGCGGAGCGGGATTGGGCGGGCGTTAGGCGCGTGTACCACATGGCCCGACAGGGCGATCGATGAATACATAAAAATAGGAGGCACTACAGCGTTGGAGATGTTACGTCGATTTTTCAAAGGGGTCATTCAATTGTATGAGCAAGAGTACTTGCGAGCCCCAACTGAAGATTACCTGCGAAGTATAGTTGAAGTTAGTGAGCAGCGGGGATTTCCAGGGATGATCGGGAGTGTTGATTGCATGCACTGGGAATGGAAAAATTGTCCAACTGCTTGGGAAGGTCAATTTACTAGAGGTGATAAGGGAACCACGAGTGTTATTCTTGAAGCAGTTGCCACTCATGATTTATGGATCTGACATTCCTTTTTCGGATGTCCGGGCACATTGAACGATATAAATGTGCTCGACCGATCACCATTGTTCGATGATGTTGAACAAGGAAAAGCTCCACGGGTTAATTTCTATGTGAATCAACGTCAATATAGTATGGCGTATTATCTTGCTGACGGTATATACTCTTCTTATCCAACTTTCGTCAAATCAGTTAGACTTCCTCAAAGTGAAGAAGATAAGCTATTTGCAAAATTTCAGGAGGGATGTCGAAAGGATATAGAACATGCATTTGGAGTGCTCCAAGCTCGATTTAAAATCATTCGAAAACCAGTTCGAATGTGGGAGATAGATGACTTGGCTATCATCATGAGGTCATGTGTCATATTACATAATATGATTGTTGAGGATGAACGACTTATTCTCGAAATTGGAAAGACTTTCAACCCGAGGGAAGAGGGTCTACTTCACAACAACCCGAGGCAAGTGTGTCTAGTACACAACAACCATTCTCGACCGAGGTACTACCTGCATTTGCAGAGCATGTGCGTACTAGATCGGAAATGCGTGATTCAAGAGCTCATCAACAATTGCAGAAGGATCTAGTCAAGCACATATGGGCAAAGTTCGAAAACCATGTGTGATTTAATAATTTTATTGTCTTTCATTAATTGTGTCGCGAGCTAAGCGTATTGTAACTTTTCTTATTTTGAATAATAATTATCGTAATTTATCTAATTATTTAATTGCAAAAAAAATTAATTTAGTGTAAAATATTATTTTAATTATAAATAATAATAATAATAATAATAATAATAATAATAATAATTTTACTAATCATAAAAATGGAGAATATATAAAAAATAAAAATGATATAAAAGTAGTGGGGTATAGAATGATGAGTGGGAGGGAGATAAAATTTAATTTCAACTTTACCATTGTAGGGGTTGTATGAAATGGGTGTATGAAATATGAGGTGGATAGGATAAAGTGTTAAAGTGGTTGTATGAAATGGGGAGGGGGTTGAAACCATTGTGGGTAGTCTTAGATAGAGCCGTCAATTTGGGCTGAGCCCGTTGGACTGGCCCGGCCCGCCATTGAATTAGGGTGGGTTGGGCCCTAAATATACCAACCCAAATACAAGTGGGCCAATTTGGGCTAGCCCATTTGGGTCACGGGCCAAACGGGTTTGGGCCGGGCTAACCCATTTTTTTTTTTTTTTTTTTTTGCTTACCAGGGTGGCTTTTAGGGTTTTTTCAGTTTTCAGATATTCTAAATTCTAATATTCTATCGCCTTCCTTCTCTCTTCGACGCTATCTCTAACCGGCGCCGCTATGCTACCACGGCGGTGACGGGCTGGCGGCACTAAGGTCTTAAGCACTAACCAGTAACCAGTCGCCACCGCCCACCACTTGCCAGCCGCCATCATCGCCCGACGCTCGCCATCGCCCGACGGCGACAGGCGCAGAAATCGAGTTAAATCCACCTCCAGAAACTCCGGCGGACACAGCCGCCTGAGCTCCGACGAGCTTCGGGTCGTTCATTTCCCGAATCGGCTCCGACGACTGGACATTCAGAGCATCCGCAGTTCCTACAGCCATGTCAGAGCTTTGACTAACAGCTCCAGCAACACCATCGGGGCGGTAATTGAGCTGCTCCATGTAGAATTGAGAAGGATCGGCACCGGAAACCCTAGATTTCTGAGTAGCAACAATCGCGCAATGGTTTTGACCCGTGTTTGAGGCAGGAGGAAATGGGAGGTGAGGTCATTGTTTGACCAGACCGGCGTCGTTTATTGTATTGGGCTCTTGGCCCGCCTGGCCCACTAACCCAAGGTGGGGTGGGGTGGGTTGGCATTTTCTCAGCCCGCCAAGAATTTGGGCCCGCCCGCCCCGCCCCGTTTGAAGGTGGGCTGTGGTGGGTTGGGCCCAACCCGCCCCGCCAGCCCGTATTGACAGCTCTAGTCTTAGATCTACATACACAAGAACACATACGAGCACACCAGATTGAACACGCACACACATATAGAGAGAGACTTATCTGAAATGAAGGCGACGCGATTGGTGGCGTTTCTTTCGTTGATGATCTGAGATGAGGAAAGAGAACGAAATTTGGGGATCAGGTAGAGCTACACACTATGGAGGTGATGCTGAAGAATACTCTAATTGAGGGAGAGTAAGGGGGTAAGATGGAGAGAGGAGTGAAGGGAGCCGAAGATGGGGACTGGGAGGGGGGGGGGAGAGCCGGAGATGGGGTTGATCTCCAATTGAGGGAGAGTAGGGGGGGGGGAATAGAGATACAATATTCGCTATTTTCTTAAAAATATTTAATGAATTACATTTTAACTCACTAAATGCATACAATAATATCAAGTTTACCGATAATATACTTCTCCCTCCATCCCATCCGATATAGGTTTCTTGGTCCCGACACAGGATTAAGGGATACTAATATTAGATGGAGAGATTAGGGAATAGTAAATGAAAAGTTATTGTTATTATGACAAGTGAGTCTCATAAATAAAAAAGTAATAAAAAGTTTATGTTTTGGAATGTCTTATTTCGAATGAGATACCCAAAATAACAAAACGTCCTATTTCGAGTGAGACGTAGACAATATGTCATATTCAAATCTCATGCCTTCTAAAGAGACTATTGTACCGCCTTAAATGTTATGTGTGATGCGCGTGACACAAATTTCGTTAGAATATTAACACTATCTATTTTTACATATTGCAATAATTTACAAATTTAAGAATCAAATTTATACATTTACATACTCTCTCCGTCCCATAATTATAATTATGTGGATAAATTTCATTTTTAGGCGTCCCATTGATAAATTACACTTTCATACAATGGCAAATAGTCTTTAATATTCCCCCCACTCATTTTATCTCTTACTTTACTTTATACTCACAACACTAATCAATCCACTATTTCATACCCCACTTTCTTTATCTTACTTCACCTTTCACACTCACAACAACTATCCACTAATATTATTGCCTTAATTCCCGTGCAAAACCCATTTTGTCCACATAGTTATAAAAAAGAAAGAGTATTATATAATCAATTAGATAATGGGCAATTCTAGGGGCACAAAAGAAATTTACAAAATGATGGATACAAAATGAAGTGATGATATTTTATTGGTTACATCGATTGTGGACCCGACACACTATAATAAAAAACACCAATAGCATTTTGACACATTATTCTGTAAGCCATATTTTGTGGCACTTTTTTGTAACTTTATATTTACCATTATATAATCAATTGGTGAATCAATTAGATAATCAATTGCACTAAAATGTAAGTGAAAAACTGGGGAAAAAAATGTGTTTTTCCTTAAGTTAGCCTACAACGTGTTTTTTAAAATGGCGCGGTGGCAATTTTGTAATAAACGGGAAGTTGTTTTAAACAGGCGGTGACATTTTTGTTAATAACTGACGTTTGTCGTAAGTACCAGTGTTAGTGTTAAAAAGTGCCAGCCATGTACACTGGCACTTATAAACACAAGCACTGATACTTATTAACACTAGCACTTTTGATAAGTATTTTGCAAGCTTACCAATCTCACAACCAGCAGCAAGGTGAACCTTGCCGATGCCTACTCTTACCGACATACCTTGCCGACCTTATAGGTAAAACACGTTTTTCTTATTTTTAAAGTAAAACACGTTTTTCTTATCTTTAAAGTAAAACACGTTTTTCTATCTTTAAAAAGTAAAACACGTTTTTCATAAGAATTACTCAAAATGTAAAGAACAAGTAATCAAATTAGAGTTGGCCCTAATATTTATGATACTTGCCATCAAACTGTATAAAACTATACTCCCCCTGTCCCATTTTAAGAGTAAAAAAATGGGTGGGTTCAAAAATTAAGGAAAATGTGATGTGTTGTGAGTGTTGATAGTTGGGTAGGAGAGAGAAAGTGGAGTAGAGAAGAGTTAGAGGATAATTGTTGTTTTAGGATTTTGACTCTTAAAATGAGACGCCCTTTCTGGAATTTTTTGAATCTTAAATTAGAACAAAGTGAGTAAAGATTTTCATAATCCCTTTAAAATAAAAAATGGACATCAATTAAGACCGAGGGAGTACTAAAATTTAATAATCCTACCAAAATTCGTCTTAAAAGTAAATTCACACGTCCTAGAACGGAGTATAAATTTTTTCACAGTTCACCCGCTGCGATCTAGTGTTTGGCGCGATTCACAAGCATCATAGTTTTCCAACAGTTTTCTCGTATTGCCGGCAGCTGCGTTGCCGGAGACTGCAGTTAGCGAGTCTCACTTGGTAATCTATTGCGCATTTCCGGTATGCGATGCTAACCCTCTCTAATCAATGATTTTCTTCTTTGATTACACTTAGTTATTGTCAATATTTGATGAAATACGTGGTGCGCACCACGTGTTTGTGTTAATGCCTCTTACAGATTTTTGGCTTGTGTTGATTCCCAATGCAAAATATATTGTTCACCCTTGTATCAAGTACTAACCCACTATTGAATTTGCTAGAATCTCCAGCTGCATGTTTGTTAGTGATTGTCAAGCTGTATGACTGTGCAGTACACTTCATTTCGTGAAATCGTATATGCAACGGAAATGATGAGGCAAACAGATTAAAGTGATTTATCAGTTCATCACTAAATAATTTATGTATAATACCCAAGAACCATTGCTTGCATTTATCAGTTCATTACTAAATAATTATTTCGAGGGTTGCTACTTGCTAGAACTGGATTCTTTGGTTGTCAAGGTATTATTTTGGCAAATTCCAAGAAATGGTTTGTTCACCGGGCATTAGGAAACTCAAAAAATAAAATAAAATAATAATAATAAAAAAAAATCCTAAAAGGGTGTTTAATTATTGTTTGATGGAAAGAGTTCCTGGCATTTGTTTTTTCTTTCCAAAAGTTGGGCACTTTACAGTGTGTAATTGCATGCAGAAGCAACTCTTTCATTTTCCATGACGATGTTACTTGGTTTGCCTTATTGTTGTTAGTACTATATTTTTTTTTGTTTTGTTTTTTTTTTTTTTTTTTTTTTTTTTAAGGTAATTTAGTTTTTCTTTTTCTTGCCAAAGAAGTTTAGCTCACGCGGCATACGGTATCCCATTAAATATGAAAGGTTAGGGGTTCAATCCCCACCCAAAGCACTTCCAAGTGCATTCTTGTACTACCTCTGTCCCAGAGTAAGAGTTCTAACTTAGTTATGCATGCTTATTAAGGAAACAATAAAAGAGGAGTAAATAATACAAGAGGGTTGAGGGTATAATTGTCTAAAACGCTATTTATTATGCAAGTGGGTAAAATGTAGGTTGAAAGTGTTTTTTTTTTTTTTTTTACGTAATAACACAAGCATTATAAGGACAAAAGTGTCCAAAGCACTATTCATCATTTTCCATTTTAGGAATGAGACTCTTACTCTGGGACGGAGGGAGTAACTCCTTAGGGCATTTATTAATAAAAAAAAACAATTTAAAAAAAGAAGCCAATGAGGTCTAGTTCAAGCGGCATACGGTATCTCTATCTATATCAAAGGTCAGGGGTTCAATTCCCCCACCCAAAGCACTTTCAAGTGCACTCTTATAATAGCTTAAGACATTTATTAATATAAAGAGCCCATTCTTTTTTTATTACATCAAACCAAAACAAATAGCGGCTCCTGTGCATATTATTCAACGCAGATTTAGCTAACTGTCAAACTTCAGTTCCTGCCAAATGATTTCCAAAATATATGATGCTCTACTGATGTTGTTGACTTTTTAATAATATGGAAAGAAGCGGCCTCTTCTGATCTGGTATACACGAACTCCAAAAAGATGCTGAAATCATTCATTATGAGGGTTTCTTCTGGACGTAACTCCTTTGACCTTACCCATTTCAACCAACAGGTAGGCATTATCATTCCTCCAGTTTTAGGGAATCGCTTCTTCTTAATCTTTATCGCTCTTCTTCTTCTCTGACTTTACTCTTTTGCATCAGCGAGGGATGCACACCAGAAATAAGAAGGCAATGGAGCTCATTGCGAAAGGGTGGAGCTCATTGAAGGAGGTTGATAGAGTGATTGACTACTGTGAACTCAATGATAAACGTCTTATTCCTATGCTTAGGGTAAATATTCTGACTTATACAAGCCATACAGTAATCTCAAAGTTTTTGTTTCTTAGCCTATTATATATGTTATAGGAATATAGGGTACCATGCTCTTTACATGCATGTAACCTTCTAATATGAATAATATGATCAAATATTCCCTTTCTAGGTGTTCACTTTGACCCGCTTAATTTTTGAAACATGTCATTTTAGTACCTTTAAAAGTTTAAGAAGTATGCTAAAAAAACTATTTTTTTTTTGTCAATTTTGACCCCTTTACTGTTGGTAAAATTTGTACTCTATATCATTTTGACCCCCTTTGTGTCAAATTTCTATATGAAGAATAATTTTTATTCCATAAGTAATCTTGACCCCTTTTGAAATGTTTCCTCCTTCGTCACTGTTCACACCCAACCAACGGAAGGAACTTGCAAAAAGTGGCTTGATAAACAAGCAAAGTTTCTTAAAGCACGGCTAGTAGCAAAGGCTCATAAATTTGAGTTGGGATTATTGAAACATCCACTGCCAAGTTTTCTTGCACATTTCTGTTCACAACTGAAAATCCGTCTATGAATACCCTGCACCTGATCTGGAAATTATAGAAGTAAAGCCTCTGTCTTTGATAAGGATAGGAGGTGTACAGATGCTAAGCAGTATGCGATCCAACCTATCCCTTGTACCCTAAAGTCCCTACTTCTGTACAAGTAGCCAAGAAACTCCTGAATCATATGGTTAGAAGCCTTTTCTTTATCTAATTTGCAAACTGTCTCCGGTAATCGGATTGTCTTCTAAGCCTCTCGAACATTCATGGCCAAAGACTGCAGAAAGAATCTGTCGACCTCTTGCAAATGCATTTTGGGAGTCAACTGAAAATTTTCACGCAATATTCTCATCCTAATGGATAGGTGTTAAATGCTACTCCCCCTGTCCCAGTGTATATGTCCACCTTTCCTTTTTAGTCCGTCCCAGAGTATATGTCCACTTCCAAAAATGGCAAAGAATCTTTACTATTCCTCCCACTCATTCTCTCTCCTACTTTACTTTTATACTCACAACACCAATCAACTTACTATTCCCTCCCACTCATTCTCTCTCTTACTTTACTTTTATAGTCACAACACTTGCATCACTTCCACCATTTCTTAATTACCGTGTAAATGAGAGGGTGGACATATACTCTGGGACGGAGGGAGTATTTTATACAAGCTTCCTATATTCTTATCTTCTTTGGATGATGCTGGAGTCTTCACTATCTTTCTCTCTTTTCAAGCCTTCTTCTCAATGATGCCTTATCCTCAGCGACATAGTATTGAAATGTAATCTTTCCACCTTGTTTCGTCTGCCGTTCCCCCATGTACAAATTTTCTAAAATGTCTGCACTAACCTTCTCAATTTCAATTTCACTTGCGATTTCCTTTTTACTAGTAAGGCCACTGCTGATATTATCCTGGTCATAAATTATAGAAATGGTTCATGTTATGGGCATATATTCATTAAGTTGCCATTCCTTTTACTAATATAATTCTCTTTTTATCAATAGATAAACTAAATTCTCACTCATCTATAAAGTATGTTTAATGTCCTTTTTATTTTTTCACTTTGGTTATATATACACACATACATATGCTGTGTGCATATATATTTTGGTTAGTCATGGTTTGCTAATGCCAGTTTGATCTCAGACGGCAAAGGAGAACTTTGAATTGGCTCTGGAGGTGGACAACTCAAATACCCATGCCAGATATTGGTTGTCCAGATTGCATCTCAAATACCATGTGCCTGGAGCCTGTAAAGCAATGTAAGCTCTTGCCTATCTCTTGATTCTAATATGGCATTCCGCGCTCATTCCAGTGATTGTGCCTATTCACAGAACACCTTCAAATATACTCCCTCTGTCCCAAAATGATCTTCATATTTTTTTCGCTGTTATTGAGAAGAAACTTTGAGCGATAAGTTTAAGTTGACTTAATTGTCCTAATGGAAATCTAAAACTTGTTATTGATACACCATCAACAATACTATCAATACCAATTTTTAGATTTTCATCACGACAATTATATCAACCTTAAATTATTGCTCAAAGTTCCTTCACAATAACAGCGAAAAAAATATGAAGATCATTTTGGGACAGAGGGAGTACTTCATTTACCTGTATGATTGTTCTTTAGATGCATTACTGATACAGGTTCGTTGATTCTATCATAACAGAGGAGCTGCTTTATTAGTGGAAGCTGCAGATATGGGCAATCCAGATGCTCAGTATGAACTGGGTTGCAATTTACGAGTCGAGGTTAGGCAACCTACGGGATAAGCTGCACTTGTTTCTTTTTCCTATTTCTTTTTATAATTTCATGGGGTTTTCTTCTTGTCCACGGTTATCTTTAAGCATGCATATACTTTTGAGCCACCAAAAGCATCAGCAACATTTTGAGCTGGCTTTTGTTGTTAAAATTTGTAATTTCTACTGGGCAAATGATCTCCTGCATATTTTGACAGATTCAATTTAAGGAAATTACAAACATATTCTTTGGAGAATGTTTCTAAATTAGCAAAATAGATATGTAAATCTTATATATTCCTTACCATTTTCCAAGTTTTATTCCCACCTACTTCTTCTTTTATATTACTTGTTTCCTCACATCTTTTTATTGACGATCACATATGACGATTCATGTTAGCCGGCCCCAAATCATTTTGGGAATTGGGACTAAGGCTTTGTTGTTGTTACTCGTTGTTGTTGTTGAATTGGTTTCCTGTAAAATGACTAATTTCTTGACTGGTTACCTGTAGAATGACTATGTTCAATCCGATCAACAAGCTTTTTATTATTTGGAGAAGGCTGTTGACCAGGTATATTTTGTCAAAGTATAATGACTGTTGTTGTCTTCAAGATAGTCCTCAAACCTCAGTTTGGTTCTCCATGTTGTAGCTGCATCCAAATGCTCTTTACCTTCTAGGAGCTGTATATTTGACAGGGGATTGCGTGAAGAAAGATACTGCCTCTGCATTATGGTGTTTCCATAGAGCATCAGAGAAGGTCAGCAAGTCTTCGTTACCTTTTTAAGATGTATCTGGTTTTACTGATTGTCAATGATAATCTCTAAGTTGCGGGCTAAGATATGTAGAATGTCTGTACTGAGGCAAGTAGCTTTTTTGCACTTGCTTCGCTGTGTGCCACTCATTCCATTTTCCACTGCGAATGAGTATCTGTCTTACAAACATGTCAATCTCTAAACTTTTTTATCCCATACTACCTCCATCCTGGAAAGTTAGTCCCTTTTTTTGGTAGTTATTTTGAGTCAACTTTGAGTAATAATTTAGGTTAATTCAATCATCGTAATTAAAATTCAAAACTTCTTGTCAATAGATCACTGTGAATATTATCAATAACATAGTTTTAAATTTTCATTAGGATAATTATATTAATCTAAATTATTACTCAAAGTTCCCTCAAAATAACGACGAAAAAAAGGGACTAACTTTCTGGGATGGAGGGAGTATTAACAAAAAGATAATAGTACACCTGTATTTTTCTCTAAAGATGCTCATTCAGGATGGATAAAGTAAAAATGAAATTGACGAACCAGATAATTTCACCTGAAAAACATGTCATATTCACGCAGGGGCATGCTGGGGCGGCAATTGCTTATGGATCCCTTCTTCTTAGAGGTTAGCTGGTCCTACATTGAAAATATGCTAATTTCCTAGGGTTCTCATGATGTTATGAACTTTAACCTTTCAGTTTTATATACTTGTATTACATCCCTCACAAGTAATTATTACCATCTCTTTGATCACTTATTAGGTGTATGATAGACCGTCTCTGATTTTACATGCTTCTTATCATCTTGTCTGGGGCAATGATTTTTTTCTTTAACTGATGGGAAAAATAATTAATAAGTACATCTGAAAAATACAAAAGACGGATGAGCTGTCCATCAAAAAAAAAAAAAAGCAGCATCAAAAAATTAGAGCAACAACTTCAAGAGAAAATATATAAGCAGTCCAATCCTGTAGAATCTCTGATATGGGCAGCCCATAAATGGCTCCCGATCCAAAGCCCAGAGTGATGCCAAGAAAACCATCTATCCCAGTGAAGAGCCAAGTGACCCATCTATCCCTGAATTCTATTCACGCACCAAAGAACCGCAAACACAATACACTGTCATAATTATAGCACACTTGCAAGTAGCATGATTGCATGGTTAAGCTTCAATCTCGAAGCTGAAGGAAGGCCGAAAAAACTTGTAGGACATGCACAAGCCAGTGGAAAACGTCAAAATGGTTATTCCAAGGGAATAGGACACCCATACAACCTCTAAGTAAGTGGTCGCGGGATACAGAGATACTCTTACATAACACACTAAGACTGGGGAAATACTCTTGTAAGGCGTGCGCACTTGCAAAATTCATTGGTGCTGAGTGTATTAAGAGACGAGGTCTAAGTGAATTCTCTAATCTTGAAAGCACTTTTAGCTTTTGAATCGACTGGGAAAAGCGAAAAATAAATCTGGTTAGATTATCAAATCAAGTAGGATAAATATAAATAATCCTACACATTTGAAGCTTAAACTATTGAATCAGAAGCACGAGAAATATGCACATGAGAAGTATGATCAAGCAGATCAGGAAGCTTCTGAGCCTCCCGATTATTTTTAGCTGCGGAATAATTGGAAATTTAAGGAAGATAGGGACCCCTACCCAGAAAAAAGCGCAAAAGATAGGAGTCATATGCAAAGACGTTATAAATGGCAAAGGCAAGGAAAGGCCATGAGTTAAGGAAACCTATCCTGCACAAACATTCTCCCCCAAACAATTTTTTTGCTCTATTATCCTCCCCAAGAGTTGATCTAACCAATAAGGGTCAGTTTCAGTAGTTTTCTTTTGGAAATAGTGATGGAAGGAGGAAATTATCTCTTCACCAAGACCTTGAAAATTCATGTTGATTTTATAAATCTGCTGGATGTTTGAACTTTTGTTTTTCCTTTGTCCTCGACTCAATTGGTTTAAATACTAGTGGTTTCATTCTTTATTATTTTCCATAGGAGTATTACTCCTCTTTTAAGGCTTGTTTTTATCGTTTAGGAGTGGAAGTTCCAGAGTCTCTCACGAAACTCAGTGGAAAGAGTGGTTCCTCAATTAGAATATCAAAGAAGAACGCAGGTAGCCCTATGCCAAAAAATCCACTCGAGTTGGCAAAGGAGCAGTTTGAAATTGCTGCTAAATCAGGGGCTGATCTTGGTTTTAGATGGCTGAAAAGGCTTGAGGAGGAAGAGCAGCGTTTGCTTTCTTCATAGGTTAGAAACAGACTGTATTACACAGCTCGGCTACTTTTCTTATTATTTTGTTATATATTCTACTTTAAGGGTAGCCTAGCCTTGAAAACTTGGTCCGTGCATTATTTGTATACTACCTGATAAAATTCTGTTAATGACAGTAGAAGTCTAGACCTTTAAATAAGGGAAAATGAACAGTTATCTTCATTATGCTAATCCTATATTGGATAAATAATATGAACAACATTCCCGTTGCTGTGTTGGATGACAGTCAACACATCAGTATTTCTAAACTTTGCATGCCTTTGTATGTTTGGATTAAAGCACCGAGTATGTGTGTGTGTGTGTGTGTATTTGTATGTATGTATAAGTGTCTCGTTGCCTAGGTTCAGTTAAGTGCACACGAACCATTTAGGGATCTGAGCTGCAATTTTGGTTCAGCACTGACGAAGCCAGGTTAAGGGCATGGGGGTCATTTGACCCCCTTTAATCTAAGAGTGTCCATTTTAGCACTTCAAATTAAAAAAAAAAAAAAAAAAAATCAACTTTCACAAAAAATAATGGATTTATACATTTGACTTCCTTAATTTTGGATAAAGGTTGCATTTAAACATTATTTTGATCCATTTATTGCTATATTTGAATACCCCAGTTTTATAATTTTCATTCCTAAAGCGATGTCGACCTCCATCCCTAAAAACTCAAGCTTCGCCACTGATGGTTGGATATCTATTTCCAAGATGTTTCTTAGGAGCAGTAATAAACATGGTTCGAGAGGTTGGAACATGAACCGCTTTGATGAATGTTAACTTACTTCTCATTGATCTTGGAACAGTTTTTAAGGACAGTTATCTTGTTTGCCTGAGTTTATGATTCTAATGACTGTTAGTATTTAGCTTTAGAACGAACTGTTCAAAACGAAAAAAAAAAATAGAGAAGAACTAGGCAATGTCATTTCTCTGTGTTTGAATATCATGACCTAATGTTGTTGAAGGAAATATTTGAAAAGATGTGTTATTACAGGTATTGTGGCCTGTTTTTGTAAATAATTTTCCCCCCTTCATAGATGCTCTGGTTTGTTGATTTATGATAATGTGTGATAAGCTTTAGTTTAGGGTCGTGTCAGTGAACTGTATTGTGGGTCAAAATATGTCATGTTTTCTTGTCGAAAACTTGGTTTTGGTTCATATTTTTGTGAGTATTTACTACAACGTCGACTGAAAATGTGCAGGTATGTCATTGTTGTTGGATTATATCACTTGAGATTACTGTAAATTTGTCAGGTTTAAACGTTAGCCGACGTGATATTTTAAGATTATGGTAGGGTTAAAGATGGTTGGCTTTATGGTTATGGATATTTATGGTCTTTTGACAAATTACAACTGTGTGTCTAGTTTGAAATTCTTCTTTCTGTCCGGGACGGACACGACTTCTTCTAATAACGCTAGAAGACACCCGCGAGCTCCATTTCTGGGAGGTTGGTGTTGATGGTGCGGTTGTTTTTCACATTGAACAAGTGGGTTGGGTTTATAAGATGGGTCGGATCAGGTTCAGCTGGGTGGACTTGTTTGGCATAACCCTCTTATTTATCAAGTGGGTTGGCTGAAAGATTCGTTTTCATTAAAATGGACGACTTTTGTTGTTGATGAGATGGACTATAAAAAAAAAAAAAAGGAGGATCAAACCCTTACTAAGTTGATGAATCCTCCAATAGTTGAACTACATAATAGTGCAAATCATTTACTCGAGACTTTTATGTGTGAGACTTTTTTCCACAAGTTTTTTGTCAATATTTTAATTAGAATCACTAACAAAATTATAACAGGAGCATATATTGTGAAATAAATTTTGTGACATTTTGTTTTGAGTTTAGTATAACTTTTGCTATAGTACACTACACCCTATCAGGTAATATATTGTACTCCCTCTGTCCCTAAATGAGTGTCCATTTTCAGAAAATCTTTGTCCCAAAATGAGTGTCTTTTTCAAACATAACTTTGTCTCTAAATATTTTTTTTCGAATTTTTTTCACCGGTCTCTTTATACTTGCAAAACTAAATGTTTGCATAGAGGATTACAAGATTATATATGAATTTTGGCCATCAAATTGTACAAAAAGTTGAGATTTTCGGATGTCCCTTAAAATGAAATTTGGACACTCATTTAGGGTCAGAGGTAGTAATAAATAAATTTACTTGTCTGAGATTCGATACTGCCCAATTATTTTGTCTTTTGGTGAGTGTGTGCGGGCAGGTGCAGGTCCAATATAAATCCATTAATGACTAGTACAGTACAAGACTGTGAATCTCTGTTGATGACACAAAAATAATTCAACCCTTTTTTTATTTTTATTTTTATTTTTGAGCAAAAATAATTCAACCCTAAGATCAAAGGGAACAGGGAATTTAAAAGTCCCTTTCAATTAGTATTAATCTATGTTTTTATGTTAACAACCAAACATACAAAACATGATCAACAACTTCCTCGAAACACCACTAATTGACTTCCATCAATTAATTAATATTTATTTATGTTACTCATTTAAATTAGCTACTAATATTGTAGTATAATTAATTAATAATACCCCCCTTAAAATAGAGATTAGTAGCTTTAAAAATTAAGATTTTCACATGGTTTCAGTACTAGATTAGATGAGATGTCTTCGTCGTTTCTGTATTTATTATCAAGAATTTAAATTGAGTTAAGAATTTTATTTTGTTGCTAATGAACAAGAGTAGACGAGTTGAATAGGACGTGCGTGCATTTAATCAAGTGGTTAATATGTCCGTTTTTGTTAATAAAATTTCACACTTGTGAAGAGAATCGTGATTACAGATCTAGTAAACGTATGTAATATGATTTGTATTTTAAAAAAGTTTAACTTGTTAAATAAAATTTTATTTATATATCTATTTCTCTTGCAGGGGGAGGAGAAAGAGGTGAAATGTGACATCCGAATCCAGCAATAAATAAATAAATAAATAAATAAAAAATTGCACATTCAAGTTTTTCTGGATTTCGTTCCCTGGTTGACCTGCAACCTTTACAACTTCAACAAGCTAATACGTTTTATTTTTATTTTGATTTTATTTTAACAAGGTAAATGCTGTTTATAGGATTTATTTTTTAATTTTCAGACGTTGAATACATTTTTTAAAAAAGACTTGACAAATGCAACAATGCAAGTTGCAAATATAAGCATCTTTTGCTTCCCTCAGTCGAATTTATTTTTATTCTTAACAATATCTTCTTGCTCTTTTTTTTTTTTTTTTTTTTCCCTGAAACAATCTTGCTCTTTTTTTAGTTGATGTTACGTACTCCCTCCGTCCCAGTTTAAGGTTCTTACTTTCCTTTTTGGTATGTCTCAGTTTAAAGTTCTTAGTTGTTTTATTCTTTAAATAGCAAAGTATGAACAGTGTTTTGAATAATATTGTCCTCATAAAATTCATATATTACAAAAAAACCATCACTTACCTATCTACTTTTCACTCACTTACTTTATGAATGAACAATTATATCTTCTACACACTACTATTCTTGACTCAAATTTGTCTTAGTTTCTTCATATGCATGCAAAGTCAAATAAAAAAACTTTAAACCGGGATGGATGCAGTAGTACATAAACTCTGGCACCTTCAAATCAAAATCAAAGTGGAACTAATTTTTCAGGACGGAGAATAAATACTTGTTTCAGTATTTTTTTTTTTTGTTAACAAATGGTAGAATAGGGATATTGAAAATACTGGATTAAAAAAAAAAAAAACTAATTTATTTCCACATAATAATATTGGAGTTGGTATGATTTCATCATAATATTTGAAATCGAAAAACCTAGAAAAAGAGGCTACGATGTGTTTGGTGCAATGTCAATATATTTAGTGATTGTTGCCCTCACGTTTCAAGGTCTATGCATATTTGGTAGCTTACTTTCCATATTTGAAACTTTTGGGTGAAAAGCAAAGAAAAAAAATGAAGTTTTGGATTAACTTTTTGACAACCAAACATGACACTAAAGTCACACTTCAAAACTAGAAAATATCCAAAACAAGCTTGACACTTATTTTGTTTTAAGCAATAAACTCACAAATTATGGCAGATAATTAAAACACTTTACCTAGAAAAATACAATATAATTACATGCCCTAATTTCAACTTCATATTTTCTCAGATTTTCAGTAGGTAAAACTTCTTACGTCTCAAAATGATCTTTCCATTGTCATTTCTCATTTTCTCAAAATGTTCTTCTCATTTTTATAGTTTAGGCTAAAGAGTGCATAAACAAAACACGAATAGTAACGTAAGTGTTCATATTTTTTTTTTTAAAAAAATCAATAGTTAAATAAGAAAATTATTTTGAGACGGAGGTAGTAAAAAAAAAAGGTATAATCCCACTTTTTGATACCAACCGAACAATTACTTATAATAGGTAGTAATGTTTAGTGTTTAAATGTCGACATACAGATTTGTGTAGTTAGTTAAATGTCGGATTTCGAACCGCTCCACCGGGGAGTTAGCTTCACCCAATGGTGCCGATTGGAGCCACCTCATTTTAGCTACACCCAATGGTGCCGATCAAGGCCACATGTGTCCGAATTCGGTGGGACCCACAAAAAATTGAAATCATCTTAGCCGCACACCCAATCGGCACGCCTATGTGGCCTTGATCGGCACCATTGGGTGGAGGGGTGGAGCTAACTTGGGTGGAGCGGTTCCGGGTCCATTAAATGTCACTCTCACATTTTGTTCTATTTGTAACTAACAAACATTGACTATAGGGCCTCTCTTTTGAATTCCTAAAAGACTTCCACATGTGAATTTATATTGGGACAATTAATCAATATTTTTCACCTAAAATCCTTCATAATAAGGTATTTACGAAATTGGTATAAATTTAGTTGCATATAGCATACAAAAATAAACATTTTATGCCTCTTGCCACATTTTGCTGACGAGCTAGCTAATGAAAGTCGTGTTAACCGGAGAATATGAGCGCAACTGCTCACTCCTATTAAGCCTATAAATGAGTTGAGTTGAGCCTAGAATAAAATTTCTCGAGTTGAGCTCACCTGAGCTAGAGTATAGAGCGGGGTAAAGAATGCAGTTGAACTTTTTTATTCTCGAGTTGAGCTCACCTGTGCTAAAGTATAGAGCGGGGTAAAGAATGCAGTCGAAGCAAGTCTGACTGCCTCAAATAAATTAATCAAGTGACCAAGTAAATATAGAAAATTTAATAAAATACACCTAATAAATCCAAATAATTCGAAATGAAAGTAGGTTTATGAGCAGATTCTGTGCCCTTTAAGTGGGAGATCAAATATTGAGACAATCCCTACTTGTTTGGTTATAATTGAGGGACATGAAACCCACCATTTTAGGGGTCCATAACTCATAAAGGGTGCCTCCTCCATCTTCCCATACTTGTACCCAAACAAAAAACAAATAATGCAAACACCACCCTCTAGTTTATATATATATATATTTCCCTTCATTTAAGAAAAATATTTTGACAAGTCATTTTAAATATATACAACGAATAATAAGTTTCATATTTTGATTTTGATAATTTTATTGAATTTAAAGAAAATTTAATTATCATCAAAAAAATCTAAAATAAATAGTTATTGATATTATCCTTATGAGAACAAAGAAAGTTGATATTCTTATAAAATAAAATATTCTTAAACATGAATGATTCACTCATTTGATTTCCTTTTTCCCTTTACATGCAAACCTCCAACTGCATTAAAATTTAAATAAAAAAGTAATATGTCTTTCTTCTTTAGCAGACAATGTTTTTTATGATTGTTACCATTTCCCACACTTTCCACCCCTTCATAATAGTGTCTAGATCCTCAATATCACCCACATTGTCTTTTTATCCTTTTTTTTCTTCCACTTTTCAGCTAAGATATCACATTTCGCAAGAGCTCTAAAACTATCATGCACACAAGTGGCCAAATCATGCCCGGATTCGGGTTTTAGAAAGTCTCCAATATGCTAAGTTCTTTATTCATTTTGATCTTGATTATTCGTATAGAAAAAAACATACGTGAGACGGTCTTACACATGAGACGAGTTTTATTGAGAGAGTAAATGGGTTGCCCCTTACGGGTGGGGAAGGGCAAGCCCATTTTCTCTATCATCGAGACCCGTCTCATGTGTGAGACCGTGTTACACAAGACTTCCTCACAACTTAGAACTGATGCACAACGAAAAAACACTATTAAAAATCAAACTTAAGCCATCTACTTGATAATATAAAGCTTTAAACGGAGTACATTATAACAAATTATGTGAGTGAGTGCACTAGCACCCGCGAAGCCACTTGAAACACATGTTAGTCATCCTACCAAGAGTTGGTCTCCTGTAAAACGCATTTTTTCTAGTGGTTAGGAAAAACGTGTTTTTCAAAGTCGCCTGACACTTATTAACACACTTACTGGACATTCGTAACACAGAAACTGGTCATCCTAAATATTGTTACTCGCTATCTATTAGCACTTCTGCTACTCTAAAAAAAAAATCAGAAAAAACCTTCTAGCTATCACTTTCAAAGGTTCTGGCTATCAATCTCATATCCAGAAGGCTTTATATTGATATCCAGAACCCTTCTGGCTATCACTTTCAAAGGTTCTGGCTATCAATCTCATATCCAGAAGGCTTTATATTAACATCCAGAACCGTTTGAGAAGTTCTGACTATTTACAAAAATGCCACCGCACGTTTTTTTAAAACACGCTTGGCTATCTCTTTCACAGTTTCTAGATATCAATCTCATATCCAGAAGGCACTATATCGATATCCAGAACCGTTGAAAAGTTCCAACTATTTACAAAAATGCCACCGCGCATTTTTTAAAAACACGTTTTTCCTAAGTGTTTCGTAAAGCGCGTTTTACGCAAGATTTTGGCTCCTACCAATGGTGAAGCTTTGCATATGTCATGGGGGTCACGACCCCTTTCAATTTCAGAAAGTTTAATTTTTTGTACTTCTAAGGCTCCGTTTGTTTGTTTGGAGGAAAACATTTTCGGAACAATATTTTTGCATTTTTTATGTTTATTAAGCATCGGAAAATGGGGAAAATGTTTTTCGGAAAATGGGTTTACCCATTTTCTAAGGAAAACAACTTACCTCCACCTAAATAAGTTGTTTTCCAAACTTCACTCTTCACTCCCCCAACTACTTGACATGAATTTTTGAGAAAAAAAAAATTAATGATACAAAATTATTTTTTAAAACTCCTCCACCTCCGGCTCGCCCCTTTCCCACACCACCCATCCCACCCCGACCCACCTCACACACCCCCCCCCCACCAACAAAATAAAATAAAATTAATTCTAATATTAAAATTATTTTTGTACATCTCCCCCACCCCCACCACCCACCTCCCCCCACCTACCCCACCATCCACCCCCTACCCAAAAAAAAAAAAAAATTATTTTTGAACACGTCCCCCACCTCAACATCACCCATCCCACCTCAACCCCCACCCCCATTCAAATTTTTTCTCATATTAAATTATTTTTTGCTCATATGAAAATATTTCTGGAAAATATTTTCCTTAGATTTTCCAAACAACCAAAAACATGTTTAGGTCATTTTCCGAAAAATATTTTTATTTTTCGGAAAACATTTTCTGGAAAATCATTTCCGAAAAATATTTTTCCCCAAACAAACGGAGCCTAAGTTATAAAACTGGTTTTGTACTATTAAAAATGATGGGTTTGTGCAATTTGACCTTTTTTAAAAAAATAATCAATTTATACTAACTTATTATATGGACCACCTTCTATACTAAATTTGGATACAACGATTGTAATATTTTTTTTTCCAAAAACAACTTCGACCCCCATTTTAAATAAATTATGGCTTCGCCACTGTATCTGACCCCTTAATTTTGAAGTTATGTCATTTTACGGTCATCTTTAAATTTAGAAATTATTATTTTACACATAACATTACCTTTTCCAATTTTAACCCCTTACATTCAAGAAAAAAATTACTTTTCACGAAATACTGGCTTCGACACTGATAACACTTGTTCACGGTTTGCAACCGCCGGTCCACCGTTTATTTTTTTTCTTTTAAATTTTAATTTTTTAAACAGAAAAAACAATTTTAATACTATTTTATTACCTTTTTTTTTTTTTTACAAAAAAGTAAAGAAAAAATGTTTAAAAGATTTAAGAGGCTCATCCCTCTTTTCTTTTATATACTCAACAATTTTTTATTATTTTTATTCACTGAATTTGGCTAACAATTCAGTCAAAACTCAACTTTTCTTGCCAACTTTCCCTTACTAACGTTTAGTTCTAATAATACCGTTAGAAATTTAACGATTTTGACGGTTTGTGAATGTTTTCTAACGGTGTTGCTGACGTTTAGGTTCTTGGTTCGGTCTAGGCGGTTTGGAACCGCCGGTTTACGATTTCCAGAGGGGATGAACCGGAACCCGCACGTGTTACAAACGGTCCCGGTTCACACGGTTTCGTTTTTCTTCAAGGTTAAAGGCGGTTCTAGGTTTTCCGGTTCCGATTCCGGGCCGGTTTGGCGGTTCCGATTCCATTTGGCCACCCCTACTTAAACTCACGATACATAGTTGATGAGATCATATAATGATTTTATGTCTTTTTATATTATTAGATTTTATATGATGTCCTTAAATAAAATTTAAACATTTATTTTAACACATTTAAAACAATAAAGCTTAAAAAACCATACACTGCACGGGTAGTAGTCTAGTTTAACATATGTTTCTACCACCAATGACCTTTTGGTCTACTGGTATCCATGTGGGTGTGTTATGAGTGTGTAAGGGCTTCCTTTAGGGGAGGTCCTGTGTTCGTTTCCCCCCTTGGAGAATGTGGAGAGCCTAAAGTTTCTTAGCCCCATAGGGGTTGCTTGTGCAGCTATAGGTGATCATTTAGATGGCGCGGGACGTATATGGCAAGAGGACTACCAGATGGCACAAAGACGTCTATGGCAAGCAAACTACCAGATGGCGCAGAACGTCTATGAGAGATTGCAAAATCAACTTGTAGAGCAAGTATCATTCGCTGTAATAGGTTCGATAATGGTAAAACTCCATAAGAACTTGTAATATGCAGGGCTATAGATAGATCAGCAGTGCTGTAAACTGTAATAAACTCTATAGAGGTTTGTAAACATATGTTTACAGCACTGCTGTAAACATATGTTTCTACCATTGCATTAACTATTCTTTTACTTCTCTAGAAATAATTCCTAGGAGTGTTGATCAATACGACGAATGTCGAACCTCGTTTAGAATGTCATGACTGAATAAGAGTGAAAATATATATTATCCATTCGTGAAAAAAAAGGAGTCAATTGTAAATTGGGGAAAATATAAATTGGGGCGAAAAATACTGTACATAGCATTATGTGCAGATACAATTATTTTCTTCTTAACGGAGTTACATTATCTTCAATGTAGGTTTTGGAGGAAATTAGTTCCTCTATAAGTTATAAAAAGTTCACTTTTTAATCTTTAAGCCCTAAACCTTAAGCTCTAAACCCTATAAAAACAAGACTTTTTATAACTTATGGATAAACTAATTTCCCCTAAAAAATTTTGATCTTCAATTATTCAGAATATTTATTATTTTTTTCTACTATTTTCTTAGTTACAACTGGGGATGGAAGAGAGTGCTGTAATGAAGTGCTACCCATTAAGACAATTTAATGGGTTCATGGGACTTACAATTGAATTTAATGTTATTCTCCCAACCATCGCAACAATAAATAATCTCATTTAAAATAACTTTACAATCTGAATTTAATTTAATGTTATTCTTTAAGGTTTTAGTTCCTTTTTTGGTGTAATTTATCACAGTTTAATATGGAATTTTAAAATACAAAAACACGAGCATTAATCGTTTTGTAATATAGTTTCTTTATTGATAATAATTGTTATTAAAATCAAGGAAAGAACATCCACTCAACCAAAAATTAATAATATTTCTTTTCTATATTATTACACATTCTTTTTGACATTTCTATGGTGCATTTCGTTTTCTTCAAAAAGGTTTCTAATTTAAGTAAGCAAGTGGTAATATAATACTTTTTCCTCCATCACGAAAAGATAGTTTTATTTACCGTTTTTGTCTATCTTATAAAGTTAGTCTCATTTGTATAATTAAAGGAGTTAACTTTATTTTATTGAACTTTATAGGTGAGAAAAAAAGAGAGTGACGTGATGGTGAAAGACGTAGGAAAAATAGAGGAGGATAGCAATGGAAATGAATTTGTATTGTTAATATTTTTGAATAACTAAATGAGATTAATATTATAGGATTGAGGAAGCATTAATTTATTTAGGAATTTAAATTTGTTATTTTCTTTGTCTAGGATAAAAAGTAAGAATAATATTAGTGAATAAGGAAAAAGGTGAAAGAAAATAGTAGCTTGAAGCTCACATTATTCCTATGCGTTCAATCAAACGTGTGTGTTGGAGCTGAGCAGGAGTTGGTGGGTCAACAGTTTGATTTTAATTACTGGGGACCAATCTTAATTCATATGGACGTGCTGATTGAGACCAAAAAATTAAAATAAAAAATCTTTGTCTTAAAATATAAAATTATTTAAAAATTATGAGTAATTTTAAATATTTATTTTAAAAATTACACTAATAATTAAAAAAAAAAAAAAAAAAAAAAAAAAACAAAGGGGGCCATCAACCCCCCAAGACTAAGGGTAGGTCCGCCCCTGACCAAACTAACCTTTATATGTCTTGCAATTTTTTTTTCAATAAACCAAACAATAAATAAATACACCATTCTTCCCAATTTAACATTTTTATTTTGATTTTGCACGGGGATTAAGAAAAAATATTATTATGAGTATGAAAAGTAAAGTAGGAAAGAGAAAGTAGGTAGAGAGTTTTTGTTGTGAGAATGACATGTGGGTCGCATTGTCTATTTTATTTTAGGTAATGAAGTAAAGTAAAAACTTTAAATTAGGACATAGTAAAATGGAAAGAACTTTAAAGCGGGATAAAGGAAGTACACGTTTTAATGCAAAGTTAAAAAAACTACTCCCCCTGTCCCTAAATGAGTGTCTATTTTTAGAATTTTTTTTGTCTCAAAATGAATGTCCATTTTGATCATAACTTTGTCCCTAAATATTTTTTTTTTCGATTTTTTTTTCACCGGTTTCTTTATACTTGCAAAAACTAAATGTTTGTAAAGAGAATTACAAGATTATATAAAGATTTTGCCACCAAATTATACAAGAAGTTATATCCCTTAAAATGGAATTTGGACACACATTTAGGGAGTAATACAATTATTTGGATAAGAAAGAAAAAGAGATGATGTACAAGCAATGTTCTAAAAATCGCTAGGCGGCCGCTAGGCGTCGGAGCTGGGCCTAGCGCCTAGAGGCCTAGGCGGAGCCTTGAATATGACATAATTTATAATATTTTGGTGAAATAGTGTTGAAAATGTCACCGGAATATACAAACAATTAATTTAAATGTATATAATAATAAATTTAATACAATTTTCCATTGAAAATATTTATATTAAAAATTGTAGGTGGGGCCTTTAGATAATTTTGAAGTTACTCGCGGCATTTTAATAGGAATTTAATGCAAATTTACTTTTATTATCTGGTCTAGGCGGATTTGAATTAGGCGCGGCGTTCTATGACCGCCTAGCGCCTAGGCGGTCGAGGCGAAGGATTTTTAGAACAATGTGTACAAGAGAGATTGTCTACATTTTTTATTTTATTTTTTCGAAATCAGACTGTCTACATTTTGGAAGGATAACTTGGTGCCCATGGGTTGAAGAGTTTGATGTAAAACATATTCCTAATTATTCGATTTTATAACATCAATAAAGATTTTGTGAGGGTATAATCGGAAGTGCATGGTAAAAGTTGTATTGAAAGTTGAAATATACCGTATGACATTAGAATCTTGAAAAACAATTGTGATATTATACATCATCCAATATACTCCTTCCGTCCCAACTCACTTTCCAAAATAACATATTTTTTTATAATATTAATTCACTCTACCCCACCACTCATTATCTCTCTTTATTTTCCACCACTCAATTTATTCAACCAACACTACTATTTACTTCACTCATTCACTCTCTCCATTTTCTACCACACATTTTCCTTATTTTTTTCTTTTTCCTTAGTTTTGTGCCCACCTCTTAGGTGGCGTTTGGTTCGGCAGAAAAAAAATGAAGGAATGGAATGGTCAATGGAATGGGAATCCTGAAGGAATTGGAAAGGAAAAAATTGGTCAAACCTTGTGTTTGGAACGGAATGGAATTGAATTGCCATTCAATTCCTTGGTAATTAATGTTTGGTTTCAAGACAAAACTGTTGGAATGGAATAATAATAATAATAAATAATAATAATAAATAATAATAAGTAATAATAATAATAATAATAATAAATAAATAATAATAATAATAATAATAAATAATAATAATTATTATTATTATAGAAATAATAATAATAATAATAAATAATAATATTATTATTAATATTTATTATTTATTATTGTTACTATTATTATAATAATAATAATAATAATAATTATTATTATTTATATTATTATTACTATTATTTATTATTATTATTATTATTATTTATTATTATTATTAACATTATTATTATTATTATTATTATTTCCTATTATTATTATTATTTATTTATTTTTATTACTATTTTTATTATTTATTATTATTATTATTTATTATTATTATTATTATTTATTACTATTATTTATTATTAACATTATTATTATTTCATATTATTATTTATTTTTATTACTATTATTTATTATTATTAATATTATTTATTATTATTAATATTATTTATTATTTTATTATTATTATTTAATAATAATAATAATAATAATAATCATTTATTATTATTATTATTATTTGTTATTATTATTATTATTTATTATTATTATTATTTCATATTATTATTATTATTATTATTATTTATGTTTATTACTATTATTATTTATTATTATTATTATTATTTATTATTATTATTATTATTTATTAGTTTTATTATTATTACTTATTATTATTATTTATTAATAATAATAATTATTATTTATTATTATTATTATTTATTATTTATTATTATTTATTTATTATTATTACCATTTATTATTATTATTATTATTATTTTTTTTTTATTCATTCAATTCCATCAATGGAATGAAATGGATGGAATTGAGCATTCCTCCCCTTTTATGATGGAATGGTGAATTCCTTCATTTGAAGGAATTGATCATTCCAATGGAATGAAAATTTTGAAAAAAATGAACCAAACATGGCAATGGAATTGGTCAAAGGGAATTGGGCATTCCATTCCCCCACTTTACCACGATCCAAACGCCACCTTAGGTGTTAAGTGAGGTGGGACGGAGGGAGTATACATTTATATAAGGTTATCCAACATCTTATTAGATCACTTTGTAATATTGATTTGTCGTGTAATAATCTTCTCATTTGTTACTTTTTTATTATCTTAATTTTTTTTACATTTCTATAATTTAGACTTAAATTTAAATATACATAAACACAACATAGCAAGTGAAGCACGTGTTCATATGTTCAAAATTTTGAATAATCAAACATATCATTTTAAGATAAGATATAAAATGAAAGGGATTACAAATGCCGCTTAAACTCATGCGTCAATGAAATGCATTTTTGACCTATAATATACTCTCTCTCCGTCCCACCTTACTTGAGACCGGGCACAATAACTAAAGAAAAAAAAAAAAAAAAAAAAAATGTGTGGTAGAAATGAAGAGTGAGAATGAGTGGGGTTAATAGTAGGTTGGTTGAATGAATCGTGTGGTGGAAAATGAAGAAAGGGAATGAGTGGGTGGGGTAGATTGAATATAAAATTACAAAAAGTTTATCATTTTGAGGAGTCTCAAGTAAAGTGAGACGGACCAAAATAAAAATAAATCTCAAGTGAGGTGGGACGGAAGAAGTAAAGACTAAAGTACCCACACATGTATTGACTAGCTACATTTGCATTCTCCTTTAGTCCCACTTAATGTGCAGACTTGCTAGTTTCCGTAGTGTCATTCATAAATCTCACTTTTCAAATTGAAATAGTATACTCCTTTATCATTCTTGTGTTGGATTAGTAAATGTGGACATTTAGTTAGCAAAGAAGGAAGGAGTAGTACTCTCCCTCTGTCTCAGAAAGATAATCTCATTTTGATTTTTATAGTCAACATAAATGAACTTTGACCAAGCATTGGTGTCAATCTAATAATAACAATGAAATATTTAAAATTATTATTGATTAAATCACTTAATAATTTGTCAATTACAATTTTTAGAATTTTACAAGAATGATTAGATAGACATCAATGTTCGGTCAAAGTTAATTTATGTTGACCATAAAAAATCAAAATTAAACTGGGCACAATGGGAAGGATTACATGATATTAACATATACTACCACTTGATCAAAGTCAAGTGAGTTTATCTCATGTTCCCTTCCAAAAAATAATGGGTGTGGAAAGGAAACAAACACTTTTGATCTCAATCATTAACAAGAAACATACCAAGAAACTTACAAACCCATAATTAACTATCAACTAAAACTATGTTGCAACTATAACTGAATTTTACTTTGATTATTTTTATGGTCAATGATCTGGCAATAGAACTTTCTTTCCAAGCCCTCTCATTCCATTTTTTATAGATCCCAATTTAAGGTGAGACAGAGTCAGAAAAAAAAAAAAAAATACACCCTAAAATATATATTAAAAAAATAATCATCCTATTCAATACTACATACAACTCCCATCAAGAAACTTGCCATCATTACCCTTCTCCTTCACACACAAAAACACACACAAATTCCCTCTTTAGATGTTCTTAGTACAAGCCTAAGAAAATTGAAATCAAAGTACCAATCTTTTCACACAATACCCATTTCACACACACATTTTCTTTCTTAGACAAATCTCAAGCTTGTACCTTTGCAATTTGTATAGAAAACAAAGTACAAATCACCCCCAAAGAAAAAAAAAATCCCATTTTTCACCCACACTGTGTGTGTTGTGTGTGTATTTTTTGGTGCACAATGAGGGACTTGGTATCATGTTATAGTGAATATGCAGTCCAAATCTCAGAAGCCTCTTCTTGTACTTCTTATCCAAATACTGCATCTTCTTGTGTGCCAATTCCTCTGTCTCAAACCTCTCTGATTCCTTCAATCCAAATTGCAGTCACTTGTCTATACAAAACAATTCTCTCCACCAAGAAATGCCATCTGATTACAGTCACATGGTGCAAGAACAACATCACCCAAGGCCTCCTCATCAACTCCGGTGACGATCCGGCCACCGCCTTCCGCCTCAACACGAACAATTCCCGGTTCTTCCGCAGCAAGAGGAAAGGCTACAAATCGCTCGAAATCAACGGATCGAAGTTCGAGGTGTTTTGGGATCTTTCATCAGCTAATTACAACAATGGACCTGAACCCATTGGTGGTTATTATGTTCTAGTCATGATTGATTCAGAATTGGGTCTGTTTCTTGGTGATATGGCTCAAGAAGCCGCCATGAAAAAGCTTAAAACCCAAAACAGAGCATCGAAATTCTCTCTGATTACTCGACGAGAGAATTTTTCCGGAAATACCCTTTACTCCACCAAGGCTCAATTCTGCGAAACTGGGGTTTGGCATGATATTGTGATCCGGTGTAGTGGGGAGAATGATGGGGTGAAGTACCCTGTTTTGACAGTGTTCATTGATAAGAAAATGGTGATTAGGGTAAAGAGGCTGCAATGGAATTTTAGAGGGAATCAAACGATTTTTGTGGATGGATTGCTGGTTGATTTAATGTGGGATGTTCATCATTGGTTTTATGATCTGAATAATCCGGCGAATACGGCGGCCGGAGGTGGTGGCGGGTATGGCGTGTTCATGTTCAGGACGAGAAGTGGGATGGATAGCAGGCTATGGTTGGATGAGAAGTTGGTGAAGAAAGAAGATGATAAAGTTGAATTCTCATTGTTAATCTATGCCTGTAAGAGCTAGTTTTTTTTTTTTTTTTTTTTTTTTTTTTTTTTTGTGGAAAAAAATCTCTTCATTTTCTTTTCTTTTTCTTTTCATTGATCTTTAATTTATTTTTGGTCTTTGTTGATAATTACAGCTTTCTGATGAAATTTATACTTGAATTTTTTGTTGTTAGTTAATTGAAAGTAACTTGGAATGCAGAATCAATTGTGATTGATAACAATGGATTGGATTTGATCTTCTCTTTCTCTGTTTTTACACACACAATATGTATAGTATATCTGTATCTGTAAGTAATTGCATGGATATTATAATCCCTCCCCATCTGTCTCGAAATAAATGTCGCAACTTTTTGTACGTTAGTACGAATGGACTTTAAATATTAATTTTAAATAAAGTTATTTATTTTAATAAAAATTAATAATATTATTGTTAATAATATTTATATCAGTGTGTTAGTAATTAATTTCCTTAAGGAATTGCCAATGTTCTAAAAATCGGCTTAGGCGGCGCCTAGGTGCTACGCTGTGGTTTTCCGCCGAGATTTGCTTCAAATAGGTGAAATTAGTGTTGGGTGTCAACCCAAGTCCCACATCGGCAATTGAAAAAAGAATTGCTAAGTATATAAACGTGTCCAATATTATACTAATGTGGAGTGGTGAGGGTGGTCGCGGTCCCAACAATTAGGGGATAATCGGCTAGGCGGTCCAGGCGGAGTAGGCGCCGACTAGGTGTCTTGTGCGCCGACTAGGCGGCTTGGGGGCCGAGATACTCCAACAGGCTATTTTTTTAAATTTTTTTTAATTCGTCTTCTTAGAACGACGTCGTTGGTCAAGGCTCGTCAAACAAAACCCCAGTCCCAAATCGTTCTGAGTCTCTCTCTGCACGCAAATTGGAAATTAATAAAGAGAGGATGAAATAAGCTTTGGGGGATTTTAGAAGATCTCTAAGGAGATACCATAGGGACTAGGGAGGCACTGCTAAATTCAGTATTGGCCTCAAACTCAAAGTGACAACCAAAAAAAGAAAGGAGGTAGAGAATCTCCTTGGAGAGGAATGATAACTCCAGTTGGTCTATTCACCTGAAGTACTTTCATTTTGGCAAATACTACTTCCGACCCACCATACTTGACACTCAAGAGGTGGACGAAAAATAATAAAATAATGGAAATGTGTGGTAGAAAATGAAGAGAGAGAATGAGTGGAGATAAATAGTAGTGTTGGTTGAATAAATTGAGTGGTGGAAAATGAAGAAAGAGAATGAGTGGTGGGGTAGAGTGAATATAAAATTATAAAAAGTAAGTTATTTTAAAAACATGATTTTTTATAACTTATGGAGGAACTAGTTTCCTCCAAAACACTCTTTATTTAGGGCAAGAAAACTCACATCGATAGGAAGTAAGAAAAAGTAATGCGCCGTTTCCTTTATAAATATACTTCACTCGTTAGGATTTTAAGAAGAGCAAAAGTTTGTGTCGTTGCGTTTATAATATGCTTAGGGCAACTCCAATGGTAGTCCTTATTTTGATACCCATGAACACTATTCACATGGGTATCAAAAAATCATCTCCAATCATAGGTATCAAATTAATTTTTTATAGTGAAAAAAATTATTAATAGTTTTAATATAATAAAAAATATCAAAATATGATCATTGTTTTTCTATAAAATGTTAGGTTTGAAAATGTGAATATTTAAAAAGTCCATCTCACATTATGGTCCTTAGCAAGGTAGCAAATTTGCTACCTTTGCTAGGACTACACCAAAATTTGATACCTACGCTTTTTACTATTGGAGTTACTAGGACCTTCACATAGGTATCAAAATTTGATTTGATTTTGATATTCAATGTTGGAGTTGCTTTTAGGGTTTCCGATTAACATGGAGATAGTTATCATACATAAACTTTATGGAGGAAAACATTTAAGCTAGTGTGCGTTAAGGATATTTAAAAATATTGAGAAATGTAAAAGAATCTACATTCTTGTAATATTGAGAAAAACAATTAATGATTTTAGTTTGGGGGAATGTGATGAAATAGTATATCGCGTTGTCCTTTGTGTTGTGTGCATTTATGATTTTGGTATTTCTTGGCAATTTATCTTTCTTGTAGATGATCGATCTAATAATTGATCAGGGCAGAATGAAGGACTTAAGTACAATGACTTGTTTTGATCACTAGTCTGCTATAAGATGTAACTCATATTAAAATCATTGCGAATATTTTCATTTTAGTTGCATCTCATTTGTTATTTATCATTGTTGAGTGATTGATCTTGTTTAACTCTCACACATTAGTTGTAACGCCCCGAATTTTCTTACTGTATCTGAGCATTTAATGGCATTAAATAACAATAATTAATACCTCAATTTAGGGTTCACAACTGACCTTTTATTACATCATCAATTCAAAATAAATGCGGAAGCGTAACTTAAAAACTTGTCTTGGCAGGTAACAACCCTAGCCATCAATGTACTTTAACTTACACCAATTAAATAAGATTCTTAAAATAACTAACTAAGAATTCTTCAATCTGCCGTTCTTCCTACGGCTGCTCTCCTTCTCTTGCCCTTCTACTTAAATCCTGAAATAAAATTATAGAGAAGGGATGAGCGAACGAATGCTCAGTAAGTTCATACGTGGCCTCTCCGGTTACTAAGGAGAGACGACCAGAACAAATACTATGAATAACTTTTACAAGGACAGGTTCAGTTACTTTTGATTCAAGACTGCAGAACAATACAGCCGTGTTACTTTTAAGATTTTACTTTCAAAGGGTTATGTCACTACAATCCAAAGGGATTCATTCAAGTTCCGTCAATTCCAAGGTAACGTACATTATAACCTCAATGCCAAAGGTACAATTTTGTACACCTAGCTTTTTTCAAGCCATTAGTGTAGGCCGTAACATATATGGTATCCACACATATATGCTCGGGGTCTAGAATTATCCTTGTAATCAGACAATTCCTGAGAGAGTGCATGTGATCACTCATGCAATCCCTAGTTTAAGGACGAGTCTTTTCTAACTGGACTGTCCCGTCAATGTCTTTTCTAACTGGACATTGGCCACTCTAACAAGTAAGTGATTAACTTACAAGTTAGAATGAGAACATACTAAGGTATAAGTATGTGATAACAAGTTTCAATCTTCGATACTTAGTAGATCAATGAGGACATCACTAAGTAAGGATTCTTCCAAAAGAACGTTCAATAACGCGGAGTTTATTCAAATACTATCATGCCATACTGATAGTCTAACTTGTAGAAAGAATATAGAATTCCAATAAACAAGAGTTCAAATAACAGTAAGGAACGTAATCCCTTACCTGAATTGCTTTTCCTTGCAATCTCCTCTCTGTGCAAATCTACAAGGCACCGAGTAGTTTACTTTAGTACTCTCTTATAATGTTAACTACTTCTAATTAGTTAACTGAGAGATGCGTTTTTACTTCTTTAATTCGTTACTCTTTTCCTTACGTTTAGGTTTCGGACTTGGATTTGCGAGTCAGTCCTTTAACTTTAATATAATTGTAATTAAGTCCTCTAACTTTGGTTTAATTACAATTTGGTCCCCCAAGTTTGGATTAATTGCAATTTGGTCCTTCAACTTTGGGTTAATTGCAAATTGGTCCTTCAACTTTCAATTATTGTCAATTAAGTCTTTTGACTTTTAATTATTGTCAATTAAGTCCTTTAACTTTCAATTATTGTCAGTTAAGTCCTTTGACTTTCAATTATTGTCAATTAAGTCCGTTGACTTTGGTTCTTTGTTCATAAAGGTCCTCCAAGTTTCTTTTTAACCACTTAGACCCCTTTAATCTCAAAGGTTTCCCTTTTTATTTCTTTTAACTTCAATCTTTTCAGTTTAATCCTTTTCCGTTAGGAAACTAACTGAAATCTTTTAATCTTCCCTCTTCTCGTTAACTTTCTAACTTTCAAGGTCTTTCAAATACTTATTTCATTTTCTCAAGTTAATTTTCTAACTTCCCAATGATTTTCCTAAGGTTCATACTTCCTTTCCGTTACGAACTTAACGAGAACACTAACTTCCCTTAGCATCTTAGATCAAGAATCAACACCCAATCTATATGGCCATAGCCGAATTCTCTATCATCAATATTCATTGATTTGGTTGATTTTTCTTGTTCTTTAATTTTTCAGAATTTTCCCAACATCAATTTATTCACAAACCAATAACAATAATCATTAAAATCAACAACACAATTTTCCCCTCTCATTTAGGCCATTCGGCCGAACCCATTATGGGTGTAAACCCATATTTTTTTTTCTTTTTGTTAAATCCTAATTAACCTTAATTCCTTATTTGTTCAATCCCCATACATTATACAATATTGATTTATTCAATGCATGATCATAAATCAACCTTAAAATAAAGCTAGATATGGAGATCATCATTTTACCATAACATTTAGATCCAAACATTTAACCGTTTAAAATCTTGCCATTAATTTACTAGCATGCAAAACCCTAATCATTATTTCTTTTAAATATGCCTAGATTATGATTTACCCATCTAAATTCAATGAAATAATTTTTTAGAGGATGGGATTAGACATTACCTTGAGAATGATTGGATTAATCTTCAAAACAAATGTTGAATTCTCCTCCTTCTTCTCCTCTTGGCCGGCGGCTACTATGGGGAGGTAGGGTTTTTGTTTGTTTTGTTGTTTTGATAATTAAAGGTAAAAATCTAAAATTTTACTAACTAAGGTTTTTATATTGTGGGTAATAGTTATTTGGGTTTAACCCATTGTTTTAAATTCGGGCTAACCCATTTTGAGCCCTTTTACAACTTGGCCCAACTCTTTACTACCTAGTCCTTTCTGACTGCCCATCTGTCTGTGGATAAAACGCCGTACTCATGGTCAATTCTGTTCCCAATGCTTCCTGTATGCTGTTCCAAAATTTCGAAGTGAACCTAGCATCTCGATCAGACACGATTGTGACCGGGATTCCATGCAACCTTACTATTTCGTCGATATACAACTTGGCCAACTTTTCCAACGAATCAGTCTTCTTGATTGCCAGAAAATGTGCTGACTTCGTCAATCGATCTACTATAACCCATATGGCGTCATACTTCCCTGCCGTCTTCGGCAACCCACTTACAAAATCCATATCAATGTTCTCCCACTTCCATTCGGGAATTGGTAATGATTGCAGTAACCCTGCTGGCTTCTGATGCTCACTCTTAACTTGCTGACACGTCAGACATTTATGCACATACTCTGCCACATCATTCTTCATATTATTCCACCAATATGACTCCTTTAGATCCCTATACATTTTAGTACTCCCCGGATGTACAGAGAACTTCGAGCAATGAGCTTCTCTCAGTATCTCTCTCTTAATTTCATCATTATTTGGTACCCATACTCTCTTTTGGTATCTCAGAATTCCATCTTCGCCCATGTGAAGATCCTTCGCTTGCCCTTTTCCGATTAGAGCTTCTCTCCCATCGTCTAGCTCTTGTGCCTCTTTAATTCTGCCCAACAATGCTGGTTGTAACGTCAAACGCGCCAAGTACCCGTTTACTTTTACTATCAAGTTCATCTCCTTGACATCCTTCCATATGCTTACCCCCTTAGAGATCAACGTTGCCAACATTCCGTGACTCTTCCTACTTAAAGCATCTGCCACCTTGTTGGCCTTCCCAGGATGATACAATATTTCACAGTCGTAGTCCTTGAGAAGTTCTAGCCACCTCCGTTGTCTCATATTCAATTCCTTCTGCGTGAAGATATACTTAAGGCTCTTGTGATCTGTAAAAATCTGACATTTCACGCCATACAGATAATGTCTCCAAATTTTCAAAGCAAACACTACTGCTGCTAACTCCAAATCATGGGTCGGGTAATTCCTTTCATGTACTTTCAACTGCCTAGATGCATATGCTATCACCTTCTCATTTTGCATCAGTACACAGCCTAGTCCTTTCAACGACGCATCACTGTAGATAACAAAACCTTCTGTTCCTGTCGGTAGTGTTAATACTGGTGCAGATACTAATCTATTCTTCAATTCTTGGAAACCTTTCTCACACTCTTCTGACCAAACAAACTTGGCTGCCTTCTGCGTCAGCTTCGTCAATGGTCCTGATAACTTCGAAAATCCCTCTACGAACCTTCTATAGTAACCAGCTAAACCCAAGAAACTTCTTATTTCGGTTACTGTAGTCGGTCTTTCCCAATCCATTATTGCCTCTACCTTCGTCGGGTCCACAGAAATTCCCTCTTTCGATACTACGTGTCCCAAAAATGCTACTTTCTCCAACCAGAATTCACATTTCTTAAACTTGGCGTATAATTTCTGCCTCCTCAAAATTTCCAACACTAACCTCAGATGCTCAGCATGTTCTTCCTTTGTCTTCGAGTACACCAAAATATCATCAATGAATACTATAACACATTTATCCAAGTACTCCTGAAATATCATATTCATCAACTCCATGAATGCAGCTGGTGCGTTAGTTAATCCGAATGGCATCACGACAAACTCATAATGCCCATATATTGTCCTAAACGTTGTCTTCGCCACATCTACATCCTTGACCCTCAGCTGATGATATCCAGATCTAAGATCAATCTTTGAAAAATAACAGGCTCCTCTCAATTGATCAAACAAATCATCAATTCTCGGCAGTGGGTATTGGTTCCTAACCGTCACCTTATTCAACTCTATATAGTCAATACATAGTATCATAGATCCATCTTTCTTCTTCACAAATAGTACCGGTGCACCCCATTGTGATACACTCGGTCTAATCAACCCATTGTCTAACAGTTCTTGCAACTGTTCCTTTAGTTCTTTCAACTCCGTTGGAGCCATCCTGTACGGTGCTCTCGAAATAGGCGTGGTTTCTGGTGCTAAATCGATGGAGAACTCTACTTCCCTTACTGGTGGTATACCAGGAAAATCTTCAGGAAATACATCTTGAAATTCATTCACTACTTCAAGTGACTCTAAGGTTACTCCCTTCTCTTCTGTTTCACCTATGTATGCCAGGAATCCTACACATCCCTTCCTCAACATTTTACGGGCCTTCATCACCGAGATTAAGCCTACCCTTTCCTCGGCCTTGAACCCACGAATCTGTATTCTCCACCTTCTTCTCCTAGGAACGTCACTATTTTCTCTTGACAGTTCACGTTAGCTTGATGTAGAGCCAACCAATCCATTCCTAGTATTACGTCGAATTCCGACATATCCAGTTCGATGAGATCGATCTTTACATTCGTATCTCCGATTCCTAAGGTGCAATTTCTATAAGAGGTAGTGATGGGGATAGCGTCTTTAGTAGGTGTATCTATCACTAAAGGCATAAGTAACGTTTCTGGGTGCAGTTTTAACTTCTTTGCTACATCATTACTAACTACTGAATGAGTAGCCCCAGTATCAATTAATACATAAACATCACGAGAATTTAACTGCATTGTACCTGCCACAAGATCTGCATTTACTCCAGCTGCTTTTGCGGTCATGGTGTACATTCTACCACGGCCTCCACCGTTTCCTCCTCCGTTGTCCTTATTTCCTGCAGCTGGTTCGTCTTTCTTAGGTTCTGGGCACTTCCACTTCGGGTGTCCCACTTTCTTACAGTTATAGCACTGCCGCTCCTTGTAGAAACAAATCTCTGTCTTGTGAGCTCCATCACAGATGGTACACTTATCATTACTTGTGAAACCTTGGTTCCTGCCCTTATTCCACTCACGTCTGTTGTCATTGGAGTTCCGACCATTTCCGCTATGGCTGTTGTTGGAGTGTTTATTTCCATGACTGCCCTTATCGCGACCGTCGTCCACCGCTTTCCTCTTATTGTTATTGTGGTCTTTACGGCCCTTGTTTCTTTCTGCCTTTTCAGCTACTGTTTTTCCTTTCTCCTCTCGTCGGTTACGATAATTATCCGACTCCTTCTCCACTATCTTAGCCCTGTCCAGCACCGCCGAATACGTAGTCAGAGCTAACGGTGTGATTCTGTACCTGATTCTATCACTCAATCCTGCTTCAAATTTCCTTGCTTTCTGTTCTTCAGTATCGAAGAACCTTGGTGCAAACTCTAGCAGATCGGTGAACTTCTCACCATACTCAGCCGCTGTCAGGTTCCCTTGCACTAGAGTCAGGAATTCCGCTACCTTAGCGTTCCTTGTGCTCGCAGGATAATATTTCTCGTTAAAGATAGCCTTAAACATGGTCCATGTAAGTGCAGCGTCACCACGAGCCACAGCAGCTCGCTTTTCTGCCTCCCACCACGACTGAGCCTTCCCTTTCAGCATGATTGTCGCAAATACCACTTTCTGCTCCTCAGTGCAGTTCATTGTCTCGAATATGCGTTCTGTACTCTTAATCCAATCCTCAGGCTTCTCCTTAGCTGTGTCCGAGAATGAATCTGGATTCCTCCTTTGGAATAACTCAAGCGGGTCACGAAACGGAGCTTGTGGTGGTGGTTGAGCAAGTCCAGCCACAGTCTGACCTATTCCAGCCACAGTCTGTGATAGCGTCTGTAAGAGATTCACTAGTTCCGGGTCCAACTGCCCGCCTGCATTACCGTTGTTGTTGTCACTGCCCTCGCCGTTTCTGTTGTTTCCACTTCTGGTATTCATCTACAAATTTTCCTTTTCACTTTAGAACAAGTCCGTGCCCTAGGAATGTTCGTCACTACAAGTTATGTGTGGTGTTCGTGTTACAATTAACATTACTATTTTTTTACTAACGATTCACTTGTTAGTTTCATCTTGTTCGTAGGTCCTTTGTACTTAGACCATTATTCTGTTCTGGTTAGTCTACTTAACATTTATTCTCCGGTTCGGAGTTATTATACTTCATAATTAACAACTGTTTTACTTTGTTGTTTATTACCACTTCATTTCACTAGTCTTATTACTTAACTAGCTTTAACTTACTCCAATGGTCGTCTTACTTCGTACCATGGTTACGGAGATTATTTCAAATCAATCCGACATTTTCCCTTGTCTTTTCTTGACAAGTTGACTTTTAGTCTAAACAATAATAGTCAATCTATAATTCTGGTATTTAAATTAAATAACTAACTTTATTCAACTAAGGTGTGAGATTAAACATCTTAAAATACACCCAAAATTCAACTTAACATAAGCAAAAAGTCTAATTGCATTACCCCACTAAGCATAAAAAAAATCTATTCCAACAACTATTATGTAACTAATTTCATCAAATTCCACATTGTGCGTGCTCTGCTTTGAGTTGGTCATACTTCTCTTGTAACTCTATTTTCTCCGCCCAGATCTGATAGCTTGAAACCCTAAGCTTTTCCTCATACACTTCTTGCTCAGCTATCTTCTTCTTCAGTTCATTACTATGCTCTATCTCATCTAGCAGTTGTACACTGATCCGGTTCCACTCGCGATTAGCCCTAATCACATGGCTTTCTAAGATTCTGACCTTCTCCATTTGTACTGCTAATTTTCCCTCTACATACATTATGTCCTCATCACGTCCCTTGATGACATTCTGCAGGCTTCCGACTCCTAGAGTCTCCTTTTTAAGCTCTCTTTTAGTCTTGCGTAGCTCCTTAGTTAACTGCTTAATGATGTTCTCCTTGGCTTCTATGTCTTCCTTTAGGGTAGCACTGTACCTTACAGATTTCATTGGTCTCCTCGGCATGATCCTACACATACCAACAATAAACTTAATTAGTACATAATCCCAAGATTTCATTATATCATATTTATAGAGTATAGATAGACATGAAATGAAGAGGTTTCTACTTCCCCAAGTGTATTCATACTTTACGTACACTCCTATTGTTATTCCTAGAGATAGATTTTATCACTTGAACTTCCTCAAGTAAGATCTTATTCAAGTCAAGTACTAAGTTCTCCCATTAGTCTTAACTTTCAGTTTTCTCCCATAAGACCTAAAGCCATTGCTCTGATACCAACTGTAACACCCCGAATTTTCTTACTGTATATGAGCATTTAATGGCATTAAATAACAATAATTAATACCTCAATTTAGGGTTCACAACTGACCCTTTATTACATCATCAATTCAAAATAAATGCGGAAGCGTAACTTAAAAACTTGTCTTGGCAGGTAACAACCCTAGCCATCAATGTACTTTAACTTACACCAATTAAATAAGATTCTTAAAATAACTAAATAAGAATTCTTCAATCTGCCGTTCTTCCTACGGCTGCTCTCCTTCTCTTGCCCTTCTACTTAAATCCTGAAATAAAATTATAGAGAAGGGATGAGCGAACGAATGCTCAGTAAGTTCATACGTGGCCTCTCCGGTTACTAAGGAGAGACGACCAGAACAAATACTATGAATAACTTTTACAAGGATAGGTTCAGTTACTTTTGATTCAAGACTGCAGAACAATACAGCCGTGTTACTTTTAAGATTTTACTTTCAAAGGGTTATGTCACTACAATCCAAAGGGATTCATTCAAGTTCCGTCAATTCCAAGGTAACGTACATTATAACCTCAATGCCAAAGGTACAATTTTGTACACCTAGCTTTTTCCAAGCCATTAGTGTAGGTCGTAACATATATGATATCCACACATATATGCTCGGGGTCTAGAATTATCCTTGTAATCAGACAATTCCTGAGAGAGGGCATGTGATCACTCATGCAATCCCTAGTTTAAGGACGAGTCTTTTCTAACTGGACTGTCCCGTCAATGTCTTTTCTAACTGGACATTGGCCACTCTAACAAGTAAGTGATTAACTTACAAGTTAGAATGAGAAAATACTAAGGTACAAGTATGTGATAACAAGTTTCAATCTTCGATACTTAGTAGATCAATGAGGACATCACTAAGTAAGGATTCTTCCAAAAGAACGTTCAATAACGCGGAGTTTATTCAAATACTATCATGCCATACTGATAGTCTAACTTGTAGAAAGAATATAGAATTCCTATAAACAAGAGTTCAAATAACAGTAAGGAACGTAATCCCTTACCTGAATTGATTTTCCTTGCAATCTCCTCTTTGTGCAAATCTACAAGGCACCGAGTAGTTTACTTTAGTACTCTCTTATAATGTTAACTACTTCTACTTAGTTAACTGAGAGATGCGTTTTTACTTCTTTACTTCTTTACTCTTTTCCTTACGTTTAGGTTTCGGACTTGGATTTACGAGTCAGTCCTTTAACTTTAATATAATTGTAATTAAGTCCTCTAACTTTGGTTTAATTACAATTTGGTCCCCCAAGTTTAGATTAATTGCAATTTGGTCCTTCAACTTTGGGTTAATTGCAAATTGGTCCTTCAACTTTCAATTATTGTCAATTAAGTATTTTGACTTTTAATTATTGTCAATTAAGTCCTTTGACTTTCAATTATTGTCAGTTAAGTCCTTTGACTTTCAATTATTGTCAATTAAGTCTCTTGACTTTGGTTCTTTGTTCATAAAGGTCCCCCATGTTTTTTTTTAACCACTTAGACCCCTTTAATCTCAAAGGTTTCCCTTTTTATTTCTTTTAACTTCAATCTTTTCAGTTTAATCCTTTTCCGTTAGGAAACTAACTGAAATCTTTTAATCTTCCTTCTTCTCGTTAACTTTCTAACTTTCAAGGTCTTCAAATACTTATTTCATTTTCTCAAGTTAATTTTCTAACTTCCCAATGATTTTCCTAAGGTTCATACTTCCTTTCCGTTACGAACTTAACGAGAACACTAACTTCCCTTAACATCTTAGATCAAGAATCAACACCCAATCTATATGACCATAGCCGAATTCTCTATCATCAATATTCATTGATTTGGTTGATTTTTCTTGTTCTTTAATTTTTCAGAATTTTCCCAACATCAATTTATTCACAAACCAATAACAATAATTATTAAAATCAACAAACAATTTTTCCCTCTCATTTAGGCCATTCGGCCGAACCCATTATGGGTGTAAACCCATATTTTTTTTTCTTTTTGTTAAATCCTAATTAACCTCAATTCCTTATTTGTTCAATCCCCATACATTATACAATATTGATTTATTCAATGCATGATCATAAATCAACCTTAAAATAAAGCTAGATATGGAGTTCATCATTTTACCATAACATTTAGATCCAAACATTTAACCGTTTAAAATCTTGCCATTAATTTACTAGCATGCAAAACCCTAATCATTATTTCTTTTAAATATGCCTAGATTATGATTTACCCATCTAAATTCAATGAAATAATTTTTTAGAGGATGGGATTGGACATTACCTTGAGAATGATTGGATTAATCTTCAAAACAAATGTTGAATTCTCCTCCTTCTTCTCCTCTTGGCCGGCGGCTACTATGGGGAGGTAGGGTTTTTGTTTGTTTTGTTGTTTTGATAATTAAAGGTAAAAACCTAAAATTTTACTAAGTAAGGTTTTTATATTGTGGGTAATAGTTATTTGTGTTTAAGCCATTGTTTTAAATTCGGGCTAACCCATTTTGAGCCCTTTTACAACTTGGCCCAACTCTTTACTACCTAGTTCACTTACTTAATTACTTACTAACTTTAATTATCATTTAATTAAAAATAATTGCAACCAAATTAAATAATTAAATCAATAAATAAAAAATAAAATCGGGTTATTACATTAGGACTAATATTGTCACAAATTCTAATACAAATGTCTGCGAGAATGACCGAGCTGGAAATAACACCGCAAGAATAGTTTTAATTTTTAAGGAAACTCACTTGTTCCGTAAACATGATCTATAACAGCCGCCCACATGATCTAGAAAGAAACCGCTATTACAAAGGAAATAAAGTAAAATTAAAAATATGAAATACAACTCTAATTTCAATAATAAAAAAAATGACATTTTCACATCTCAAACGATCTATCTAGGATTGGCTAAAATCATGTCAAAACACATTGAATTTGTGACTCAATATCCTAACCACGTTTCGCATATCACGATCAAATTTCGTAGCATTCAGAAACCCGCCAATAGTTTTTGACCACCCCAACCTTGTGTGAAGGCTATGGACACTAAAACACAAAGCATGTAGAAGTATTAAATGGTGGGAATTAGGGATATGTCAGAAATCACACATGCAAATGGGCGCTCCCCTCCCCTCCCTACGTGTGCCTGTCTTTGTAACCAATTCCAATTCCAAACCCCACCTACTATCTTACTCCTCCTTATACTGCAATAAATATAAGTAACCAACCAAGTTTCCATGTGACACACATTAAAACTTCATCTTCTCATCATTTCCATTAAAAACAAAAACAAAAACAAAGTTGTAATCTTTAACTACTCCCTCCGTTTTAATATATCTGTCGTTTTAAAAGTAAAAATTTGTTTTAAAATATTTGTCACTTTACTATATCAAGGCATTTTTACCATTTTGTCTCAATTATATCCTTATTAATGATGGTGAAAGTATTTCTTATGTAAACATTTAATCACACAGAAAATTGAATTATTTTAAGGGTAAATGAGTCTTTATAACATGCATTAATTACATTTCTTAATATGTGTGAAAGAGTTTAAAGCGCCATATATTATGAAACGGACGGAGTTGTTGACATATTGATTTTTCAAGGGTCATATAACTCCATTGATTTTATATTCTACTTTAGTAGAGTACTAGTTGACATTTTGAATTATATTAAAGGATTATTTAGTCCATTAAATTTTAGTATTAATTAGTTGACATTTGGAATATTTAAGAGTTATACAGCTCATTAAATCTTAACTTTAATTAGATGACATTTGGATTTTTTTTAGGGCTGTATAGTTCATTACTCCGTAGTAAATTTTAACTCTAATTTGTTGAGATTTGGATTTTTTAAAAATAAATCAAATAACGTTGAGAAGCCAGTTTGTTCCTAAGTGAGAACATGATCATGCGAGGGTAAGACTAAAGTATCACAAGTCACATCATCCCTTTTTACAATTGCTGGTATTTAACGGTTTTTTTTTTTTTTAACAAACTGTGCTACTATTTTATTAGAAAAGTAGGCTCATGACCTATAAAATGATGATACATTTTCCTAGCAAAGGTCGCATTATTATGCGCTAGTTGAATTACATTTCTATCAACTTTGCTAATAAAGGCCCTATTACATTGAATCATGAGATTTTGGATGTCCAGAATGATAGATTCTAATGAGAAATCTTTGCAGACTGGGTCTTGAATATAATCTCGAGCTTGTGTTGAGTCCGTCAAAATTAGGATGTCATTAGTAAGTGGTATCTCAAGTTCAATGGTGCATTTTAATGTGTAATCGAGCCTTCTACTTTTCAATGAAATTACTATTTAAGAAAGAAAAAAAAAACACTCCCACTATCCCTCCCGCTGTCCCGAACAAATGTCTGTCCCGAACAAATGTCGCCGTTTTTTTTACGTTAGTACTAAAAGATTTTGAGCAATAAAATTATCTTAATAAAACTCTAAATCAATATAAATTTATTCGAACTACAAAAAACTACAATATTTATTTCAAGAGTTAAGACAAAAGTAGTACTCCCTCCGTCCCAAAATACTTGTAGTTTAAGGAATTGAATTTTGTCCCAAAATGTTTGTAATTTTGCTATTATCTAGACATTTTTGGCATTGTTTGTCAAATGTATCCTTATTTATGATTGTCGTTGTCATTGTAAAAGCATTTAATTGTCTTTGTACTTAAAATATTCTGAGGGTAATTTTGTCTATTAGACATGCATTGATTGTTTTTCTTAGTTTCTATGAAATTCCTAGAACTACAATTATTTTGGGACGAATTGATTGTTTTTCTTAGTTTGTATGAAATTCCTAGAACTACAACTACAAGTATTTTGGGATGGAAGCTTTAAGAACTTTCAATGAAACACACAAGAGTAATCCCTTATTTGGACTAAAGCCTTTTACTTTTCTAATAAATACGATCTTTGGCATCATGGGAAGCATTAGGTCTTTGCCATTACATGTTTAAGTCAATTTTTTGGGTCAATTGTCCTGAGCTACTTTCCATTTTGAGCGAAAATATGTTGACGCGTTTATATACTACTCCCTCCATCCCAAATTGATCTCTACATTTGACTATTCAAACTTTTTAAAATTAAGAGTTTATTGCAAAATCGACATGCCTACTTTCAAAATATATCAATTTGACATGCAAACTTTAGAAACATCAAATGTGTCCTGCCTACTTAACATTGCAATAATTTTTAAACACGTTTTTTAACACCCGTTAAATTCATAACGGGACACTCCAAAAAACTAACCATCCGTCAATTTTTGTAATGTACGTTATTTTTTAACACCCGTTACAAAATCATAAGATACCATACCTCAAAATTAAAAAAAAAAAAACTACCTCTGCCAAAACTGAAAGCTCCTCCCTCTCTCTCTCTTTGGCTTTCTCTCTCTATCCTCCGGTCAACCCCCCCCCCTCCGTCTCCGGCGCTGCCCCTTCCCCTCCTTCGGTCATCCCCCACCTCCGTCTCCGGTGACACGTCCCTCACACCTCTGGCCTCCCCCCCCACAGTTCCGGCGACCGTCCCCTTCCTCACCTCCGGCCGACTTCTTCTTCTCCGGCGAAGTCGTTTGGAGGAAGAGAGACTCCAGACCGCCTTTTTGTCGTCCCCAACGACACTTCCCCTACCATATCCGGCCGCCTTCTTCCTCAGTTCCGCGACCCCTCCCTTTTCGCACCTTCGGCCAACCTTCTTCTTCGCCGGCGAAAGCCAAAACAATCCAGATCTATACCTAGATCTGGATCGGTGCAAACCCAATCGCCGGAAAAACGTTGGAACTCCGTCTAGTTCAGGGCAGTCTCCTGAAGAAGGTGATGGAGTCCATCAAGGATCTGGTCAACGACGCCAATTTTGACTGCTCCGCCACCGGTTTCTCTCTCCAGGCCATGGATTCCAGTCACGTAGCTCTGGTGTCTCTCCTCCTTAGATCTGAGGGATTTGAAAAGCTTCATCTTCGAATTCGAATCTTTACACATTCCAGAGGGTGGTTGCTGGGTTGTGGTGGCTGGGTTGAGGCGGAGGGTGGTGGCAGGGTGAAGCTGGGGAGGAGGGATGTTTTAGGAAGGGAGATATGGTATCTCTAATGATTTTTGTAACGGGTGTTAAAAAAAATAACGTACATTACAAAAAATTGACAGATGGTTAGTTTTTTGGAGTGTCCCGTTATGAATTTAACGGGTGTTAAAAAACGTGTTTAAAAATTATTGCAATGTTAAGTAGGCAGGACACATTTGATGTTTCCAAAGTTTGCATGTCAAATTGATATATTTTGAAAGTATGCATGTCGATTTTGCAATAAACTGAACTTTTTAAAGATATGAACACTTGCTTCACTAGCCATATTTTGTTTATGTACTTTTTAGCCTAAATTATAGAAATGGAAAGAACTTTTTGAGACAGTGAAAAATGCCAAACAGGAAGATCATTTGGTACGGAACGGAGTACGGAGGGAGTAATTAGCAACACACTTTAGGCCACACCTTACCAATTAAAATTTCAAGCAACAATTTTCAATAAATACAAACATAGCTTCAAGATAACATAATACTACGTATTATGACGGTCCCACCATATAATTTCTCAAGTGGTCCGTTACCAATTGAGTTGAAGATCAACTATTTATAGCACAAATGGATACAATGCAACAGTAGATTACAATTCGTCATATCAAAATGACATAATATGACAGTCCCATAGTTTTGTCAGCCGGTCCGTTACCAATTGAGTTGATGATAGACTAGTTATGGCACAAATGGAAAAAATGCAACAGCTCAACAACATTTGGCAACATAATAATAAAACCAATAATAAAGGAGGGGTACGGACCACAAAACTTGATAAGCAGAAGAATTAATTCCTGCTACAAAAATCAAAGGACCATAATAAGCAACAAATGTTCCCTTTACACATCTGTGATAGTCCTGTAACATGATGTTCTTATTAGCATTCATACACCTCTTCTTCAGACTTACTGCCCCCACATTTTAATTCTCTCGTGACTCTCAACTGACCCACCTGCCCGTCCGTCCGTCCCTCCAACATTCATTCAAGAACAACTCTTTAATTGCTCATATGTTTACTAATTTCTCAAGTACAAATGTTTTTCATCTGACATGTCAATAAACATACTCCGTCCCGTCCCGTCCCGTCCCATAATCTCATATGTCCCGTCCCGTCTTAACTAGTCTCATTTCTCCATTTTTTTTTGTCTTAAATAGGATTATCATTATGGGACGGATAGAGGACAATATTTTAGAATATTCCAAACAACCAAACCCCTACAATCGAAAAAGACACCCCTCCAGAAACAAACCCCAATAGGCAAAACCAAAATATTTGGAGTCTTGATTCACTGAATGGAAAGATTCTCGAGGAATACCTCAAAAACCCAAAATTTTGTTCATCACAAGTCCTCATTACTGACGGCTCCTGGAAGAAGAATGGTAGATGGGCGGGTCTTGGATGGGAACTATGGGATCCATCAAAAGGAAGAATAGCCTCGGGCAGTAGCTCCTACAAAACAAATTCTCCTACCCAAACAGAATGTCTAGCCATTCTTAAAGGTCTCGAATGGGCAATATGCAATAATTACAAAGACATCATCACTTTGACAGACTCTACACAAGCGCGGGACCACATCAAAGGAGGAAAAAATCGGGACTGCTCTCTCGACAATATCATCTCAGACATCCAACTCTATATTTCAAGTTGTAATAGTTATGAAATTCTGAAAGTAGATAGGACCGTAGTGAAAGTTGCTCATGTAAACGCTAATTATGCTAGGAATATGTATCATCACTTTATTGGCCCTGAGCCCATTTTTCTAATAAAATAAGTAGGTAAATTCATCAAAAAAAAAAAAAAAATTAAGTCAACAAAATTAAATCTTTTCACACTTTAGTTTGCATAAAGATCACCTCATGTGTTAGGGCTGTATAACTACACCAGTATTGTAATACTGTAATGCATTATTCATGTTATAACGTACAACATCCTAAACCAGGGAAAACTCAGATAAAGTTAAAACAATTATTCACCTCAATTCGTAGACATCCAATGTCCTAGTCGGACACAGCTGTTCGTAGGGGGAGCACACTTTCAACTTTCTTTGCCTCAGCTGCATTCCTCTCCGCGACAACCTTTGACATTCCAAACATCTGGGGAAAAAAACATGATATATTTCAGCACTGGGATATAAAAAGGAAGAATTTTCTAAAAGTTTTAAGGTTGGAAGAATAATAAAACCTTGGAGATTGTCTTCTTAAAGCAGGTTGCGTGTTCATCCATTGAAGCATTTATGAACTCGTCAATGTGATCCTTTACGTCTTGCAAGAAAGTTGCATCATCATCCGTCTTCTTCTTCCTACAGGACGGGATTGGCGGGTTCACAGCAACCTTTTCACTTTGACTTTTTTCGGTTCCCATCCTGGAGTCAAACTAGGCCTCAAAGTTAGTCTAGAAAAACTGCTTGAAAAAAGTATGATTGGTAATTGAGATTACTCGGACTATTGAACATCAACATGTTGCTAACGAATTATGATATCCAAATTCCATATGAAAGGATGGAGATAACAAGTTGGGAAACCACAAATGAAAATTAACCATGATTACTGGGAATGTTGACACAGGCGAATTATAATCAAGGTTTTCGCCAACTGAAAAAAGTGCTACCTCCGTCTCAAAATGAATGTCCAAAACATGTCTAAATTTACTCTTGATATAGAGCATATTTGAAACTTTTTTGGACATTCGTTTTTGGACAGAAAGAGTAGCTTCAACGATATCCCTTTAACAAGCTATAATAAAAGTTTTAACCAAAAATAAATATGGCATGGTGAAACCATTAAAATATCACTCTACTGAAACCATTTATAGGTTCCAAACAAGCTGCAAGAGATGCAATTGAACACAATTAAACAATCAATTTTTGAGGTAAAATGGTAACGCACGGTGCTTGTTAATCAATCCTTAAGGTGATTGTAGCATATGGGTTCCTTTTGATAAATTTAGTTGTCCCAATTAAGTTGTGACATATTGGCTTTTTCAGAAAACAAATGGCACACGAGGGAGGGGGCGGATGAGTGTCTTTGTCGTGGATGCAAGCGTGGGGCCCAAGGTAGTTCAGGTCATAGTTATTAAAGGCCCTAGGCGCACCAAGGCGCAAAAGGTGTGCCCGGAGCCTGGGCGCGCGCCCGGGTGACGATGCCCGCAAAAATGCCTTAAAATACTAAAACTATAGTATACATTATACAACATCAAGATAAGCAATAAATCAAATGCAAGTAGTAAATCAAACATACGTTATAAGTCATAAAAGAAACAAACATAAATAGATGTTCAAACAAGCATAAAGAGAAGTTCAAACAGAAGGACTCTAAGTCTAAATCCTATAAAATGATATGCAGTTGTTAGTTTGAAGGAGTTCCTGGTGATTGCTACTCTTATACAAAGTTATGGTGCATGTACATGAGAGAGTCATGGGAGAGGAAGAGTAATAGTCACGCATTAGGTTTTAATTACAATTTAATTGATGGTCAATTGTTGTGCCCGGAGCTAGGCGCACCCAGGCTCCAAAACTGAGCCTCTCTGTGCCCGGAGCTTAGGCGCGCGCCTAGGCGCGCCTTTAATAACTATGGTTCAGGTATTGAAAATACCAATTTAGGGAGTTGAGAGAAGCATGAGTGGACCCCAGCCCAACAACCAGGAAATGGTCCTAACCCGCTGGACCCAACCCAACTTATACCAAAGGATCCACTTTTGAGTTTCCAAAACTGCCAGTAGATCCCTTAGCATGAGCTTATAAAGATGCTATGCAAAAATGATCCTCGCATTGAGTTCCAACCAAATAGCCCAAGAATTGCAAAAATTCCAATCTCCCACAAAATATCTACATATATATATCCCTCGTTAAAACAAAGCATCAAATATGCTAACTCAACAAACACATGTCCTCTGAAACAACCGTTTCCAAAGATAGCAGGTTTCGTCGCAATGGAGGAAGAGATGATCATGAGTTTCCATATAAGATTTGAAGGTAATGCACAAACTCAGAGAAATATATTTGTTCGGTCTACAATACTGTACTTTGTCGTTTGTATTGAGTTTGTCAATAGCCAAAGGCCACATGAAAGCCCAAATCATAAACAGTGTGCTTGAATTCCAAATGAATGAAGAAATAGGGAAGGGGGAAGGGACAAGAGTACAAGGGTAATAGGACCTCCGGCCCCAGTCCATCATATCTTAGCACCACCTTCTCTCAAACAACAACGGCCAAAGGCATTGACACCATTAAAGTACATAAAAGAATTAAAAAGAAAGATGGAAAAATGGCCTGAATTACTCCCAAACCAAGCATAATCTTCAATTCACACCAAACATCTTCTAAGATCTATTATATACCAATCCCTTTATTTTTGTTATTTTTGTTTGTATTGTTTGTATTCACCATTACGGCTGCTTGATTGCCGGAACAAACAAATTTTCATTAAAAGATACCACATGTTATGGCAGAATTGTTAGTACATGCACTTTTTTCACATTCATAATCTTCCTTCCCAACTCAAAAAAAAAAGACGAAGTAAAGATAACCAGGACAACAGTTCTTTAACTTGTTACGCAATTGACGTAAACAATATGCAGATCAACTAGTCATAACGTGCTGCCGGGAAAGGTATTTCTTGTTATGAGAAAGAACATTCTTAAACGACAACATAATTGCAGCTTTCCTTTCTCACTAATTACCAAATTAACAATCATCAACAATTACTTAATCAAACACCATAATTGAATAGCAAGACCGTAGCAATCTGATCATGACCATCCCTAAAGATCTAAAACAATGATGAGCAACTTACCGACTTAGAGAGGATCAGATACACGTATAAGCTCCAGCTAAGATAGAAAAAACTGTTCAGGACTTATATTTCACCTAGCTAAGACCGTAACCGTAAATCTATAAGTATATTATATCTGGACAAATGTTAATCTTGCCACAGTCTAAACATCAAATCAAATCAAACCACCCTACATATTTCATTTGATAATTTCAGGAAGATCAAACAAGTATGTCAGCGAGCGATTCTACATATTTTTTTCTACTCCTAGATTGAAGACCGTCAAAATTCTGAATCTCTTTCCTAAAAAAAATTGTGCATTTGAATCTAAGTTGGGATTGGGATATACTGCATAAATTTAGATGTCCCCTCTAAAAAATTAGAAGCCATGATTTAACCTAATTCAACCAAAAAAATTTTTTTTTGCTATAATTCAAAAAAAAAAAAACAGTGAACAATTGACTTCCTACATGACACACACATACAAATACAGAGTTGTGCTGATAGAATGATTTAAGGCACTAATTTAAGGCTCTAGGGTCAAAATTCTAAACCCAAATCAGAAACATATAAAGCTTTCTAATTTCGAATCAAGAACAAATTAATGAAATAATAATACCTGGGAGAGATTGATCGCGTCGGGTGAGAAGGAGGAGGAAGAGAAAGATTGCGGCTTGGTGAGTAGGAAACAGCTCTATTCTGCTCCGAACCCTCGCCGGTCTGGTTGGATTTATTAGGGTTTGGGCCGAAGTTTGAAAACCTGGAAAGGAGGTGCGGAAAATTAGGACGGCTAAAATTTGGTATTTTTCGCTCTAATGTATACTCCCTTCGTCCCAGCTCACTTGAGACTTTTTGACCAAAACTGGTCAACTTAAGGTCGGTTTGACCAGCACTTTATAGAAATATTTATGTTCCAAAAAAAAAATTAAAAATTGTTATTGAGAGGATTTTTAATGGTGATCATTTTACATTTTTTTTATTTTTATTTGGATCATAAATATTTCTATAAATTGTTGGTCAAACCGACCTTAAGTTGACCAGTTTTGGTTAAAAAGTCTCAAGTGAGCTGGGACAGAGGGAGTATTTCACAATTGTCAAGCTCGAACAGATTGTCAAGCTCGTTTTTGTTATCGAGCCGACCGTGTTCGGCTCGTTTAGCTCGTTAAAAGCTTGAGTTTGGCTTGATAAGCTCATTAAAATTGAATTTTTGTTTTCGAATGGCTCGAACTCGGCTCGATAAGCTCGTTAAGACCATATTTTTCTTTAAAAAATGTCTAAGCTCGAGCTCGGCTCGTTAAAACTCGAGTTCGATATCGACTCGAGTTGTTCGCGACCTCGATTCGACTCGGGCCATACCACTCAACCCCGTAGTCAGACTGGGAAGAGGAGTTGGCAGAAAGACCACAAGACAAGATCTCGGACACCAAATAGCTGGCCCCTCCTGCCGAGAAAGTCAAAGCGGGCCGAGCAAGGGCGTTCTTACCAAATAGCCTAACATGTGGTCTTGTGGAGCTGCTAGAAGGTCATAAATTGCGAGCCACGAAGTGGATCAGGAACGATCAGAATAGGAGAAAAGGAGTACACAATTAAAAATAGGGGCATTTATGCCAGATAAAAAACCTAAAAGATGTAATCATACATGAGGGGTACTAAACAAGGGTGAATATTAAATCAACAATCAACAGTCTACATTAAGCAGTCTCACAGTTCAGTTGATGGTTCAGTTACGGACTGTGGTTTGGTTTATAACAGTTTGATTTGGTTCGGTCTTGAAGGGTCGGACCAAAGACCAAACCAAATCACGTGGTTTATCAATTTTTGAAACTGAACTGAACCCTTCACCTTTAAAAACTGAACAAGACTACATAATTTAATTCAGTTCGGTATCAAACTGCAGTATATATTGAACCACTAACAACCTTAAAAAAAAAAAAAAAAAAAAAAATGCATACACCACATATTTTGAGGTGTCGTGCTCGAGCTTGTTTAAAACTTCGAGCCCTTAGATCGTCAAGAATCCCTACACTCCATCAAACTCTGCCATATGTTTAACGAGCAATGCTAGGGGCACAAAAAAAACTCACAAAATGAGGTGACGATATTTTATTGGTTGCATCGATAATGAACTCGCCACACTCTACTTAAAAACACCAATAAAATCATTACACCTAGGATTTTGTAAGCAAGATTTTGTGACTTTTTTGTGCCCCTAGTATTATTCATGTTTAACTGTTTGAATTTTAAAACCCTACACGGCTACACTCCATCAAACTCTGTCATATGTTTAACTGTTTGAATTTTGAGGCATTATATTGAAATATTGAATTTAAATGCATTATGACGCATTTTACTTTGTCAACGTTTTAAAAAATAATACTTAATATTTTCCTTATTTAGAAAAACATACTTATTTTAGAACAAATTAAAAAGAAAAATGTAACATTTATTATGGGCAAGAGGTAGTATCATACTTTTAAAATATTAATTTGAAAGTTTTGCTGATATTAAGAAAAAGTACTTTTTTAGGAAATCTTATTAAAAACTAGTTTTCATAATATTATGAAAATCTAATTTTCATATCATTAGAACCAATTTTTTAATTTATAAATGACGCTTTGTTGTTTAAGAAAAACTTATTTTCTTTATTGTTTTGTAAAAATTAAAATTACATGACTTACTTATTATTTATTTTTCATATGAAAAAGTTATAATCTTAAAATGTTGGGGGGTGGTGCTTGTCTACTAGGGACTCGTTGTTTTTGCAGTTCAACAGCACAACAGATCTCTTTAGAACAATTTAATCTCTTATTAAAAGTTTATTAAAGATATGATTGTATTTTTACTCCTTCTTCCAGAAGTCTAATTGCTTATGAGTTCTTTTTTTTTTCCAGAAAATTTTAGGAAAAACGCGTTTTACACGCGTCTTAGTGTAAAACGTGTTTTCTATATGCGGAGTGACATTTTTGTAAATAAATGGAACGTTATTAAAAGACCCCGTGGCATTTTTGCAAATAAATAGAACTTACGAAAATTCACTAGGCACTTTTTTACACTGTAAAAGGTATTTTGCAATACTACATGAGACACTTTTTAATACTAGAGCATACACTTGTTTTAAAACTTAGAAAACTCGTTTGGCACTTACAAAAACTCACTGATGGAGAAAATCTCCCACTAATTAAAATACCTAGCAAGTATAATAGTTGCCGCTGTAATAGTATGCATAAGCAAGGGTCGAATCCACAGAGACTTGAAGGATTAACAAGAATGCAATTAAAACAGAAAAATAAATAACGGGGTTTTTTATTTGATTATTTATAACTACTAAAACTATAATTAAAATTAAACTAAGAAAATAAATAAAAGCACGATTAACGTATAGATTCACGAATTGAGTTCACAGATACTTTCACTCTATGCTATGCTTCAAAATAATAAGATCAAATTCTTTCTTGGGTTCGTTCACTTTAATAAGAATTGGGACGGTTCGGTCGCCGGATTGCAATTCTATTATTTCCTTTATGTTAATACTTTCCGCTAGGTCTATACAACATGCAAGAAATTCATGAAGCACTCAAGAACACATGAACCTAAATCCTTTTGACTTCCTCTAGGTCCTCAATTTAATTTAATCATCAAAACAATGGTCAACGTATAATCACCCACGTTAGTGTAGCAATATATACCCAATAACTCTAAAGCCAATTTATATCTTAACATATAATTGAAACTAAAGAATTAATCATGAAGAATATTTTAATGAATAAGAATTAAATCGAATGGAAGAATTAAATCTATATCATAGAGATCTAGTATTTGTTACTACCAATCCATGAATCTAAGAAATTAGCTACTCATAAAATCAAGAAAAATAAATAAATTAAAGAACATCAAAACCTGGATTTAATTGATGAATCCTTGATTACAATCCATGAATCTTGAATAAAGTATGTCCCTCAAATAATGTGTATGGAGTGTTATATTTATACTACCAATCCTTGAATCTTAATTAAAGAACATCAAATCCTTGAATCTTGAATAAAGCCCTTCAATAATTCCCCAAATATCTTCCAAAAATACCAGAAAAGTCCCTGGAATATCAGAAATTACAAAAAAAAAACCCAACATATTTTGGAAATTCCCAAAACGTCCTTGGAAAATTCTCCTAAGGTCCCTGAAAAATTCCCCTAAGGTCCCTGGACGGCTCTTACCTAGCCCTCACCTACTGTTTTTTTCTTCCCAAGAAGCGAGTGGGCGCTCGCTACGGACCAAGCGGACGCTCGCTATGATCTGATGTTGAACTTTTTTCGCCCAAACTTTCGGAGGCCATAACTTCTTTATATGAACTCTGATTTGGACGTGTAAACTATCGTTGGAAAGCTCTTTTCGAGTACTATCCAATGGAATTGATTACTCATAGGTAACATCTCTTTATCTTTATGTTTTGGTCCGTTCTTTATCCTTCATTTTCGCGCTTTAACGTACATGAATCCATACATTCTTTCGCTCCTTCCCTATACTCATAAACACTCAAAAAACCATCAAAACACCCAAGGTTGAGCATCTAATAAGTTTTATTAATGATTTTTTCACATACATGGTTACTATTTAATCAGTTTTATTAATCCCCTTCTAATATTTGACAGGGGAATGGAGCTAGACGCTATCTTATGGGAGTCGTACGGAGATCAACTGAAAAGTTTTATTCAAAACAGGGGACAAGATTCAGAGGAACCAATCGTACTGATTTTGCAGTTCGTGATGTGTTCAAGATATATGGGTAATATGTTTAACTTTTTAAAGTGATTACTATCTCTAAATTCTATTTAAAATTATTTTGTACTTAATGCTAAAATTAAAAATTGTTATATTATACAGGAAAGAGGCGTGTTTCTACCATGAAGCACGCAACAAAACTTCTTATAAATCCCGATGTTCCTGAATTAAAAGAATTTGATAAAAAGTAAGTACCTTTAAATCTAATGACACTTTAGACACTGGTACACGTTTATGTTTGTTGTTTTTTTTTGTTCAGATGATTTAAATTTTATTTTCACTATTTATTTAACAGGCGTGGTGATGGAGTTTCATCGATGGGTCGCAGTCTCACTACTATAACAGATGATAGCAAGTTCATCGATGGTGACGAGTGGTTCAAAATCGAAAATGTCAAGACTATAGATGAGTTGCTCAAATGTAGTGATGTACAAAGCAAAATGTGAATAAATTTTTATTCATTAATAGTATGTTGATGATTATTGAATTATATATTAATTTTTATTCATTAATAGTATGTTGATGATTATTGAACTATATATTAATTTGGATGGGTAAAAACACATCCATCACTCACCAGTAGGGATGGCCAACGCCGGTCCCGGTTCGGCTTTTATGTGAACCTTAACCGGCCCTTGGTTACACTGGTTCCGGTTGTCACAATCCGGTTCCGATACGGTTCCGCGGTACTTTTTTTTTTTAATCATACAATAATGAATAAAAAACTTAAAAATTATTTCATAAGTGATTTTTTTAAAAAAATAAAGCTAAATCAATATTATATTGAAAAAAAAACATAGAAAAAAATAAAATAAATGATAGTATATAAAAGAAAAAAGGGACGGTACCCTTTAAATTTTATTAATTAAAGACAAATTTACAATAAGGGGGACAACCAAATTTTTTTTATTTTCATTCATTGAATTTGCCTAAAAAATCAGTAAAAACAAAACTTTTCTTGTCAACCTTCCATTAGTAACGGTTAATTCTGATGAAACTGATAGAAATCTAATGATTTTGGTGGTTTTTTAACGGTTTCACTGACGGTTCAGACGGTTCCAGCTCACGGTTTGGTTGAATGGTTCGGAACCGCCGGTTCACGATTTTTTGGGGGGTTGAACCTTAACCGGCTCTTATCCAAAACGGTTCCGGTTTTCGTGGCGGTTCATGGCGGTTACGGTTTTTTCGGTTCCGGGCCGGTTCGACGGTTCCAGTCCGGTTTGGCCATCCCTACTCACCAGGCACTTTTTTACATCGTAGGAGGCATTTTTCAATATTACATGAGGCACTTTTTAACACTTGAGCAGGCACTTGTTTTGAAAATTTTAAAAACACCCACCAAACACTTATTGACAATGGAAGAGACATTTTTCAATAATCCAAGAGGCACTTTGTAATATTAGAGAAGACACATGATAATATTAGAGAGAAGGCAATTGGAAAAACACATTTTTCCATAGTTTAGTGTAAAACACGTTTTTAGATCGATTTTTTTCCCCATCTGAAGAGCCCAGACCAGATGAACCGGGCTCAGAATTAAACCGGATGATAAGCGAACCGGATTCGTCCTCAGAAGCGGTCCGAATGCCAGTAAACTAGTCGAGCTCGCCTCTCTCTCCGACGATAGCAAGATCATCCAGATGTTCGGAGCCGAAATGAGTTTTGGAGCACCTCTCAGCCTCCGGGCTTCGTCACCTCGGCGAGATCGGGATCTCCTCGGCGAGTCCGTCTTAAAGGCAGCATTAATGGCTAGGTCAGAGCTCTCCTATCAACTTAAATGCGCTTGGACTTCCTTGACCACCTGCCATGTTCGGCGCCGGCTGTGTCAACATCACGACATCCCTTGGTCTTAGCCTGTCCAGTCTGAGCTACCGACCTATCGCCAAGCGACACGTGGCCAAGTTGGTAAAGTCTATTCCTAGACCTGCAGTCGGACCAGTGGGTAAAAGAGAGGGTATATAAGCCTTTTCTCTACCTCTATCTCAGGTATGAAAGACCCCGTACACACACTTAAAACACACAGAGAACTCTAAACTTCTCTCCCAAGGTATTCCACGCCTTATCCTTAGACACTCAAGAGAATCTCACTCTTACGCCCGAGGGTCTAAGCCGGGATCAAACCCGGCCTTGACCTTGACGGTTTCATCGTCTTTGCTGTGTTAACAGGTGAACCGGATCACAAAATCCAGATATCCATCCAATATATTGACCCAGAATTATGTGGCGTCATCACCATCTTAAATAGGACACTGAAATCGATCCAATTTTTTTGATATCCCTCTCTTTGACTAATTAGGTCAGGTGTGAATTCTAGTACAACAATTGGCGCTACATAGTTAAATTTTTGAGCTTGTAGTGTCATTCTCATCATCAAATTTGTTGACAAACACAAAAATACAAGGAAGAAAAATTGAAGTTACTTAAGAAATGAAACACGAGGATTGGACCTTACAATCCCAAGTATTGATATTCTTTATGAATTATGACAATGTGTAAATACACTCCTTCCATCTCAGCACAATAATGTATGTATGGTAGGAAACAAAGAGAGAATGAGTGGGGGTAAATAGTGGTGTTGGTTGAGGGCAAATCGATTCATGATCGCTTGGGAGACAAGAGTGGGTTTTCTAAGAGCCCAACTCGACAAAGAAGAGGTTCAGATCTGAGAACCCAGATCACCAAATCCAAAGGCGCGAAAGCACCACCACCCGCGACAAACCAGAGGAAGCTCATGCTAGCCGCCCTTCAGGGACAATCGCGTCTGGTGGCCCAACAGTTAAATATTAACGCCCAAACCATTCAGTTTTTGGAAGAAGAAAGCAGGGTCCATAAAGAAGGGAAGTCATACGTAGACAAGCCGGGCCCTAGAAGATACCAAAGTAAGAACGTTGAAGACATCTCTGATGATGACGACAACGAATACTATGATCAGGAAGAGGAAGAGGAGTCAAGAGGGGAACCTGAAGGCGAGGGAGAATCCCAACCTAAAAAGAATCCCCCCTCCTCAAAAAATAAAAATCACAAGACTCCCACCAAATCCAACGCGGGCGGAATCACCCGAGCGACCCAAAGCGGCAGGACCGCGGGAGCTCAGGGAATAACCCCCTCTATGGAAAGAATGATCAAGGAGTTGTGGAAAGAGCAGAAAGGAAGCCCAAAAAAGTCCACCTCGGCCCTAGATGCTTTTGTTGACAAGATCAAGAACTCGTCCATCACTAATCGTCGCCTCCCTTCCCTGGATTCATACTCCGGTGCCACTAGTGCGAAGAGCCATGTGGGGCGATTCGAGGTCCAGATGTCCTTATATACGGAATCCGAAGCAATCAAGTGCAAGGCACTGGCCTCAACCTTTCAAGGAAAAGCCTTATCTTGGCTCTTGGCCCACCATCGAGGCTCAATCACCAGCTACGACATGTTGAGAAGCAATTTCCTCAATTCGTTTGCCAGGGCCGGAGTAACAGCGAGGCCGAAAGAGGACTTGATCCGAATCCGCCAGCAAACCCAGGAAAGCACGACATCCTATATCACCCGCTTTCAGAAAATGACAGAGCAAATAGTCGATCTGGAAAGAAGGGATATTGAGTTATGTTTTATGGGAGGTTTGACTTGCCAAGCCCTCAAAACAGAGTTCTCACTTCGCAAACCGGGCGGAGTTGAGGAGATGTATGAGAAAGCTATGGCGGTGGCGGGCTCAGAAGAGCCATATGTGCCTGAGATAACGCGGAAACCAGTAAAAGAGCGTATTGAACCCAAAGCAGAGCCTGAAACGAGCTCACGGCCGGGAAGGAACCGCACCCGCCGAACTGACACGTTTAAAGACTTCACTCCATTCACTGCCCCTAGAGAGGTGGTAATGAGGTCGGTGGAATTGCCGGCTCCCCCTCCATTAAACAAACCTGCGTGGCAGCGCGACCCCAACCAATACTGTACGTATCACAGTGATCACGGGCACTCCACTGAAAATTGCATGAACTTGAAAAGGGCATTACAAGGTCAGGTAGATCAGGGAAAATTGAAGGAGTGGATATCGAAAACAAAGACTACGGGGAGCAATAAGGGTCCCGGAAAGAGGACCGCCGATCCCGAGCCCGAAGGAGATAGCCGGCGACTCCGCATCGACTTTATCGGGGTCGAGCCGGCTAGCAACACCCAGTTAGAAACTCAAATCAGAAGGCTGGAAAGGGTATACTTAATTCCCCCAATTCCTCAGGAAGAGGAAGAAGTAATATCCTTTAAACGGTCCGAGCTGGCTGCCACTTTATTCCACTCCACTCAACCCCTAACTATTGACATCGCTGTGGGGCGCGCCGACATCGGAAGGGTCCTAATAGACACGGGTGCTTCCAGGGACATCCTGTATTATCACTGTTTAAAGAAGATGGGTATGGAACAGGCAAATTTGGCTCCATATGCAGGCCTGTTGGAGGGTTTTACCAACCACACCGTCAAAGTCATGGGAATGATGGAGTTCGAAGTGACAATCGGAGAGAAGGAATTCTCCAAGACCGCCAAAGTAAATTACATGGTGATTGATTTGAAGTCACAATTCAACGCCATCCTCGGAATGACGGCCCAGGCTGCCTTGGGAATTGTAGCATCCATCCCCCATCAGAAAGTGAAATTCAATACCCCTGCCGGAGTGGCCTGTATCAAAAATAAACCAGAAGATTTACTAAGCGGAATCCTGAAAAGGAAAAGAGCAGAGGCGGTGGCAACCAACTCGACGAAGCCAAAACTTGGTGAAACCAAGGTAGTAATTGCTCCCGAGGTTAGCTCGAAAGAAACAATGCACATCGGTACCATCTCTTTCCATTCCTCCCGGGCCGAAGTGAGAAAAAGCCGAAGACAGAAGAGGAACGAGCCGAAAATCAAGCTCGTCCTCGAATCCTTAATTGACCGCGAAACACCAAATATACGCCCAAACGATGAACTGGAAGAAGTCATCATCAACCCAGATTACCCCGAGCAAAAGATCAAGGTGGGCCTGGAAATTGACCCCCAAGAGAGAAAGCTGCTCGTAGAGGTCCTCCGCAATAACTTGGATATTTTCGCATGGAAAGTAGAGGATATGGAAGGGATCAGTGAGGAAGTGATTGTGCACAAGCTTAATGATAGTAATGCCTTCACTCCGATTCGGCAAAAACCTCGCTATTTCGCCCCAGATAAGAAGGCTGCCATAAAAGAAGAGGTGGAGCGACTGGTCAAAGCAGGAATCATCGAAGAGATCTTATATCCTAAATGGCTGTCGAACGTCGTCATGGTGGCCAAAGCCAACGGAAACCTTCGAATGTGCGTCGACTTTACCGATGTGAACAAAGCATGTCCCAAAGACTGCTACCCCTACCTCGCATAGATCAGTTGGTGGACTCAATAGCAGGACATCGGATTTTGAGCTTCATAGACGCGTATTCAGGCTATCACCAAATAAAAATGGCGCCAGAAGATTACGCCTCGACCTGTTTCTACGCTGTCGACAAAACCTATTGCTATCTCATGATGCCATTTGGACTCAAAAACGCCGGGGTAACATACTCAAGAATGATTGCCATTGTCTTCAAGAATCAATTGGGAAGAAACATTGAAGCATACATAGACGACATGGTGATCAAAACCAAAGATATTTCCCATGAGATCGACCTCAAAGAGACCTTCGAAAACTTGCGCCGCAATAAGATGAAGCTGAATCCGAGCAAATGCGCTTTCGGGGTCCGGGCTGGGAAGTTCTTGGGATTTATGGTTAATCAAAGAGGCATTGAAGCCAATCCAGAAAAGATCCAGGCACTCGTCAACATGACTCCGCCCCGATCCATCAAAAGCGTGCAGCAGCTGAACGGAAGGATCACAGCTTTGGGTCGATTCATCTCGAGATCTGCGGAGAAATGCCTGCCGTTCTATAAAATTTTGAAAGGAAGTAAAGGCTTTGAATGGGCTCCAGAGTGCGACGTGGCTTTTGACGAGGTCAAAAAATACTTAGGCCAGCCACCACTTCTAAGCTCCCCGTAGTTAGGAGAAGAGCTTTTTCTTTATTTAGCCGCTACTGATCTGGCAGTAGCTACTGTTCTTGTCAGGGAAGATTGTAACTCCCAAAAACCAGTTTATTATGTATCAAAGGCATTGTCCGCCGTAGAAGGACGTTATCTTAATGTTGAAAAATTAGCATACGCTTTGCTTGTCGCAGCTCGGAAATTACGAGCTTACTTTTCTGCTCATCCTATAACTGTGCTCACAGACTCACCATTGAGAAGGGTTTTGCATAAGCCTGAATCTTCAGGAAGACTTATGACGTAGGCGATTGAACTCACGGAATTCCAAATAACGTACGCCCCGAGACGAGCCATCAAAGCACAAACCCTGGTCGACTTCGTCGTAGAGACTTCATTCCGGCTAGAGGAAGCCCGGCTCGTCAAGGAAAGTCTAAAAAAGATGAACTCAACAAGTAATAAAGCGTCCGGCTCACCGTCAAACAGGCCAAGCCATTGCTGGACCCTATATGTTGATGGGTCAGCTAGCAAAACAGTTAGTGGAGCAGGAATACTACTGATTTCCCCGGAACGAGATCGGTTCAAAAGAGCGTTAAGATTCAAATTTGAGGCTTAAAACAATCAAGCGGAGTATGAGGCGTTGATCGGAGGAATAGAGTTGGCCAGTGACATGAATATACCCAACATAATCATAAACAGCGATTCTCAGCTGGTGGTGTATCAAGTCAAAGGAGAGTATGAGGCTATACACCCTGTCTTAGCCCAGTATAGAGACATGGTAAGGTCCCTCCTTCGAAACTTTGAATATTACGAGCTAAATCAGATCTGCCGAGAAGAGAATTCCGAGGCGGATTGGCTGTCCAGGATAACCGAAAGCGAAATCGCCGAGCTCGAAGTCAATTGCTCGCTTGAGTTCGTCGAATGGCCGGCCATCACACGCATTACAATCCAACCCATCGACGAGGTGGAAAAGGATTGGGTGGATGAAATTCAGGAATATATTGAAACAGGGACGACGCCTAATAGCCCCGACCGGGCTAGTATCACTCCTAAAAGAGCGGCAAGATACACAATAATGGGGGGAATTTTATACAGAAGGTCCTTCACCAAACCCTTATTAAGGTGCGTTCACGACCGTCTGACCACCAATTTAATGTACGAGGTGCATGAAGGGATCTGTGGGGGCCACCCCGGAGCTCGCACACTATCGGACAAAATCCTAGCCCATGGGTATTACTGGCACACAATGAGAAAGGATACGGAGGAGTATGTCAAGAAATGTGACAGATGCCAACGCTTCGCCGACATTCCTCGTCTACCAGCCATGGAGCAAACGGTTCTCGTCCCAACTTGGCCGTGGGATAAGTGGGGAATCGACTTGATCGGGCCTTTTCCTAAAGCCCGGAATGGGATGACCCATGTCGTGGTCGCGGTGGACTACTTTACAAGATGGCCCGAAGCAAAGCCATTGGCCAGCTTAACAGAGGAGAATGTAATCAATTTTATGCATGACTACATCTGGTGCCGATATGGACTCCCCCGGGTAATTATATCAGATTATGGAACTCAATTCCAAACAAGGTTCACAGCCGAGTGTCAACGACTTCGAATAGAGCATGCTAAGTCCTCGGTCGCCCGACCTGAAGGAAACGGACAAGCTGAGGCCGCGAACAAGTTGATCATGGTGGCACTCAAGAAAAACTTGGAAGGACAAAGTGGAAAATGGTTAGACGAGCTCAACACTGCGCTATGGGTAGTTCGAATCACTCGTCGGAATTCGACCGGCGAGACCCCGTTCTCTGTGGCGTATGGATCCGAAGCAATGGCGCCCGTTGAGGTCGGGCTCCCATCCGCACGAGTGACTTATTTTGACGAAGCCAACAATGAGTCGTCAAGAAGAGAAGATCTAGACTACTTGGAGGAGCGGCGGTTAGAAGCCCGAGCTCAAATGGAGAATTACAAGAAGAAGGCTAAGCTTCACCACGACAAAAGAGTTCGTAAAAGAAGCTTTGAAGTCGGAGACTGGGTCTTGAGGAAGGCCGAAGCCACGGGCAAGGAACCTGGATTCAGTAAACTAAGGTCAAACTGGGTAGGACCTTTTCAGATCGCCAGGATAATCAAAGAAGGCACTTATCGCCTCCGGGACAAAGAAGGGAAAGACATCAAGAATGCTTGGCATAGTGACCATCTCAAAAAGTACTACAATTAATGAAAAAGTGTTGTAATAGAAATGCGAGATTGAGAAGTTATGAAATAAACTTACTAGCAGAGTTGTCATTCCCAAAAAACTTGTAATTTACATAATGGTTCCCCCGTGCGCATTCTAAAAGCGTATTTACAGGCAAATATTAGAAGGCGACCCCACAACTGGCTGGGGCCATAGCCATGCAAAAAGATAAGCAAAAATCTAAAAACCTAACTCAAGAAGAGCCTACGGATTCCCCGTCAGAGCCGTCATCATCCCCTTCATCGCCGGCGTCGTATTCGGACTCATAGCCGAACTCCTCTCCGCCTCTCTCGCCATCTTCACTACCACCGCCTTCACCGCCGTTCCCATGACCACTTTCGGGTTCATCACCAGATTCGTCAGGATCGTCGCTATCATTCTTTGATCCACTAGTTCCGGAGGCGTTTGTGCTTGAGGAATCATCATCCGAGTCAGAGAGAACTTTGGACGATTTCTCCCCATTGCTGTCAGTAGGGGAATCATCATCGGGCTTTGGGGGCTCAGATGAAGCAGGAGAGCTTCCGGAGTCACTATCGCCCGTGGACTTCTGGCTACCAGGACCCTGGTTCGAGATAGAAGTATCATAGTCAGAAGGAAAAAACCCTGAACAATCCTTTTTGGGGGCCATGGTCAGAGAAAAGAAGAAGTGAAAATGATGGAAGAGGCCTTACCTTATATAAGAGGGAGAAGGTGGGAAGCCATGAATGTGAAAAGACTTGCAATGATGAGGGAAAGGTTGAAGAGACCTGCATTTAATGTGGCGCAGTTTCCAAGGGCGGCAAAGAGTGAGTAAGCCCTGGAGCAGTCACTTCAGGCCATAAATACCTCCTGACGGCGGCGTGCAAAAAAAAAAAAAAAAAAAAAAAAATGAGGGCCATGGAATGGTGGCCATGACCTCGGCGACCTCGTCGGCCTCGGTCCCGCCTCGAAATAGCCACCAGACAGGAAGTCAATTTTTCAATCAAGGCAAAGTCAAAAACAATTAAAACAGCAAATGGATAGTCAACATAGCAAAGCCCGAGATCGAAGGGCAGAAGAGATTGTTCGGAAAAGTCATTACAAAGATCAAAGCAAAAGAAAAAGTTGGAAATTGTTTGAAAATTGTCCGCAAAAGAGCTAGCGTATTACAAGACTAACACTCAGGACGCTGCCTGGTTTGAGTTAGTGGGATTAGCAGCAGCGGCGAGATCAACCTCGGGTTCAACAGAAGCTGTAGCGAGCACGATTCCCTCCGCGGCGGTAGGAGCGTTGACCTCGCCCACTTCGACTTCGCGGATAACGTCCTCCGCGACAACGGACCTTGCCACCTCGAAATCTGGCGGGCTCGCCTCAACAACAGGGGTACTGACGGTTAAATTAGAGCTTCCTCCCAGATGCATCTCTGCGGCTAATCGTTGGCGCCGAGGGTCATCCTGCAAGATAAGGTCCAGAATCGGTTGAAGGGGTAATGTCTCACCATTCACGAAGCGCAATTCTTGCAACTTCGCCATTAAACTCTGATAGGTGACCTCGGCAACCTGGGGAGGCACCCATACTTCTCCCCGCTCCGCAGAACTCTGAACTTGAGCAGCCAAATCTTCATCATCAAAAGGAACCAGGGCATGGCCATCGCGGCATTGAGGATCGGTGACAAGCGGAGCCCCGTACCTTAGCAAATCATAAGCCGTAAAGCCCCCTTGATGAGCAATGGTGCGAGCGTATTGTTGGTTGGAGAGTTCATACTGATAAATGGAAGCATCAGTAACCAGCCCGTCATATTCATCCGACGCCAGGAACTTGGCCTTGAAAGCCACCTCAATCCGTTCCCTCTCCTCCTCAGTGACCCCCCGGGGCATGGCCTCCAGTTCGGCAATTCTAGTCTTGGAAATCTCCAGCTCGGAGCTCGTCGAGGCCAGCTTAGAATGGGCCAAAGCCAATTGCTCCTTGATTTGGTGCATTTCTACAGTCATCTGGCTAATTTCAGACAAAGCTTTCTCTCTCTGATCCACAACGGAGGCCAGCCGCCTGTCCTGTTCGTTTGCCTCTCTGGATTTCTCGAGGAGGTTTCTTTCGGCTTTCTTCAACTCTTGGCCCATGACGTCATTGATCTTCTTCAAATCGTCCCGTTGAGTGGTCACGTCGGCACATTGTTTGCTGACTAAGTCGAGCTGCCTCCTATCCGTCTCACCCTTGCGCCTCATAAGGTCAATGCAATTGGCAGCCTGAAAAGCAAAAATGTTTACCAAACTACGGAACCGGGCAAAGAAATTTCGTGAAGAAGCAAAGCAAGATGGTTACCTCGGCGAAATTCAGGCCAACTTGGCCTGCCAGAGAATAAAAGTTCTTGTCGGCCAGAAGGGCCTCCGTGAAATCCTGGGCATGTAAACGGTACAACAACCCGTTGCCAATATAGGCATTCTTGGCGCTCCTGTCAAAAAAGTCAACCCCGCTCACTTCCGGAGTCACCCTTCCGAGCTCTGAGCCCCTCGCCTTCGCATCCTCGCGATCCTTGAGCCCGAGAACAGGGTACCTAACGCGAGGAACGTATGATCCAGAAGTAGGGGCCACGGGAAGAGGAGAGCTTTCCCGGCTGTGCTTAGAATGTTTGGCGGGGGGTGATTCAGATTCAACTAAGGCAGGCCTCTTACCCAATGCCCCAAGATGGGCGGGCCCTGAGCCCGATCCCGAGGTAGGAGGAGTCAAAGAGAGAGAAGGCGTCGGGGCCGAAAAGATAGGGACCGTTGGCATCGGCGCAATTGTATCCACTCCCCTTGAGCCTTGGGCGCCTCCCACAGGTGCCAGCACAGGCACGCCGGCCCTGTTAATTATGGGCAACTTACCATCCAGCTTTCCCCCCAGAGCGGCCTGACGAGCCGCGGCGGCCTCTAAGTCCGCTGCTGTTTTCTTACTCTTAAGGGCCCCGTAGTTAGTGGCTTTCCTCGGCGGCATGTTGGGTTCCGGATTTGGTCCTGCAAAAAAGTCAAAACCAAAAGAGAGCCAATCAGTCGAGCTAATACATAGCGAGAACCGCTGACACAAAAACAAAGCGTATAGAGATGAGTAAAGACCGGCAAGATCGGGGTCAGTGCAGGGAGTATTATTGGCACAGAAATCGCATTCAAACGAGAATACTAGCCCTTGGTGTACCCTCCAATCCGGATCCCGAGCTGAAAGAGTAACTGGAACCCGCGAAGATGAAGGGTATGGTCGGCGAGCTGGAGCCACCCCACCTCGGATCAACAAATTCTCATCATCAATAATGGAGGCCACGTCGAAAACGGAATTACCATCCAACTCTGGATCAATCTCCAAAAAATTCTCAATTGCCGCCGTCAAATCAGCCCCCAACGATTTGTGAGGGTACTTGAACTCTGAGGGGTGGACTGGCACCTTGCCCTCCGGTTTGCCGAAGCCCAACTACACCATGATAGGTCTCACTTGCCACGTCTCAAACTTATTAAAGGGTTTGGTAAAGATTTTGGGAACATGCACTTTGGAGGCAGCTTTCGTTTTCAGACTCAGCGAGCCCGAGGTGATCTGGACATTATAATATCTAAACAGAGCCGACAGGTTGGGCTCGTATCCCAGTATTCTAGACACCACTATGAAAGAGGTCAACACCCTCAAAGTATTAGGGTTCAGGTCTATGGGCAGGCATTGGCAGAAATCTAAAAAGGAGCAGATAAAAGGATCCAAAGGAAGCCTCAGGTCGTGGTCAAACTGAGGCTGAAAAAAGACGCAAGTCATGTTGCTTTCACGAGCGTCCTTGGCTTCCAAAGGACAGGAAGTACCATCATAAAAAACCTTCATCCCGAGATCCGACAAGCAGAACAGACTGGTGTCAATACCGTAAAGGCTGGCAAAATCTCCCTCGCCTTTAGCCCCACCTCGGACGTCCTGCTCGGAGTCCTGGGCCTTAGCTTTTCCTTTCGCCCTAGCGAGGTCAGAAGAAGAGGAAGAGGCCCCAGTCTGGCTCGTCCGGCGTAAGGTCGCCAGCTCATGAGGCTCCTCAAAATGGTCCACAATCTCTACCCTCTGCCTCACCAGAGCGGCCGTCCCCAGGGCCATTCGCCACAATTGTTCAGCTTCGCCCAATTCCTCTGTATCAGAGTCATCGTCATCAATAGGAATGGGGTTATTCAGTTCCACACCCTCGACGGCACCACTCTCAACAGATGGCCCAAAAGGCAAATCGGGGGACCTAGCCTCTTCATCACTAGAAACGACGGCGCGACCAATATTACCCCTTCGGGTCGAAGATTCAGACAACGTCACGTCATCTTCTAGGCCTATGGCGAGCCAATCAATGTCCTCGGTAGCCCTGGCCGCCCGGGAAGCCAAACGTTTGACGGAATCTGCCATATCTACAGAATCGGGGAAAAGAGTTAAGATGGCGCAAACAAAAAGCCCTAATTCTCTCTCTCCCCCCAAAATCCTGACTCGTCTACCCGTGGGAACAATTAAGGGCCTGGACTCCCACAACCGGGGTAGGGTCCAAGAGCCCCACGAGTAGGCCGTAGCAAGCACTCGTAATATGTCTAACTTGAGACGAACCCACCGATAAACCACTCGTTGATAAATTCCACCAGTGGTTAGACAGACGGCGTAAGAAGGAGGGAGAAGGCTCATCCTACCGAAAAATTATCAACTCAAAAGATAAATTGAAGCCTAAAGACAAGATAAACGAAGTAAAGCACTACCTGACGAGGGATCGGTGGAGGATTTCGGAAGGATTATCAAGCTTGGACAGACGAGTTCGAGAAGATGAAAAATTACGAAAAGGACTGTTGGAACCCTGGAAGTTGTAAAAGGTGGGAAGTTGTGAAAGGTGTTCTATTTATACGGAAGAAGATGGGTCGGGCCGACCCGATATCCACCGCCCCAAAAGTACACTTTATTGGAAAACGAAAAGGCGGGAATCACTATTTTGAAAGTCATCAATGCGGGTAATAAGTGCCCCTCTCTTCTCAAAACAAAACGTCGCTTCAGGAACTGACGCGCCGTACCGTCAGCTGGCAGGAGGGGCCCACCCTTCCGATGACCAACACGTGTGCTCCACTACGCTCTCCTCTCACCTCGGCGACCTCGACTTTGTCACGTCGAGTTCGGCAAAGCCATGAAGATTACTCCTCGCTCTAACCATAAATAATTACGAGCTCGGAGTAAGGGGCCACTGAAGAGCCCAGACCAGATGAACCGGGCTCAGAATTAAACCGGATGATAAGCGAACCGGATTCGTCCTCAGAAGCGGTCCGAATGCCAGTAAACTAGTCGAGCTCGCCTCTCTCTTCGATGATAGCAAGATCATCCAGATGTTCCGAGCCGAAATGAGTTTTGGAGCACCTCTCAGCCTCCGGGCTTCGTCACCTCGGCGAGATCGGGATCTCCTCGGCGAGTCCGTCTTAAAGGCAGCATTAATGGCTAGGTCAGAGCTCTCCTATCAACTTAAATGCGCTTGGACTTCCTTGACCACCTGCCATGTTCGGCGCCGGTTGTGTCAACATCACGACATCCCTTGGTCTTAGCCTGTCCAGTCTGAGCTGCCGACCTATCGCCAAGCGACACGTGGCCAAGTTGGTAAAGTCTATTCCTAGACCTGCAGTCGGACCAGTGGGTAAAAGAGAGGGTATATAAGCCTTTTCTCTACCTCTATCTCAGGTATGAAAGACCCCGTACACACACTTAAAACACACAGAGAACTCTAAACTTCTCTCCCAAGGTATTCCACGCCTTATCCTTAGACACTCAAGAGAATCTCACTCTTACGCCCGAGGGTCTAAGCCGGGATCAAACCCGGCCTTGACCTTGACGGTTTCATCGTCTTTGCTGTGTTAACAGGTGAACCGGATCACAAAAGCCAGATATCCATCCAATATATTGACCCAGAATTCCGTGGCGTCATCACCATCTTAAATAGGACACTGAAATCGATCCAATTTTTTTGATATCCCTCTCTTTGACTAATTAGGTCAGGTGTGAATTCTAGTACAACAATTGGCGCTACATAGTTAAATTTTTGAGCTTGTAGTGTCATTCTCATCATCAAATTTGTTGACAAACACAAAAATACAAGGAAGAAAAATTGAAGTTACTTAAGAAATGAAACACGAGGATTGGACCTTACAATCCCAAGTATTGATATTCTTTATGAATTATGATAATGTGTAAATACACTCCTTCCATCTCAGCACAATAATGTATGTATGGTAGGAAACAAAGAGAGAATGAGTGGGGGTAAATAGTGGTGTTGGTTGAATAAAATGAGTGGTGGAAGATGAAGAGAGAGAATGAGTAAGGTTAAATGGTGTGGTATGGTGAATATAAATATATTAAAACAATTCTATTTTGAGCACTCTCACTTATGATTGAACGGATTAAAATGAAAAAAAGTTTCACTTCTACTACTGAGACAGAGGGAGTGTTTTATTGGTACCCATTTGAGTAGCATATAGTATATAATCCACTTTTTACTCTTGAAATGGATATTGTTTATGAGCATGGTGTCCAGCAATGGGTTTTTTCCATCATATGCCCTTTTCTTTTTTGGTCCAAAAGTTAGAAAAATATGTTTAATTGTGTGAATATAAAAAAGATTGAAACATAAAAGGTGTATATTTGAAAAGAGGAAAAATATGGGCTTGATATTCACCTATTGTACCTCTTTTAGCTTTTTGGACTTTAATTTCTTTCCCCACTTCAATTTTGTACATTCATTTTTTTTTTCTTTTCTCTCCACCTATATGTGTGTTCATTGTCCACTTTCCTCTCTATCAAACTTGGCAAACACCCTTTTCCTTCCTTCTTCATTTTCTTACTCACTTGATCTCCACCCATTTTTCTGTCTATCTTTCTTTATTTTCATTTAATAGCCTCAATGCTAGCAAAAAGATGGTCATGTTTGGATTTTTTTTTTTTTATATATTTTTTTTTAAGTTTTGCAATGATTTCATGAAAAAGTACCCCCCCCCCCCAAAAAAAAAAAAAAAAAAGATCCATAGATAAAAAAAAGGGCAGCCCGGTGCACAAGGCATCCCCGCATAGCGAGGGTCCGGGGAAGGGTCCCCACCACAAGGGTGAAATGTAGACAAACCTTACCTTGCATTGCAAGAGACTGCTTCGAGGACTTGAACCCGTGAAAGCAGCCTCACGAACAAAGACCTAAAGAAAAGCACGATAGCGATTACCCATAAACCAAATCCTTACATATATGATTCTTAGATGATTGATAAAGAACTTGAATTACACAAATATGTAGCCATTATCGTACATTTATTTTTGAAAAGAAAAAAAGCACAATAGAACTCAAGTAATTACTGAGAATTACAAGACCAAATGCACATATTTGAAGATAAATTCATTCTTTTGTAAGTGGTGTGGGAGTTAGGGCTTGACAAGAACGGCTGGGAAATCGAGGAGGACGATCTTTTCAATCGCTGCTGAAAATGTTGAGGAGAAGTCGACGTGATTAGGGTGAGTCTGAAAGGCAATGTAGTCTTCTTTCGTGTCGAATGTCATCAAGAAAGCATGGGTAAAACCTTGTCTTAGCATCTCCATGCTCTCAATATCTTCTCCCCTGTTCATAAATCACTTAATGAATTTATCAATGATTGGTTTTAAAATTTTACTATGATAACTAAATTTTGACATTAATATATGGTCAACTTTTACTTTATGTTGACCATCAAGCACATCGAATAATGACAATTAATAGAATCCATTAACCGTACGCTAGGGTACAACACCTTGAAGCGTTCGGTTGATGGATGGTGATCTACCTTTCGTTGATGGTACAACACCTTGAAGCATGCGGATGATGGATTCCATCGATGGCCTCAATTATGTAAATAATTCACGTTTGATTGAATGTTTGACACTTTCATTTATAATTATTTTTTTTACTTTTATGCCAATGCATTCCTTATAATTTGTACTAAAAAAAATTCTACCAATTCTTTTCTACAGTATAATAGAAGAAAACTAGTAACATATTTTGAGGAACAGTGGACTATTATAGTATACATATACCTAATTTTCTTTAAAAGTAACTAAAAACAGTGGCCAAGTGATTTTGGAGTTGTGTCAATGTCATTTTTACTACTCCCTCTGTCCCTAAATGAGTGTCCATTTTCAAGAAATCTTTGTCCCTAAATGAGTGTTTTTTTTGAACATAACTTTCTCCCTAAACGTTTTTTTTTTCGAATTTTTTTCACCGGTTTCTTTATACGTGCAAAACTAAAGGTTTGGAAAGGAGATTACAAGATTATATATGAATCGTTGTTACCAAATTGTTCAAAAAGTTGAGATTTTCAGTGTCCCTTAAAATGAAATTTGGACACTCATTTAGGGACAAGGGGAGTACTAAAAATGGTGATTTTGACCCCCCTTAATTTAGGAAAAAATACCACTACATTATCATTTCGTCCTCATTCCATCAAAATTCTGGCTTCGCGACGAATGACTAAAAATGATGCAAAAAAGATAATTAGGAGTTACTTACCATACAAAGGATTTGACAGTGTCAATCTCAGAAGCAAGCTTTTCCAACCCTTTCAAGATATTTTCCACCACCACTTGGTCTTTAAACTTCACCACCACCAAGTGCTTGTACTCTGCCATCCCCTCCCAAACCCTAGTTATGAATGTTTTAACAAAAAACTGGTCACAAGACCATATATAGATGCATATATGTATATATTTTGTACATGTATATATAGGTCTTATACTTACTGATGATGGTCTCGTTTGTGAAATAGTCCTAAATGAACATTATTGCCTACCAATACCAAAAGGACGATCGAGAAATGTCTTGCATGTGTTAGCCTCAGGACCCCTCTTAGTAGGTCCGATTATTTCTTTCATTGAAATTTTACCACTTTTTTTCTTTTCTTTTTTTTTAAAAAAAAAAACTTTAACAATTATGATTGTACGGAGTATATCATTCTATTACACATTTTTCGATTCAATACAATTAAATGATTTGGATTATAATTTTTTATATAATTTAATTTAACTACACCCAATTGTATTGATAAATGAAACTGTTCTGTTAAAACTTGTTCCTCTTAATTTGTAGCAATTGATGTCAGTCACTTTTTTCAGTAGACAAAATCCTACAGCCAAATCTGTGAAAGAAAATGGAGGAGACCCACAACTGTCACCATTTTCTCCATTGCTTCAAAGCTAGTGTAAAGTTTCTTTACACACACACGAATGGGGTCCTTTCCACTTCCGTCCTTGCAATTGGATGGTTTGTTTCATTAATTCTTCAAAATTTATTGAATTTTTTAATGGGTTTCAAAAAAAATTTACTAGTCCTTTTCTATATCTACATGCAAAACTAAATGTATTGAAAGAAGATTAAAAGAAAATATATGAATCTTTATCACTAAATTAAATTGTATAAAAAATAGATATTTTCAGATTTTCCTTAATTTGAAATTTATACATTCATTTAGGAACGGAGGAGAATACAGTTTTTAAGACATAATCATCTTTTAGCCCCCACACAAAAAAAAGATGGGTTAATGACAGATTAGGGCCTGAACTCCAGGGGGTGCGTCTAAAAGGGGCCTGGGTTTTTTTTCCCGCTAAATCAGGGCTCAATATCTAAATTTTTCGGCAGTTAAGGGCTTTTTGACGGAAATCGTTAGAAAAGTCAGTTAAGTGCCATGTGCTGTGCACGTGATCGACTAAATGGATGGATTTGTAATGATATTAGTTAGTAAGAGCTTTAGTGAATTTTTTGAAACTTAGAGGGCTAAAAAGTTTCAATTAAATTATCATATACTCCCTCCCGTATCTCTCTTTGCTCAACCCCCCCTCCTATATGTTTTCTCCTTCACCAATTTCTCGTCTCTCCCAACGCCGGCGACTCCCTATGCCGGCGACTCCCAACTGCCGGCGACTCCCAACTCTCTCTCTCTCTGTCCCTACCCCAATCCATCAACACCCCCTTCTCCAGATTTGTTGAAGCCGCACACCCCCTCCTCCCCTTTCAATCGACGACCGATCGGACGCCGCCGCCTCGCTCGTTCCCCTCAATCGACAACCGATCGGCGACTCCCAACTCTCTTCTTCTTCTCCAATCTCACTTTAATCTCCGACAAGCTTCCTCGTCTTAGATCGGCCAGATCTCATCACCATCGTCACCGCCGGATCGCCTAAGAAACTTAGGTATCCGGCTTTGTTTTCCTCTAACTTGCTGCAATGTTGTGGCGTCCGCCGGCGACTCCCAACTCTCTTCTTCTTCTCCAAATCTCATCTCCGACTCAGTAAAAATGAAGAGCGTTGTTTTTGTGTTTTTGTGGGAGTGTGCGTGTGTGCGTTTCTGGGTGGTGAACGATGGTGGCAATGGGTGGCAAATGGTGTTTTTAGACACTCATTTTGGTGGTGCTAAGTGGTGGAGGTGTTGGATGGTGGTGAAAGGCGGTGGCTATGGTGGTTTAAAGTGGAGGATGGGTGGGTGTTCATGGAAGATGATGAAAAGGGAAATGTTTAATAATTTTTGTTAATACTACCTACTCCCTCCGTCCCATTTCAAATTGCAAATACTAGGTATACACGGGAATTAAGAAAAAAGTAAAAAATGTGAGGTGTTGTGAGTGTAGATAGTTGGGTAGGAGAGAGAAAATAGGGTAGGGAATAGTAAGTGGGTTAGTTGATGTGAGTATGAGAAGTGGGACCCACTAATTAAAAAGTATTAAAAACTTTCCATTTAAAGATTTTGCAATTTTAGTTGGGACACCCAAAATGGTAAATTTTGCAATTTGAAATGAGACGGAGGGAGTATGTCCCTAAATGAGTGTCCAAATTTTATTTTAAGTGACATCTGAAAATGTCAACTTTTTGTACATTTTGGTAGCAAAGATTCATGTTTAATAATTTTGAAAAGGGAAATGTTTAAATTTATTTATAACTTTCTTTATTTTAAATTTATTATTTAGAAAATAATCTAAATCCTTTTATATTTAATATAGATATTAGATTAATTTGTTTAATAATTTTGATAAATTTATTTTATATATGATAATTACTTATTTTGTTATATACTTGATTATTTAATAAAAAGATTATTTTTTTAAGAAAAAATATTTATTTCATTTTTAAACCTTTTGAGTTTCAAAAATTTCACTAAAGCCCTTACTAACTAATATCATTACAAATCCATCCATTTAGTCGATCACGTGCACAGCACATGGCATTTAACTGACTTTTCTAGCGATTTCCGTCAAAAAGCCCTTAACTGCCGAAAAATTTAGATATTGAGCCCCGATCTAGCGGGAAAAAAAACCCAGGCCCCTTTTAGACGCACCTCCTGGAGTTCAGGACCTAATATGTCATTAACCCAAAAAAGATCATCGATGTAATTATAAAGGGTGGGATATTGTTTGCACAAAAAAGATCATCCATGTAATTATAAACGGTGGGATATTGTTTACTGCAGTACAATCCAATAACATACTCCCTCCGTTTCATAATACATGACGTTTTAGGAGCAATTTTTTGTTTCAAAATATTTGACGTTTTACTATTACCAAGAAAGAATTACTCTTGTTTACCTATTATACCCTTATTCATTAATTGTGAATTATTTCTTGTATAAGCATTTAAATGCCTAGGTAATTGGATACTTTTAGGGGCACATATGTATTTTTAATATGTATTAATTGTTGGGGTGTCAACCCAAGTCCCACATCGGCAATTGGAAGAAGAATTGCTTAGTATATAAAGGTGTTCACACACTCCATTAGTATGAGGCCTTTTGGGAGTTAACCCAAAATCAAATCTATGCGGGCTGGGCCCAAAGCGGACAATATCATACTAGTGTGGAGTGGTGGGGGTGGCCACGGTCCCAACAAGTGGTATCAGAGGCCAGGTTGATGGATGGGCCCGACGCACAGTGGACCGCGTGTGTGAGATGTGTGGGATTTCCTGTAGTGTGACCTCGCAAGTGGAGCACAATGTGTGCTTTATGTCGAAAGTCTTCTCGATATTGGTGATGGGGCGGCGTGTCCCGCATGTGGTGAATAGCGGCGGTACAAGTAAACTTCGTTAGAGGTGGTCCTTGTTTGAGGGGAGGTTTGTTGGGGTGTCAACCCAAGTCCCACATCGGCAATTGAAAGAAGAATTGCTTAGTATATAAATGTGTCCACACACTCCATTAGTATGAGGCCTTTTGGGAGTTGACCCAAAATCAAATCCGTGCGGGCTGGGCCCAAAGCGGACAATATCATACTAGTGTGGAGTGGTGGGGGTGGTCGCGGTCCCAACAAGTGATATCAGAGCTTGGTTGAAGGGGAGAATTCGCATCGATAGAAGAGATCCAAAATAGAAGAAAAACAAGAGAGCAGATCTGGTCCGTTTTTGGTCAGCGCAGCAGTGAAGAAAGAGGCGTAACGCGTTCCCTAATGCAAGTAGGAGAGGAATTTGTGAGTCCTTATGGGTGTAGGAAAAGGATTCCTTATTGTACTAGGAAATAGTTTTCTCACTTCTTGTCCAATTTGGATTAGAATTTCAGCCAAAATCCCAACATTAATTGCATTTCTTAATATGTGTGAAGAAGTTTAAAACGACATGTATTATGAAACGGAGGGAGTAAATTCCTAATCCATCCATCTATATATATTCCTTGTAACTATGAAATGAAAAGACTCCTATTTTATTTTCTTGTTGTGGGCAACTATCTTTTGTCCTTGCTTTCCCAAGAAATATAGTATAATGTAATGGCCTATATGTATTTATTGTTGGTTGTTTTTGTAAACTCTTTTTTTTTATGTCCCTAGCTCCCATGTGAAGTACTATGTCACATGAGTAGGTTCGTTCAATGTTGACATTTTAGATGATACATGCGTGTCATCTCTTATCTTTAAGGAATCTTGTGTTTAATGTCATTCTTTCATTAATATATACCACTTATTCTGTCCCAGCTCAATGTGCACTGTTTGATTTTTTTGATCAATTTGAGTGAACTTTGACCTTAATTTTATGAAAATCTATATAAATCTATGCAATTTTGAAAGATGATAATGATACTATTTCTAACAATAAAGCAATAACAATTTTTAAAATTATATAATAATAGCTAGATTTTCACAAATTAATGGTCAAAGTTCGAATGAAATGACCACATGAACAGTAAAAGTGCACATTGAGCTGGGACGAAGGTAGTATTATATTAATATAAATTCCCTCCGTAGAGAGTATAATATATATTTAATCCCTTTTATATGGGCAAATTGTAATTTGGTAACCTGACTTTTACACACAGTTGCAATACCCTAGCTATGTTTTTAACTGTGCCAATATGATTCCTAAGTTAGTCATTTTGTTGCAATTAGGTGTAAAAACTAACAAATCGTTAACTTTTTGACAAAAAATGGGTACTTTAGTCAGTTCGTCCCTTTTTCGCAGTTTGTCTTCTTCCTCATCCCCAAATAGCCGAGCACCGCCAGTTTGACCACCAATAACACCAATAACTTCCACCATCACCACCCATCGCTGCCCTCTACACCCATGGCCTTCACCAGATCCGACCCAAACAATGCTACCAACACTACAATCCACCAGCCGTCTCCATTCCCGAACTTCCCAGCCACCTTGACACAACAAACACTCCAAACAATTGAAAGAGTGTTCGTCGACACGGATTTTACCTAGGGTTAGGGTTTTTATTAAAAAAAAAAAAGGGAAATTAACAATCTTTAAGGCATTTTTGCATAAATTCCCAACTCAGAATCAGAACCGCATGGACCCTTTCAATCTCTCTTCCTCCTTCAATTCCAGCATTCAGGACAGTCAAAACCTCACTCGAACTATCAACCATTGCCCTCCACCCTCGCCATCATCGTTGCCTTGTTCATCGAAATCGCAGCTAATCTAGCACCAGCAAGAAAAATCTTGGCCGTCCTGGTATCAATTACCCTACAATTTTTAGCCTTTGGGAAATCGTCCTTCACCTTCTTCAAACTAAAAATTCGGATATTATGGTTTATACAGGAAGGGAAAATGTAAGTGGTTTGGAAGGGGTTAGAGTAGGAATGCAATTAGGGTGAGAGGACGATTCCACGGTGACGGATGTGGTGGAGGAGTTGCCGCTCCCTCAATGCCGCAATTCCTGCATTTGAAGAAGGAGAGAAGATGATCTGGAGATGGGTTTTTGAGAGGAGGGAAGAAGATCCAGAGGTGTGAATGAAGAAAATGACGAAAATACCCTTTAAAAAACCATGTGTTGTGCACATGCCTCATAAATCGTTAAAAAAAATAACGTTTTTGTTAGTTTTTACACCTAATTGCAACAAAATGACAAACTTAAGAATCGGATTGGCACAAAACAAAACATAGCTAGGGTATTGCAATTGTGTGTAAAACTCAGGTTACCAAATTGCAATTTGCCCCTTTGATATTTATAGTGTATGAATTAGTACACGTATAATTATATTTCAACAAAAATAATAAGACACTACTTCTGCTCTGAAATGATAATTTATTTTTTAATGTTTATTTTAACAAAAATTCAAGTAAAAAAAAAAACAATAAAAATTCAAAAGTTTTTTACTCATATTTGAGTAACTAACTTTTCGAAAATTTTACGATAAGAAAAGTGAGAATCTATACTATATATGAAAGCAAGAGAGTTTGGAGGCTTCACAAAATTCCACGTGGCATTATGACATGGAAAGCCACGTGGAATTTTTTGATTGGCCATCCCATTCTTCAATGCTTTCAATTAAAAAATAAAAAATAAAAATCAATATTTCGGCAGATTTGACTGATTCAAAAAAAAAAAAAAAAACGACAGGTTGATATCTAATACCTAAAAATTAGGCTAAATCATACATTTGCTTTAGAAAAAATGGGCAGATTTGATATTTGCTATACAAATGTATTTTCGGTTGGCTGAATGCTAGAAGCTTTTTTGAATTTTGAAATTTTCAAGATCTATTCTATCAAACATAATTTTTTTTTGCAGGTTTTTCCTAAAAATTAGGCTAAATAGGCGGATTTGACTGATTAAAAAAAAAAAAAAGGCAGATTGATATCAAACATAATAGATTTTTGAATAATAACAATTACGGCTTATAAGGTCTCCCATCCTCTCTCCCCCAAATCAAACGGAAAAACAAACATCCATATTTTCTCTGCAAGGTGAGGTCGTGAGGTAATTCAAGCTCTTTTATTTTTACTCTCCATCTCTATTAATTTGTGCTCCCATGTACGGTTAAAAAAATAATCCAATGTATTGTGCTTATTTTGGTTCATCTACGTTAAAAAGCAATACTCCCTCTGTTAACTTGCTGTGGGTACTTTTTTTTTATCAATTGTACCCATTTAGTCTTTTTTATCAATTGTACCCATTTTGTTCGATTCAAGTTAATGAACTCAATATTTGATTTGTTCTCAAAACTTCTACTTTGGCATAGGGTAAAGGCATAAGTTGTTCTATCCAAGTTATACATCTGTAACTCAATACTTGAATTGTTCTCAAAAAGCAATACTCCCTCTGTTAACAAAAAAAAGTATGAAGGGCTTCCTCCAAGTTTATCGATTTTGTTAAACTTCATCACAATTCTATTGTTCATTTTTTTTGTGTAGCAAAGAAATTGTTCTTGATATTCTATACTATATATGAAAGCAAGAGATATACACCTATATCAGCTTTCTTCTTAATATTTGTGCTGAATCAATTGTTCATTTTTTTGGCATAGGGTAAAGCCATAAATTGTTCATTTTTTTGTGTAGGAAAGAAATTATTCACTCTAACAAGTATGCGTTTTTTCTTCACCCTAACATGGTTTATGATTAATATTTGTGCTGAATCTATTGTTTGTTAATTTCACAGATCAATGCAACAAACAGTCGGTTGATTCTCTCACATTTCATCAGCTTTGCTTCTAATCTTTAGTTGCCAGAAGTCACACAATTTTTATACAGTTCGGGCCTTGAACCGAAAGATATCCCTGATGTATTGCATGGTATTTTTAAAACTAAATTCAAGCAACTTGTGAAAGATTTGAAAGAAGAATGTTGTTTTAGCAACCTCAATTCATGTAAGTACTACCTCTGTCCCTAAATGAGTGTGCAAATTTCATTTTAAGGGACATTGAAAATCTCAACTTTGTGTACAATTTGGTAGCAAAGATTCATATATAATCTTGTAATCTCCTTTCCAAACATTTAGTTTTGCACGTATAAAGAAACCGGAGAAAAAAATTTCGAAAAAAAAACATGTAGGGACAAAGTTATGTTAAAAAAAGACACTCATTTTGGGACAACGATTTCTTGAAAATAGACACTCATTTAGGGACAGAGGGAGTAATTCTTTTAATTTCTTAGTTTAAGTTCTATTTGATGAATGCAATTTTTTTTAACAATCTCTATTGTAATTATATATTTGTTCATCTATGCAGTTGTCGTCTCTATCATCTCCATGGAGTTTGTGAAACGAGGACTACCTCATGGTCACATTCGCATTGATGTCATCTATAAAGATCAAGTGCGCATTACTCATGTCGACAACAAGCAAGTTCATCATTAGGAATAATGTTACTCATTTTTTTTATTTTTTTTATCATTCGCTTATTTCATCATGGAATTTTGGTCAATTCAGAATGCGCATGATTTGTAATTATTCTTATTTTTTTTTATCATTCGCTTATTTCATCAAACATTTAGATTTCTCATGTTGTTTCTTTTAATTTTATAAATAAAGTAATATTATTATTATTTAAATTAAATAAAGGAATATTCTAACCATGGAATGAGATATATATTAACATATATAAGGTGATACTCTAATCATGGAATGAAATCTAAAAAAAAAAAAAAAAAAAACAGCGGACACAAATGTGATGATTAAAAAAAAGATTTTGCTGATAAATCAAAACCAAAAAAGGTTTCCATTTTTGTTACAAAACTTTACAAGTTGATATTTTTAACTTTAACTCTCTCTCTCTATATATATATAAAAATTAAATATACTGCCTAATTGTAATTTTTATTTTCTTAGAAAAATATACAACCTAATGAAAAATTCAAAATGCTTCTAATGATGGATATATCCAACAAATATATACGTCCTTTTTAACCTAATATAGATTTAAAATTTAAAATTTTTATAAAAAAATATGATTTCGTTGTTGATTATTATTCAATTAAAATAATAATTAAAAAAAATCATTAACTAAAAATTCGGCAATCATAGATTCAAACATTTACTAAAAAAAAGGATTTCGTTGTTGTGTATATAAGGAAAAAATTCACAATTTATTAATGAAACAATATCTGAATATAAATTTAAATTTCAACTTTAAAATCCTCATAAAAAAATTGAAAAGGTGTTGATCATTACTCACTTTAAAAAAAAATCAGCTCCTAAAATTTCGGCAATCATAGATTCAACAAAAAAAAAAAAAAAAACTAAAAGATCCAGACGTTTCAAAATGTTAGGAACGTATTTTGCTGAGAAATTAAAAAAGAAAAAAAATCGTTTTTGATATATCTCAATTATATATAAAAAAGTTAATATATATATATATATATATATATATATATATATATATTCATTTTTGAATAAAAGTCACATCTAAAGGAATAATCTAATCATGGACTGGGATAATTACTAAGATATCTAAGGTAATAATCTAATCATGGAATGAGATAATTAATTGTTATGGTTATCCTAATTTTAAGCAAAAAATCAAATTACTTAAAGTACAAATTAAATCTAAATCAATAAAATACTGATTTGATCGTCTAATATAAAGATTTTAACCATATACTGTACTCCAATACACTACGCATTCAGGAAAAAAATCAAATTATTTGAAGTTCAAACTAAATCTAAACCAAAAAACAAAACCTAATTGATATATACATGGAAAGTAGATAATTCTTATGAAATTTGTTAAATTTAAAACTCTTTTGCGTGATTAGTGGGGACTAACTATTTTAGAATTTCAATTATTCATAACTCAATCTAATCTAACAAATTAACCTTTAAGATTTACACTAACATTTAAATGTTTAAGAATATGATTGCACAATTTATTCTGATTACATTTGATTGAACAGATTTTTTCTTTATTTTAGGTATGAATTGAATTTCAAAAGCTAATTCTAAATTTTAAAAGAGAAACATATTACTTATTTTAGCATCTTTTCCTTATAAATCTCTATATTGTTATACATACATAAATATATATTGATATTAGCATTCATAACTCATATTATATTGAGTTCTTTTTACTTACAACCATCTCAGCTTTTTTCTTCTTTAGGTCATCCAAGGTAATTACACGTTCATATTTTTTCTATTGATTTTCAACATTTTTTTCTTTGTATAATCAGTACTGCTTCATAATTCATTTTTTTAATTGTTTAGATATAAACTATATTGTATTTATGCAATCTTAGGCCACCCCTCATCTCCATCTCCAGTTAGTAAGAAATGTAGTCAAATTCCCTCCAATGAGCTGATGCCATGATGAATCGTACTCTATCCATCTGAAAATAATAGTCACGTTTAATTTTTCAAATACTTTATGATTATTTAAATTTTGTAAATTAATTTATTTTGTAGTTTTAATTTTAAAAATGATACTAAATTTTTCAAAACAAACGAAATGGAGAAACAAGACTATTATTTGAGACGGAAGGAGTATAAAAGAAACAGTAAATGCCATTACCGTCAATAAGATATTCTGTCAATTTATGTCATCATAAGCCACCCCTCACCCCGTGAGTAATTGTAGTCATAATAATTTTGAAAAAAAAAAAATATGATATTCAACCTTTTACAAATTTTAATAGCAACAAATGTTTACGAAAATTGTGTAGTAAGTGAAACAAAAAATATGTATAACACCAAGGGAAATATTCTTGCAGATTTAACTTTATCCTCTAATCTTATCCCATCAATAAAATTGTAATTACGTTACTTATTTTTCCCGCAGCCATTTACGTTCATCAATAAAATTGTAATTAGGTTACTTTTTTTCCACAGCCATTTACGTTCTGGTTTTGAGCTATTATTTTGCCTAGCTATTCTTCCATTTGAGGTAATTCCAAGTTCTTCCTTTTCTTCTATTTCTCTTCCAATTATTATTTTCAGTGGGGTGTATTTTAGATGTATGTATTGTACTCCCTCCGTCCCAAAATGATATTCTCATTTGCCATTTTTCATTGTCCTAAAATGTTCGTCACAATTCTACAACTTAGTCTTAAAAGTGCATAACTAAAACATGGCTTGCGAAGCAATTGTTGATATCATTAAAAAGTTTAAATAGTCAAACGTGAAAAGATCATTTTGGGACAAAGGGAGTATAAACTATGGAATTATTCTATAACTTTTCTGCAATCTTAAGCCAACTCATATCTCCATTAGAATCTGCATAAAAAGAAATATAGGAACCAATCTCAGAATGGATAAATACATAGAAAAAATGCTTTTTCCTTAAGAACCCTCTTTCTAAAAGAAACAGAAAAAGAAAAGAAAACTGATAAACAGGAAGGAGTTAAAGTACATGTATTGATATATATTGATATTATCGTTCATATTCTATTGAGTTCTTTCTACTTGCAATCATTTCAGCTTACTTCTTCTTCAGGTCATCCAAGGTAATTCCGCTTTCGTATTTTTTTCTTTTTGATATCCAGTTTCGTTTTTTCTGTTGCAAATTCAGTTTTGCTTCATAATTTAATTTTTAATTGCTTAGAGTCATTCTCCATCTCAAAAAAAATAGCTTTCTGTTCCTTTTCTTGCGGTATATGAGGTTTGATTTAATAATCCATAAAAAATCAGCTGAATAGAGTGAGAACTGACCAGGAAATAGATGATGGCATATCTATTGTACTGGAGTTAATCATGTTACCCTTAAACTGCATAAACCCAAAATTAGACTATAAGATCAGTATTGTGCAATTTTGATGGTGATAGACATATTAATACTTCACAGATCCGTACATTTGACAGGTGAATGAACACTTTGTTGTGCCAACACTCATAGATACTTGATTACTGGGAGAAGCTTTCGTTTTTTGGAGGGAACATATCAGTTCAAATTCTTCCCAGATAATCACTTAGGTCAAAGGCTATGTTTCAATCATGCAGGAATGGACATTATGAAAATAAACTAATTCTCTAAAGCCTGTAGCAGTCCTTGATTTTTACTTGATTAAAGTCTTCGTCCCTCCGTCCAAAACATTCAATTATAATGTCACAATACCTTTTCAATTTCTTATCTATTTCATTAATATAAAACCCAGGTAATGGCTACAAGTCGCATTATTTCTGTCAAATCAATTGACAAGAAAACTAAACAATCCAGTGTCAATGTCCGCATATTACGGCAATGGGAGCTAAATGGACAGTACGAAAAAAAAAATCAACTGAAGTGATATTGGTTGATCAATAGGTAATAGATTTCATATATTTATGTTTTGGTCGTTATTAATATTTCATTAATTAATTAATTAATTAATGATATTTAATAATACAGTGATCTAAAATCCAAGCAACGGTCCCTAGCAAATTGCCGTCCAATTTATAAAACAGTTTCAAGAAGGCAAAATGCTAAAGATTTCAAAGTTCAGTGTTGAAGAAAACTGCGTTCAACCATACCAAAAGGCGATACTAAATCACAAATGGAAAATGTGTATGAGTTTGGCCACTAACGTGTCTGAAGTCGACAATTCTGTCCAAATTCCAGATAACAGTTTCGAGTTCACGCCTTTTCAAACAATTGGGAGCTTGAATTTGGATTTTTTAGTCGGTGAGAACTATACATCGTGTATATTTTTTTTCCCGATCTTATATCGATTATCTTTATACAGGTAAAACAAAAGTGAGTACTATGATATTTACTAACATTTGATGAATATTTGCTAGATGAGATTGGAGAGGTTATTTTACCTCTTAGAGATTTTGACTTTGTGCAGAAGTTTAATGCCAGAAAGTTAGATGTTCAGCTTATTGATAATGAGTATGTGATTCATCATTTTTATTCTTTAAAAGTTAATTAATATATTTTGTGACTAATTAAGATATATTCTATAATTATTTTTTACTATTTTGACAGTGGAAATGAGTTGACTGCCGTCCTGTGGGCCTCATTTGGAGATAAGTTAAAACAGTTTATTGATAATAGGAGTCAAAATGAGGAAGGCCCAGTGATTTTGGTTTTGCAGTTTGTAATGCTATCTACATATCAAGGTATCTTTTACTTAGATATACTTAAACTGCAATAACGTTTCTGATGCAAGGCTTATTAACATGTGAGTGAAATTTTTAATCTTTATACAGGTAAAACCAAAGTTAGTACTATGAAGTATGCTTCAATAATGCATATTAATGCATCATTTCCTAAAGTAACGGGATTATCTTACCAAGTAAATGAACACTAAACCTTTATAATGCGACAATAAATTTGTTATACAATTTTTTATGGTTATGTTAATTCACATATATCACTTTTACAGGCATGATACTGGATCATCATCGGTTAGTCGTTCTTTGACTATTACCACTAATGATAGTCCTTATATCAATAGTGATCTGTGGTTGAAAACCAATGAATTCAAGACGATCGGTGATTTGCTCACATGTTCAGAGGTATATTATAAAGATAATTAATTTTTTGTGTCGGTTATACTCATGTAAATATTATTTCGTTAGATTAATTTTTTCTTCACGTTCTTTCTCTCAAATTTTGGGCTTTACCTTCCTCGACCTGTATTCAGTCACGGGCAGTTGTATGTGGCAATCTCGAGAGTTGCAAGCAAAAATGTGCTCAAAGTTTTGATTTGTGAAAAGGATGGTGAAACAAGCGAGGTTACTAATAATGTGGTCTATAAAGAAGTTTTTCACAAATTATGAGGTAATCCAAAATTTATGAACTTTCATAGATTCATTTAGGAACGGAGAGAGTAGTACAGTTTTTGAATGTCAACTCTAAGTGTAGGTTCATTTCTTGCATACTAGTTTTTGAATGTCAACTCTAAGTGTAGGTTCATTTCTTACATACTGGACATTAATTTAGGGACGAAGAGAGTAGTACAGTTAGTTGAAATCATTTATTCACATGCTACCTGGTACTATGATGGCTGGTTTTGAGCGTTGTTAGTGAAGCCATCAGACATACTTAGTTTATTCATTATTTTCTGTGTGCAGCAAGAAAAGACTCTTAATTATGTTCTGTAACTGTATATTTCTGTAATTTCTTAATGTGCAGGTTAGTCGGCATTTTTTTTCCGAGTTAGCTGTTGGTTTTGAATATACCCGTGCTCTTCTCTATGTTGATGATGATAATAGTAGACTAAAAACGTTTTTTTGTTGTTGAATGATTGATGATGTAGTCAATACACAGGATGGCGAAGAATTTCAGCTATTGAAATGGTTCATAGTTCATACGAATATTTGCTGATCTTTTTGTGCTATATTTCTTTTTGACAGGTGAGAGGTTTTCGGAAATTGTGGGCAGACCTTACTATATGGCACCCGAAGTTTTGAAGCGAAATTATGTACTAGAGGTTGATATATGGAGTGCCTGAGTTATTTTGTATGTTTTGTTATGCGGGGTTCCACCATTTTGGGCAGGTATTTTTCTCTAATATGCATATTATTCAATACGGCTCCGAATGCATGTAGGTTCAAAGAATTTGATTAGCTTTGTAATTGAGGAATATATGGGTAGTTATATTAGATTTCTCGATGCAGAAACTGAACAAGGTGTTGCTCTTGCAATTTTTCGGGGAGTTATTGATTTCAAAAGGGACCCCTGGCCTCAAATTTCTGAAAATGCCAAGAGTCTTGTGAGGCAGATGTTAGAGCCAGATCCCAAGAAACGTTTGACTGCTCAACAGGTGCTTGGTAAGTCAGTTGAGATTGATATCCATGAAGCCAGTCATGTAAACTTTTGATATGTTTTCTTTATCACAAATTTAAATGACGAAGAGTTTTATCATCCACCAGAAATGTCCATGACATGTGATTTTTTTGGTTCACCTTTTCATCATAATGAGTTGCTACCCAACTTTAATTCTGTACTATAGTTTTAAGACTCTCTCTCTCTCTCTGAAAATGCTTTGCGTCAGTTTTTCTTAATTGATTAGCTTTATTATTCCCGTCGAATTTCGACGGGCTATGAACTAGTATTATGTTAACACGGAGTGATATTAGGGGATAGGGAGGATTAAAAACACATAAGAGAGCTCGATTGAATAAGTGAAGGAAAGATTTGGGTTGCCGACAGAAATTAGGATAGGGGTAGTGCCGTTCGTGCACATCCACGTTCGCCAACTCAATAATGGTGTCATTTCAATTTCCATGGCTCCGGTCCGAGCCATTCCGCCATTTTTGCCGGGAACTGGGGGGTCCGGCCAACCCATCATAGCTCCTACATTTAATTATTCACTCAACTCCACTGTACTACTGTACTAGTCAATGTCATGAGTAATGTCACCGACCATCTCATGTGTTGCCAGTTCATTTCATACTCACTCTGTCCCGAACTTAGGTTCCTAGTAGTTTGACTTTACACGGAGATTGTGAAAAAGTAAAGATTGTGAGTATGAAAAGTAAAGTAGGAGAAATTGGGAAAGAGAAAATGGGTAGAAAGTTTTTGTTGTGAGAATGACAAGTGGGATCTCATTGTCCATTTTAGGTAATAGAGCAACTAAGAATCTTGGTTTAGTTGACCAGTTTTGGTCAAAAAGTTTCAAGTGGACTGGGACGGAGGGAGTAGTCATCTAGGAACCAAAGATTACTAGCTAAGAGGGATCAACATTTTACCCCAAAAAAAAAAAAAAAAAAGGTGGAAACAAAGAAAGCAGATTGAACATTCATGGTGGTACCATGAAAGTGTAATTAATGCTGCACACACACACACACCCAAACCTAGGGTACCCTTTGTATTTTTTACACATAATGATGTCGTACACTACACGTATAGTATACTAAATACTCCCTCCATTTCACTTAAAAGAGTTCACTTTCAAATCATAAAGAATTTAAATGCGTAAAATTGCAAAATAATAAAGTTTGACTTTCAGACGTGGACAGTTAAAATGGAACGGTGCAGTATAACTTTGAGCCTTCACAAGATATAACCCAATACAGCATATTGATTCATGCCCCTGTCCATTATGTGAACATCCTTACATAGTGCACAACAAATATACCAATGAAAGTGTTGCCATATTTTCACCATAAGAAACAATGGCTGCAACACAACATTACCAGAACTTGTCTTAATGACGAGGATGATAATATCCATAAGGAGTAAAAAATGTTTGAATGAATGTCAAAACTATGAGCACAAGAGCAGCAAACGCAGATATGAAAGACCAAGGGGTGTCAAAATTGTGGCCCACACGATATGCCAACCATTCATAGAATACTTATTCACGTCTTCAAACAAACTCGAAAGATAATTACTCTCGGTGTCAAAAGCCACATCTTTGCCCGCGTTGTCGAAAAACCGGGTAATTTCCTCATCTGTCCCAAAGTATTTCTCGATGATTTTATGGTCACAGGGGAAGGAAGAGTCACTAGGGGTGTTTATTAGTCATCCCATGAATGTAACACATGCAGTGATGTTCTTTGAATAATGTGTGTAACATTGTTCAAACGCGACACAGTTGAGGAAGAGAGAGGTAACCAAATAACTCTCACTAATTTCAGCCTCCGATGATGCCAGGTAACAGTCGATAGTTTAATCCGTTTGTTCCAACAACTATTTGAGAAATCTCTGTTTGAATATATATTACGCAACGAGTAGATTAATCAAATAATCAACGGGGCAATCATGCATTCAATAGTGTAATCGCAGTAAAATCAACAACGAAAGTAACTCGCAATAAAGCACACTATAACAATAAGAAAATTAAAGAGCAAGTTAGAAACTTATCGGTAGATCGAGTCGCCTTAGGAAGACTGTCCTAAGAGAAATTATTGCCTCCTACTCGTGCGATTTCGGATACAGACAAATTCCTCCGTGGATAAAACGATCTCAGAATATGTGTCAAGAACGATGCACACAGACACAAATTCAACTGCGGCTCTATCTCATTCACCTGAGTCTCTCACGATTTCACCATGGATTAAAGGATTTGATCCATTGAAAAATGATATCAACTACATTAAAAGGAGGATCCAACCACAAATATACGAATACAGTAGACAGAGAAAAAACGGTAGAGAGCAACTTGACACAGTATGTCCGCAAGGCGGACTGCCGTTCTTCATGCGCGAGCCTGTTAATTTTCTCTTCTTTCTGTCGTTCAAACAGATGACCTCTCCCTTTTTTTTCATGTAGTATTAGGTGGAGACTTATTTCTAATAAACTATTAGTATTAGAATGACTTTTGACTTCTTTTGGTTAGGATATGTAATTAGTTTTAGTATTTTACTAAAACCCAAAATCCTAGTCAACCCGTCAAAAGAAGGATATTTGACTTTTGTTAGGATTTTGACTCATCCGTTTAATTAACACACAGTTAATTAAAGAGTCCAATTTAACTACTTTAATTAATTCATAGAATTAATTATTTAAGTTAAATAAGTATAATAGCAAATCAACTAAAATTCAAATACACTCAAATAAATTATCCCCCAATAAAAGATGATAAGAAACTACTTTACATTGATTATATTGGATTACAACTAATCCAAAATAATGAAACAAAGTATAAGTTATATTTCTCATCTTTAAACAGGAATAAATTTAATGTGTATATATTTGAACTATGGATTTTACCATAAACGGAAATATCCCAATTTACTATTATTACTTTGAATCCACAACAAATATTGACTTCGGTCAACATCTTTGAGAACCAATAAATGGACTCACTCAAAGATTACCTTAGACCAATATTTCCAACAATCCCCCACAAATCCATAGTGAAAATACGAATTGAGACTATCCATGTCATGCTTTCAGTAGAACGGTACCTCCCGGCTTGAACCGCTACCTTAGTTAGTCAACGCAAACCCGCACAGGATCAGATGAACGGGTGTCTTGAATCTGATGCCTTTGGATGTAGAGGCCTTTGTTGGTAACAACACGACAAAGGTTCTGATAGGTCCTCTATCGTAAATTTTGACGCATATAGGCCATACGTCCCGATCCTCAATCATGAGTGCTTTTAAGGAATAACCTATTTCCTCTAGTTGCAGCCAACAACAACACTCACTTAGCTGGGCCTCTCTAAAGATGTACTGCTAGCATCTTGTCTAAAAGACTTGATCCCATTCAAAGTTCTAAAAACCTTTACTAAACTTGCAGTAATGAGCACCTTCCAGGTTATTCAGGGGACAGACTCAGACATAAAATATGTCAATCTGTTTTGGTGCTCCGATCCACCCCACAGCTTGTTATTACCACATTGAACCTTCTTTGTGGGATCTCCACTCAGATAGGTTGGGTTGCTACTGCGTTTGAATCAGTCGGGGTTCAGTCCCTTCCCCGAACCTTGATTTATGAACAAGAACTAAGTTAAGTTCTTTTGGTTTAAAGGTTAGTTGTGTTATCATTGGTACCATCATAATCAACAACTATTGCCTTTATATAGACACAAGATCCTTCATAGATTTTAATCTAACTTGGATGTGTCACAAAAGTCTTATTATTTAAGTACTTATAATCTTTAGACATACTGTCAAAAGTTACTAACAGTAGATATAGTCGATCATGGCTAAATACAGACATTTTTGTCAATTAGTCCATTCAACTTTATCATACTCACACGTACTTATAATAAGTCGCTCAATACAATGAGCCTTAGTACAATATATTGTTTAACATACCTTCAAACGATGGGCCCATCGACTAAGGTAACTATAAACAAATATATTCATTAATGATTGCGAGAACCATTAATCATTCCTGCTTTATATTGAGATTAACTCAATATGTAGCACAAGAGAAACAACTCCCTTCAAGTATTTAAAAATACTTAATCAAGAGCTCCACGAAGAATTCTAGTTGGTCAACTAGTGTCTACAAAATTTAGTACAAATAGAGACGTCTCTCTAAACAACTAAATCTCCAAGACACATCAAATAGCCAATATCTGAGAATATTATAGATTAGCAACTTCACATTCCTATAGAAAGTTAATAAAAGGAACAAATTATCTTTTTAACGATTCTAATTTTCTCAAGAATACTTTTAGTATAATTAATTTGAGAAAATGTATCACCTCAAATGATCAGTTTGAAGTCGAGAATCTCGTTAAAAATTTCATCCTTATATTTCAAACTTACTATTCAAGAATGACATGCACCCATTAATTTATCTCGATATATTTCAACTAAATGAATACAAGCCAAATTTATGGCACAGACAAATACGATTATCAACGATTATTTTGCAGTAGACAACTTTTCAAAATTCATGCATACTAAGCATACAATGAAATAATAAATTATTTCATCCCATGTATTAGTGTTTGTCAAAGTGTATTAAACGACTTAAACAAATTAGCAAATCACAACATTTCACTATGGATTACAAAATCACTTGACTGATCCGTATATATTTACTTATTCCATATACAATGAAATAAAATAGCATCCATGTAATGGATTTTCAAATCATATACCCAGTCAAATATTAAATTGTAGAAAATAGTGACTTAAGAAAATAGATATAATCTATTTCTTACTTTTGCTAAAACCCTTTCACAACCAAACTAGTTTTAAACTTTTTCATGGTTACTTTAAAATCTTAATTAATCATGAAGACTCACATCAATTCATTCATAGGCAATTAGGAGTGAGCTAAATAGTTTCATTACTCATATAGAGACAATGCAAATTATCTAGCTCTTGAAACATCCTTAAACTTTAAAGATCACACTTGATAGTAACTTTAAAGTAATTTAAGTTACTTTGCACTATCCTTAGCAATCTTAAGTTTCATGTTTATCCTAAATTCATCTAACTTTCAAAGTTAGACTTACATGAATTTACCCCCACATTTCTTATCCTTTTTCATACGAATAGTATAAGGATTAAATATAGGAATGGAGTCTAAAAAACTTCTAATTATATGGGATAGCCATCTTAATAGAAAATAACATTGAGATAAATTCACATGTTAGCTTATGTGCCAAAGATTTCACAACAGAAGATCTTAAACACGTTGGCGTCACATATCTTAAAAGATTACAAGAATAGCAGTATTTCTTACAATTTTAGCTTTTAGTCTTTTCATGTGAAGTACGTACTTATGAAAGATACCCCCACATTCCAAAAGACATTTAAGCTAAAATACCACCTTATCAAAGTTTGATTGACTATCACTTAAATAATTAAGAGTTACTTTTTCCAGAATTAGGTAAACTAATTCAAAGTTTATCTCTAAGTATTACTTTGATAATTTCAAGCTTAGAGGGCAAACAACTATTATGTCCTTTAAGATGTTAATTTATCTCATGCATTATCCCATAATAACTTAGAGTATTTAGAAAAGTCTTTCTATGGACTGTAAACAGAGCATAGACGAATTAGACTTATTTCGCTTCATAAGATCATAACCAAAGTAGTTCCTTACTAGTTTCAAATTTATCTTAATAACAGAATTTAATCAACTAACTTTATCTTTACAATTAAGCAAAGATAAAATGTCTACACATAATCAATAAAATTAATAACGTATTTTAACATGTCTTTGGTCATCATACTATTAATAATCACAAAATTCAGCATAACAAAATAAACAAGGTTAATATATTTTCTCACAAGAAAGTTTCATTTAACCAAGTTACAATTCACCAAATGCTAAAGAAATTTGAGACTTTCAATTAATACCATAATCAAGAATTTATTTTAAATTAGCAGTGCTTAAAGGAAATATAATTTAAATCATCATTGATGACCTTGCCTAACACAAACAATTCAGTTATCAAATCAAGATAATTAAACTTTATTATTCTCAGATAACCTACCATGTTCAACTATCACATTAATCATAATTTTCAGACAAGTACTACAAGTCAATTAAAACTACTACACAACTAGAAAGCAACATTTCATTTTACACATCTACTCAAAATACTTTTTAATTAAATATGAGTCATTGTAAGGATATTATAACACGTAGAAATATTGTGATGCATTTAGTACATGATAAGAATATATACTAAAGTGAACTTTAGATCCACACATTCTTATACCAACCCTAACGCAACACTCTATATTTCTCATTGTTATCAATCTTCCATATCAAGTTACTAATATACAAAAGAGTTAGTCAGAAACGAATTTCACTCTTACTTGCATACTAACTAACTACTATTAAAACTCATAACTAATTATAAATTTTGAGAGATATAGAATAAAATAAAGTATTCTGCTTTCTCCGTCCCCAAGTATTTTAATTTACCACTTTACTTATCAATATGATTAACAATAATTGAACAATTTCATCTCTAACAATTTTCTCAATTGTTGTCATGTTGGTCATACATTGGTACATTAGAAAATGGTTCATGAATCACATAGTACAACTCTAATTTTCCATACTAAAATTATGTCATATAATTAATATTCCAACTGAATGAAATAATCTTAAAAAATATGACTTTACCGAATTTTCTCAAAAATTCTCTTTTAGTATTTATTAGAGTACAACTAATAATCATGACTTTATGCGCTTCTTTACTTATTGATTTTCTCACATAATATGAAACAAACAAGATTTGATAAATAATACTTTTCATATTGACACACTCAATAAAGTATTATTTTTCAATCTTCAAATAGTGACTTAAAAAATAATACCTAAAAAGTAAGGGAGTACCTAAAAAGCTCATTCAACATTCAAAGTTGAAACTAATGCTTTTTCAATACATCAAATACCTTTAACACTAATCAACAAATATAAGAAAATAGTCTAATTCAATTTTACGCTCATGATCTAAATAGCTCAAAATCCGATTTTCACTTCACATGGAAATTTATGAGATCTATAGATCATATCCAAAATTAGTAAGATACAAAGTCTCTAGGACCTTTACTACTAATTTAACACAACAACGCAAAATTAAATCATAGAGAACTATTTTCATATTTCCTTTGATTAATCTAATTATTTGCTTACACTATTTTTTCACCGTTTCATGATACATGGAACCATCAATAACAAGCACATGAAAATTATCAGTCCATCATAATCATTCAAATTTAATATGTTTACACAAACAATTAAATTACTTGTTCAAAGATCTCATCTTTCCAAGTAACAATGATTATATGGACAAATAAACAACGTACCAAATCTACCACAATCAACAAGAATACATGATAATAATTTCTCTTAGACTGTTTGAATATATATTACGCAACGAGTAGATTAATCAAATAATCAACGGGGCAATCATGCATTCAATAGTGTAATCGCAGTAAAATCAACAACGAAAGTAACTCGCAATAAAGCACACTATAACAATAAGAAAATTAAAGAGCAAGTTAGAAACTTATCGGGGTAGATCGAGTCGCCTTAGGAAGACTGTCCTAAGAGAAATTATTGTCTCCTACTCGTGCGATTTCGGATACAGACAAATTCCTCCGAGGATAAAACGATCTCAGAATATGTGTCAAGAACGATGCACACAGACACAAATTCAACTGCGGCTCTATCTCATTCACCTGAGTCTCTCACGATTTCACCATGGATTAAAGGATTTGATCCATTGAAAAATGATATCAACTACATTAAAAGGAGGATCCAACCACAAATATACGAATACAGTAGACAGAGAAAAAACGGTAGAGAGCAACTTGACACAGTATGTCCGCAAGGCGGACTGCCGTTCTTCATGCGCGAGCCTGTTAATTTTCTCTTCTTTCTGTCGTTCAAACAGATGACCTCTCCCTTTTTTTTCATGTAGTATTAGGTGGAGACTTATTTCTAATAAACTATTAGTATTAGAATGACTTTTGACTTCTTTTGGTTAGGATATGTAATTAGTTTTAGTATTTTACTAAAACCCAAAATCCTAGTCAACCCGTCAAAAGAAGGATATTTGACTTTTGTTAGGATTTTGACTCATCCGTTTAATTAACACACAGTTAATTAAAGAGTCCAATTTAACTACTTTAATTAATTCATAGAATTAATTATTTAAGTTAAATAAGTATAATAGCAAATCAACTAAAATTCAAATACACTCAAATAAATTATCCCCCAATAAAAGATGATAAAAAACTACTTTACATTGATTATATTGGACTACAACTAATCCAAAATAATGAAACAAAGTATAAGTTATATTTCTCATCTTTAAACAGGAATAAATTTAATGTGTATATATTTGAACTATGGATTTTACCATAAACGGAAATATCCCAATTTACTATTATTACTTTGAATCCACAACAAATATTGACTTCGGTCAACATCTTTGAGAACCAATAAATGGACTCACTCAAAGATTACCTTAGACCAATATTTCCAACAATCTCCACTAGTACTCTTCCATCATGTTGAGATCATCTTTGCCATGGTGGTCAGGTCCAATTCAATACTTACGATGATTAGCCTCAATTCCCTCTCAATTTAAGCCTCTACTCTCATGGATTTTAGAACTGTTCGATATTTGGGGATGTTAAAGTCAACTCTCGTTAGGTTTTGTTAGTTTTTTTCTAACAATTTTGGATGTCGTTAAGGGGTTTGGGTTAATAAAAGTGCATTTGGAGTAGTGTGGTTAAACTGCTAAAAATAAACATGGGTGGTTAAAAGCAAACCTAGAGTACATTCGTTCAGGAGAGCAGATGCTCTATACCACCATAGTTTACCACATGATGTACCACAAATAATATTTCGACAACTGGCAATTGGTAGCCTTATTCACAAACGCCAGTTAGCTAACGGAATGAGACTAAATAAGGTAAATGAACAGGGAGATTTTCTTACCATGCTGGGTATTCCGAAAATTCCCCATAATTTCCTTACGCGATTTGTCTTCATTGTTTTAGTATCTGCATCATCCCTCCGCCTCTCACTTCAATATCCAGCATGTGTTAACATTGCAAGACACTCATCATTGATCAGCCTTATAACAATTAACATATTGTAAGTTCATTTACTTATTAATTTAGTTACTCATGTTTCAAAAATATATTTCCACCATAATCTGTAATTGCTACACTATGTAAACAATTGATGAGACCGAGCCTTCTAGGCCGGATGTTCTGCGGTCCAAACCGATGCGACCTAATCCGCCCGAACCGGACCTGAACTCTTGGGGCCGAACCGGCGAAGACTACGGGCAAGCAAGCCCGAGGGGTCCGATCTCCCTGATATATATGCCCGAGATGACTCTGCCTCCCGCTATCTTGAGGAGCCCGTAGTACCCAGCTGGCACAAATGTTCACAAGACGTCGCCTATTCGTACCTGACACACCATAACGGTTGGTGATGGAGTCATGCTTCCCTGACAAACACGCCACCTTCCCAGCTACTCTCCTGACCGATCCACTGAGGACTCTCCACGTGTCCATCCAGTACCAGGGCAGTTAGTACCTTGTGCAGGTTTCTTTCTCCTGGTCATATATATACTCCTTTTTGCTCCCATGAGCAAGGTACGTGCTCTATCCTATTCACACACACAAGGTCTTCATTGAACCTTCCACTTAGGTTTTCCTCAGAGATCTTACTCTTACACCCGAGGGCCTAAGCCGGATTCCAACCCGGCCTTGGTCTTAACGGTGTTCTTGTCTGTGTTGTGATCAGGATCAAGAGACAGCTAAATTGAAGTTCTATTTCCGTGACCCCAGAAATCTAGGGCGTCATCAACAATGTCTTCTTTTTTTTTTTTTTTTTTTATCTTAGTCATATAAGTACGATTTTCATATCTAGTGCTTCGATTAATTTGAAAAAAAATAAAATTGTATGAGTATTTTATTCGATTTTTTATGTTAATAGGTTACAATCCAGCATTGAAAGGTTATGGAGGGAGCTGAACCGCCTTCTCGTCGTAAATTAGATTATGAAAACACCATGCACGGACTTGATGCTAGTTCCAATGGAGAGAAAGATGACAAAGATGTTAACGATTTCATATCAGTGAACACTCCTGATGCTTTTAGTATAAACAATATTCGCACGAAATTGTACAATCTTTGCCACTAGTTTATATTATTGATGTTTTGTTCTTCGTTTCTTGACTGGGATGTGCTTCTTACTATGCCAAGCTCAAGTGCCGATTGGCACGTCAACCGTACCGATTTAGAGAACACTATGCAAAGGCCCGGTGAGCCTATTTATGACTTCTACAAGAGGTGAAACCACAAGCTAGCAGAGGTTCAATACCCCCCAAAAGCAAAAGAGCAAAAGCAAATCTTCTACAAATGCTTGTTGCCCGAGCTTAGGGTGGCAATTGGTAACGGCTACTTTCCCGATCTACGAGAAATGGTCGATGCTGGGGTCAGACACGAAGCCAGCATTACTGGTATTGTTAAAGAAACTGCCAAAACAGGAAATACTTCATTCCGCTAGAAAGCTCCAACAAGTACCGCCCCCAAAGCTAAAGAGGTTGCCGGTCAAGTGAGCATGCTTCAAGACACCTCCGCCTTTGATGTCCAAGCAGTTACAAGCAATCTCCCCCGCGAGAAAGAGTAGTTAAATGACTTCGGCATGCCTATTGGCCGAGTGTTTGAGGTTTTAATGAAGAAGAGCTTGATCAAGCCACTTGAGAACTTTGAGCCGTTGACCAAAAGGGCTAATCTTGATGCAAACAAGTTCTGAAAGTATCACAAATACACTGGCCACACTACCAACGACTGCATACAACTCAAACGGGTCACCCAGAAGTTGATTGCCGAAGGGAATATTGAAAGGCCTAGAGGTCCAAATACTGTAGCAAACCCGCTCTCTAATAATGGTGGCGTAAACATGGTCGAGGTCATCGGAGGTGACATTGGTATCCTCGAAATGGTTGATGCCTTCGCCGAACTTGGGCTAGACATAAATGCTCTATTCGGAGGACTAGTAAAGATTGGGGTTATAACTCCCTTGGAATGTGGATTCCAATGGCCCAAGCATCTGTGCAACATGTCCAAGTTTTGTGGTTACCATAGAGTCTCCGGACACACCAACAACGAGTGCTTCACCATCAAACAAGTTGTACAGAAGCTCATCAAGAACAATGTCATAGCCGACCCGCGAAAGATAATCGCCATGGATTGCAGTATGGTGAAGATAGTCGGAGATGGCGTCAGTATCGTGGAAATGGTCGATGCCTTCAGGCAACTACAGTTAGACATGACCTCCTTGTTTCGTGGTTTATCAAGAATGGGGCTGCTTAAACCACTAAAGGGTTACGAGTCTCACCCGAATAGTGACCCAACGAAATTCTGCCACTATCACAACATCACCGGGCATACTAACAATGAATGCTCACAATTGAAGCTTGCAATACAAGGGTTGATCAAGAGTCAGGTTCTAACCGATCCAAGGAAGATTATAGTTGCAAACTCCGACAAGAACGAGACTAATATCTCAGAAATGACTTACGCCTTCGAAAGGCAAGGGGTTACTATGACCAATATGCTCGAGCTACTAGTGTCCAAAGATTTACTCAAGCGACCAGAAACCTACTACATACCATACTCAAACGACCCAGAAAGGTTTTGTGATTATCATCAGATTACTGGTCATACTACTAAAGAATGCACTGCTTTGAAAAGGCCCATTCGCAGACTGATTGACGATGGCTCCATAGAGAACCCTAGAGATACTCTTGCTAATCTAGAAATAGTATCAAACCTCGGTGATCTAGCCGAACCTATTGTGGCAGACTCCGAATCATGTAGTGATGAATAGATAGGTTGTACTTCAAAATTCATTAATGATAGTAATTCTTCTTGTTGTATGCTGTCATTAGATGAACTATCTTTAGAAGCTGCTCTGTTAGGAGATTGCGACTCCGGTCCACTTAAATCTCCACCATTATCTATAGCCGAAATCTTCGCAGAATCTGCTAAAATGCTACAATCTCCATACGATACACGAGAAGAAATCAATCTACTTACAAGGTCCGGACAGATCTACCAACCAGACCCCAAGGGTGCAAAGAAAATCTTCAACAAGGAATCAGAACCTGTAAACCCCGAGAAAGAGGATCTTGTTGTGGATATGGCCCTCCACTACCCAAGTAAATCACAAGAACAATAAAAGCACATAAACAAAGCACAAGAAATCAAAGCAAGAAAAGACACAGAAATTGTTTACCAAGTTCGTCAATATGTTTGACTACGTCTGGGGGCACTACCAAGCCAGGATCTTACACTATAATATGTTATCTTGAAGTTACAATGAGTTTGGGGGCGGAACATTGCTTAAATAATGCCCTGGAATAAGATCTAAACCTAAACAAAGAAGGAGTCCCGAAATCCCGTCAGCGGACCAGGCGCCCGCCTGGCCCACCCCAAGCGCCCGCTTGATATTGATTTTCCGAAGGACCAACCTTCTGTCCAAATAAGCGCCCGCCTGCTAGGCCCCGAGCGCCCGCTCGCTCCTCCGCCTGGAATTCTTCCTTTTTGTTCCTTTGAGGATCTCTACTCCAACAATCTCCCACCTAGAGATCAACCGCATATACAGACCCCGTATCCGTCTTCAACTCATCCATGGTGTCGTCCTAGTGCTCACCTCGATCATGGTAGTGCCTTCCTCCTCTCCTATTCTCCAAGCCCAATTGAAGCTTTACATAGCTTCAACTTTTCAAGGTTTACCACCTTGGTCAACATGTCAGCCGGGTTCTCCGATCCCAATATCTTCTCCAGCCTTAAGATCTTTCTTTCCAAGAGATGCCTGATGTAGTGAAACCTCAGCTCAATATGCTTTGTCCTAGAATGAAACGCCGGATTCCTAGCCAAGTGAATTGCACTCTGACTGTCACTGTAGAGAGCATTACCACTTCGCGTCTTCCCAAGTTCACCCAAGAAGTTCTGCAACCATACCATCTCTTTGCTTGCCTCTGTCACTGCCACATATTCTGCTTCCGCAGTCGACTGAGCCACGATCTTCTGCAATTTAGAAGCCCAGGAGATAGCCGTACCACCCAATGTGAAAACATAACCCGTAGTACTTCTCCTCTTATCAAGATCACTTGATGCCAAATCCGCATCCACATAACCCGCTAACACGACCTCCTTTCTTGAGAAACATAGAGCCTTACCAGTAGTACCCTTTAAGTAACGCAGGATCAATTTAACCGCTTCCCAATGTTGCTTCCCTGGATTGCCCATGTACCGGCTGACTACTCCCACCGCATGTGCAATGTCCGGCCTTGTACACACAATTGCATACATTAGACTCCCCACTGCCGAAGCATATGGAGTCCTCTCCATCTTGTCACGCTCCTCCTTACCCTTAGGTGAGTCCTTCTCAGATAGCTTGAAGTGCATACCCAATGGTGTCCCTGTTGGCTTCGCCTCTTCCATGCAAAACCTTGCCAAGACTTTCTCAACGTATTCTGCTTGTGAAAGAACCAACTTACCCGACTCCCTTTTCCGGTCAATCCGCATGCCCAAGATTTTTCTGGCCTCCCCCAAATCCTTTATCTCGAACAGTTCTGACAACTGAGCCTTCAATCTGTTTACCTCTCTACTGCTAGAGCCCGCTATTAACATGTCATCCACATATAACAGCAAGATTATATACCCATTGTCCGTGTTCTTGAAGTAGCAACAATGATCTGCCTCACATCTGATAAAATCAATATCGTGCATGAATCCATCGAACTTCCTGCACCACTGCCTAGGAGCTTGTTTAAGGCCATACAAGCTCTTAGTCAACCTGCAAACCAGTTCCTCTCTACCCTTAGACAAGTAACCCTCTGGTTGTACCATGTAAATTTCTTCCTCCAAATCCCCATGAAGAAAGGCCGTCTTTACATCCATCTGTTCCAGAAATAAGTTATCCACCACTACTATCCCCAGAACCATTCTGATAGTGGTCATCTTCACAACAGGAGTGAATACCTCGGTGTAGTCAATACCGTACTTTTGCTGAAACCCTTTTACAACCAACCTTGCCTTGTAACGCTTACTGCCGTTTGCTTCCTCCTTGATCCTGTAAACCCACTTGTTATGCAATGCCTTCTTCCCCTTAGGCAGTTTAATCAACTCCCAAGTTTTATTGGCCTTCAATGAGTCCATCTCATCATCCATCGCAGCTTTCCACTTATCACAAAGTGCACTACAAACAGCCTCCGCATAACATTCCGGCTCACCACTATCTGTCAACAACAAATAGTAATTTGAAGGAGTATACCTGTCAGGTGATCCACGCAATCTGCTGGATCTACGCAGCGGAATATCCGGTTCCGGAGTATGTGGTTCATCTTCAGTGACCCCCTGACCATGGTTATCATGAACCGTCCTGCTCCCACCCGAGTCTGGAATATCCACATCTACAACCTCCGGTTCCGAACTAATATCATCAGATGCCCCCTTCCTGTCCTTGTACAATACCTGTTCATTGAATACCACATCTCGACTAGGAATAATTTTATGGTTTTGGTCATCCCAAAACTTATACCCGAAGTCATCCCCGCCATACCCAATAAACATACATTTTACAGATTTTGCATCTAACTTAGTTCTATCAGGAGAATCAATATGAACATATGAAACACAGCCAAATATGCGAAGAAAGGACAGATTTACCTGCTTGCCACTCCATGCTTCCTCTGGAATTTCATTCCCCAATGGTACCGATGGTCCCCTATTGATCAAGAAAGCAGCCGTGTCAACCGCATATGCCCAGAACGTCTTCGGAAGTCCACACTTCAACCTCATACTTCTAGCCCGCTCGTTCAAAGTCCTGTTCATCCTCTCTGCAACCCCGTTGTGTTGTGGTGTGCCCTTTGGAGTCTTTTCCATGCGAATGCCATTCGCTGCACAATATTCCTTGAACTCCCCGAGCTCATACTCCCCTCCGTTATCTGACCTCAAGCACTTAAGCTTAAGTCCCGTCTGATTCTCCACCAAAGCCTTCCATTTCTTAAACACCTTGAATGCCTCATCTTCGTGTTTCAAGAAATAAACCCAGACTTTCCTTGTTGAATCATCAATAAAGGTCATGTAATATGACGCACCACCTAGAGAAGTTACCGGGGCCGGCCCCCATAAATCTGTGTGGACCAAATCCAACTTTGCTTCCCTCAAAGACCTACCCGTCCTCGAGAAATTACTTCTCGCCTGTTTGCCAAACACACAATCTTCGCAGATCCCACGTCGACTGTCTTCAAACCCGGTAGTCTTCCCTTTGAGCAAAGTACTTTCATCCCCTTCTCACTCATGTGACCCAATCGACAGTGCCACAAATCCGTATCACCCTTGGCTGACGCCACCGCGATACTTGCCTTGGTATTATTCGCCAAATACAATGTCCCCTCCTTATTATCCCGAGCGATCTCAGAATCCTCCTTGGTAATAACCCAGTTCCTGCAGCCAAAAGTTACCTTGTAACCTTCTTTATCCAACTGCCCAACTGAAAGCAGGTTCTTTTTCAAACCCGGAATGTGCCTGACCCCGTGTAGATGTAGGACCTTCCCATCCGATGCTCCTATTCTGACATACCCCTTCCCCTTGATTTCCAAAGGCTCATCATCCGCCAGATAGACCTTACCGAAATCATCGGAAGTATAATTCTCCATCTCTTCTGCATGCCCGCAAGAGTGGAATGATGCCCCCGAATCCAGCACCCACGATTCTAGTGCACTACTAACACTCAGAACCAGTACATCATCACCTTCGACTGTCACATTCACCGAATTGCCCCCACGATTGGGACAATCCTTCTTGTAGTGTCCTAACTCCTTGCAATGATAACACTGCACCGATCCTTTCGCAACCCTTGGTTTATCTCTGATCTCCACGGCCTTGCCCTTACCACCCACTACGTTTTCCCTTGATTCAGTTCTCCCTTTATTGCTAGTACCCGGCCTTTCCCTGCTAGTAGTAGCTAAGGCCGATCCCGAAGTAGACGATGTCCCAAATTTCTTCAAACGATTTTCCTCGCCCAACAAGAAGTCTTTAACATCATCATACTTCAATTTGTTCTTACCCGCTGAAGCATTGATCGCTGTCACCGTCCCGCTCCAACTTCCTGGTAAAGACGCTAGCAACAAGCACGCATGAACCTCATCATTAAACGTAATATCCAACGCAGTCAATGAGTCTACATAAACTCATCGATGTGTTTAGCTAAGGATCCTCCCTCTTGCATCTTGAGACTACCCATCTTGCGTATCAAATCAACCTTTTTTTGCAGCAGATGGAGTTTCAAATCTCTCAGTAAGATAATCCAATAGCTCTTTTGTGGTCTCCGCCTTCTTGGTAGTCTTCACGATCCACTTCGACAAAGTAGATCTAACCACCCCTAGGGCTTTCCGATCCATGAGATCCCAATCTTCCTGCTTTTCTCCTTCCGGTTTGACACCCTTTAGAGGCTTATAGAGATCTTTGTTGTACAAGAGATCCTCTATTTGCATCCTCCAAAACCCGTAGTCAGACCCATCGAATTTCTCCACCGCTTGTTTATCCTTGCCCATTCTTGATTGCTTGACAACACCCAATCGCTCGATAAACCAATCGGTCGATTAACCCTGATCTCCAACCAGAGCTCTTGATACCAGTTGTTGTGGATATGGCCCTCCACTACCCAAGCAAATCACAAGAACAATAAAAGCACATAAACAAAGCACAAGAAATCAAAGCAAGAAAAGACACAGAAATTGTTTACCCAGTTCGTCAATATGTTTGACTACGTCTGGGGGCACTACCAAGCCAGGATCTTGCACTATAATATGTTATCTTGAAGTTACAATGAGTTTGGGGGCGGAACATTGCTTAAATAATGCCCTGGAATAAGATCTAAACCTAAACAAAGAAGGAGTCCCGAAATCCCGTCAGCGGACCAGGCGCCCGCCTAGCCCACCCCAAGCGCCCGCTTGATATTGATTTTCCGAAGGACCAACCTTCTGTCCAAATAAGCGCCCGCCTGCTAGGCCCCGAGCGCCCGCTCGCTCCTCCGCCTGGAATTCTTACTTTTTGTTCCTTTGAGGATCTCTACTCCAATAGATCCCATCCTCACGCAGCTTAAACAAACTCAAGCTCACATCTCTCTTTGGTCTCTACTCACCTCATATCTAGCTCATCGCCAAATGCTTGAGAAGAATTTGGCAGCTACTATGGTACCATCGGATACTACTCTCGAGAATGTCACACAAATAATTGGCAACATTCACTTAGGGAACATTATCACCTTCTCCGAGCTCGATGTACCTACATTTGGTGGAGACCACAATGAACCCCTGCACATTACAATCGAGATTAACGGGAAGAAAATCCCTAGAGCCTTTGTTGACAACGGATCCGCCGTCAATGTACTATCGTCACGGATGATGGACGTAGTGGGCGTAGATGCAACTACTCTAAGGCCCTCTAAACAGACAATCAAGGCCTATGACTCTACATGCAGATCAGTGCTGGGGATTGTTACTCTGCCTATCTCCGTGGGACTCAAACCCTATCTATGGACTTCCAAGTGATTGACATCCCATCATCTTTCACGATCTTACTAGGACGCCCCTGGCTCCACAAGTCCAATGTTGTTCCATCCTTCTTACATCAGTGTGTCAAATTCCAATCAGGGAATGAGGTGACGGTTATTTACAGCGACCTAGTAACGGCTCAAGGCACCGAAACGAAGGGAGTCCCGGTACTATAGATTCAGCATGAGGAAGATAGCTGACTCTTCAATGGGTTTGAAATAGTGGCACAAGCCCAATTATGTGACAACGATCTCACCAGAACTTCTGACAGAGTACAACCTGTCTACAAGATACTTCGAAACATGGGCTTCATACCGGGGCTGGGGCTGGGGCTAGGTAAGAACTTACAAGGACCCATCGAGTTAACCGAAGAGGTAGACCACAGAGGCCTATTCGAGCTAGGGTACATACTTACTCCCACCGACGAGTCAGAACAGAAGCAGATAGAAGTACTCAAGAAGAAGCAACTCCCTTACAAGAGGTCAGATATGAAACCCTATCACCTCTCCCTCAACAGTTACTATGTCAAAGAAGGTGAAGAGTACTCCAACTTCGAGTTCGCAGAGCCATGGTTTGACCACAATGGAAAACTACAAAAGGGTTTTGAAATCTTCAGAGATGTCGAGTTTGATCGGGCCGACCTCAAGCTAAGGTACATGGAACCTCGAAAGACCGCCAGCAGAGTTACCACTATTCAGAACGAGTACTGCATCAAGGTGAACAAAGACCTGACTTATGATACAGAGTTCGTGTCGCTCGATGAACCTTTAGTCGGTGAAACCAAAGAAGCAGAGTCATGGGACGGCCAAGATTTGTTCCAACACATGAGCCTAGAAGATGACATCGTGGCTGTTATTGAATGTGACTACTACTATCAAGAATATGGGGCTGGTCAACTCATCCCCTAGAGAGTCAGTTCCCTCTAAGTCGTCTAGGCCTACCTTTCTTACATATGAGTTCGTGTCACCGTCTAAGTCTAGTGATCTCAAGTCAAAAGACTACGATGTAATTGCAAATATTGTCTTTCCCCGTATTCTTAATGAAAATCTCGACCTTTCTGAGTATCCCGCTATAGCGACTCTTATAAATGATAAATTAACTAATCAACCTAATGATATACAAATAGTTAATAACGATTCATTAAAAGAGGCCGACACAGACGAACTAAATGACAAATACTTCCGAGAAATCTCAGAGCAGGTTATCAATCAAAGGGAAAGCCGAGCCCAAGCTGCCGATGAGGTGTTAACATGTGTGAATCTGGGAAGACAAGACAAGCCGAAGTGGACTCAGATTGGGAGCTTCTTTCAAGACGAAAAGCGAGAAGCGCTATGACACGCCCCCAGGTCCCGGGATCCCCTAATAGAACCTCGAACCCGGTGGGAGTGACTAACGAGAAACAAGAAACTGGATGACATCTGTTTATAACAAACTGACATGATATATATACTCAAGAGTAAGGAGCTATACTAGCTCACAACACGAGTTCTAGACAAGAAAATTTAAACCAAACTTAAATACATACACAGCGGAAACATGCCTAGCACATAAGCTGGCATCAAGAGTACTATACAAGATGTCAAGTGACAACAAGAACTGAACAAGACTGTCTACCCCACAATAAGGAGTTATACAACCCAATACATCGTCCTCACCAAGATGTAAAAGGACACAAGCCCCAAAAGAATCACGACCCGCGTAGTAAGCTCCCAGCTATGTCGAGCCTCACTGCGCACTATCCTTCCTTTGATCTAAGGAAAACAATTAAACAAGAAACGGGGTGAGATAAATCTCAGTAAGCTATTAGATGCAACTACATGACATATTATCATGCAATTCAAATAGATACTCAAGTAATCATATATCAAGTATCATCAAGTAACAAGTATATGAGAGGCTAAGCCACTCATCAAGTAGCACATAAGGCTAAACAAGCAAGCTATAAAGGATATTGCTTCCTTCCTTATTCCTCCCAAGAATACTATTGTTGTCGTAGCTTGTATTACTTTGACAATCACGATCAATAACAAGAAACTGATTATTCAGTATATATCAGAAGACCCGGTAACCAGTGTCATTCTCAAGATCAAGACTCACGAGGTGTTCAAGAGTTTAGCATTCACTTAAGTCAGGCGTATTGCTCCAACCAAGGAAGCTATGCCCTTACTATGGCCGGTAGTAAGGGGTCAAGCAAATACATAGGGACCCGATTGTCACTTAAGCCCCAGCTCTCGCGACAAGCGTGAACCTATATATTTCCGAACAAGCAAGGAGAACCAGCTGGACTCACACAAGAATGTACAAGTAGATATTTACTTGAACTACGGGAGAAGAACTAATCCAAAAGTAGTGGACTAGCTCAACAAGGAACATGCTTCAAGAAATCAAGAAGTCACCTTGTTATCAAGCAACTATATGCAATGTTTGCACATACACAACAAGAACATGTCTCATACAAGTTAGTGCTTGTTCATAGCACTTTCTAGTTCATTACCATACATATGCATTGGTGTCAAGTCAAGTACAAGATTTTATGATCTTATATTCAAGTTCTCAATCCACTTCTATGGATGTTTAAGACATGTACAAGGTTTTATGGTCTTATACTTCAAGTTATGACTCCAATCTTTGGACATTCAAGCATGTATAAGAGTTATACCTTTACTCTTACAAAATCTTAATCCTATTCTTAGGATGTTCAATTTCAAGACTTTATGCTAATGCCCCTAAGGTGCACAATCATTGGTTTCAAGACAAGTATAACACATTAGTGCTTGTTCATAGCACTTTCAAGACATAAAGAAGAGTTACTACTCTTATACTTAAGTTCTCATTTGAGTTCTATAAGTGTTCATGTTAAAGACTAAGTTCTAATGCCCCAAAAGGTACATATACACTTGCTAGGACATCTTATACGAAGGCTATATGCCTTAGGAGGGATAAGCTTTCATTTCACTTTAGATTTAAAACACTTTAGTTGGAACAGGGGACCGGGCGGGCGCCTATGGTAGACCGGGCGGGCGCTCGTTAGAACACTTTTAAAACCCAAAACTTCTGGCCAAATGGGCGGGCGCCTGGAGGACCACCAGGCGGGCGCTCGGTGCGATTTCCAGCAAACACAAAATTTCTTTCCAGGCCTAAATTTCTCCGTCCCAAGCGTAGGAGTAACTTTTTACTAACATTATAACATACCCAGAATACACTAACAAGCTTAAAACCAATTCTTTCATTTTCTTTCATTATTTCACACAGTAGGATATACTCCCTTTGTCCCAAAATAACAAGTATCACAGAAATTGTCCCAAACACGAAATTGACAAGCACAAGTATCAAAAATAACATATATGAATGTTATTACAAGCAAGGGGGAGCTAATAACTTACCTAGTCAAAAATCAAAGTTACCCAAATAAATTTCTGATCGGCCTGGAACGCTCTATTCAACGCCACGAATATTAATCCGGGGTCAGAATCAAGAACAGAGGGATAATTAAGCTCGAGGAGTCGAAAATAGGGTAAACCCTAAACCTAACTTTTCTTTTCACACAGAGAGAGCGTAAAAACAATTTGGGGAAGAACATCCCAGGCAAACCACTTGATATACTTAACAAGTTTCGGGAAATGAGACTTAGGCCCCTCAAGTTTCACTTTTAACAAAAAGGCCCCTAAAATCAAATTTTCACAAATGACCCAAAAGTCAAAACTAGACATTTAACCACCTTAATATTCTAAAGTAGTTAATAAATTAACCCAAGTAAAACTAGCACATAATATGCAAGTTCAAGTATTTAAACAAGTAAGTCAAATATTTAACAAGAAATAGGATGGGCGTTACATCCCCCCCACCTTAAAGAAAATTCGCCCACGAATTTTACTTACCAAGGTTTTCAAATAGGCTCGGGTATTTATCTCGCATCTCTTTCTCGGTTTCACAAGTAGCCTCTTCAATTTCATGATTCCTCCAAAGGACCTTTACAATAGAAATCATTTTGGTACGCAAGACTTGCTCTTTCCAGTCAAGAATTTCTACAGGTTGTTCCTCATAAGACAAATCAGGCTGAAATGGAATAGTCTCATACTCAAGAACATGCGATTCATCCGCCATATACTTGCGAAGCATAGATACATGGAATACATCATGAATACCCGATAAAGAAGGTGGTAAATGTCACGACCCGAAACCCCGTCCCTATTTCTTAGTAATAAATAACTATTTACTTGTTTACTTGCTTAACTGTTTATTTAATTATTTATTTAATTAAAAATTTAGGTGTGCATTTTGTGTGTTATAATATTTTATGCCTCGCATTTAATTGATTTTGTGCTAGTATAGAATTGTTGGGTCTTAGTTGTTAGTAGGAGGTATTAGTTTTTGGGTAAGTAGTGGAGGAGGGGGCTAAGTGTAAGTTTTTGAATTATTTCACCTTCTCCCTCACCTCACCTCACCTCACTCCCTCACTCATTCACACAGCCATTTCTCTCTCTCTCCTTGAGTTATTGAAGGTAAAAATCTCCCTCTTCCTTCTCTCTTCATTTCAATCATCTTCCCCCCATTTCCTCTCATTGTTCATGTTATACCAAATGTCTAGATCGTCGCTAGGTTCGTGGGAAGCTAAATAGAAGTTGATTTGGTTGAGTTTGGATTCCTTTGAGGTAAGCTACTAAGCCCCCCTTTAGCTTAAAATTGGTCATTTATGTTTTGTGTGAACATTGGATGATGATTTAATGCTTAGTTGTGAATTTAAATGTTACTTTGTATTTTTGATCATCTTTTGTGAATTTTGGGAAATTTTGAGATTTAATCCTTGGTTTGGGTCCTTAGTCGATGTTGTTTGGGTTCTTATAGACTTCTATGTCATGTTGAGTGCTTGGGTATGCTAATAGAAGGGTTGAATTCGTTGGGTGTAAAGTTGAGTTTGAATTGGATAAGAATTGTGGAAGAACCCAGGAGTTTTCTGCAGATTCTCTCTGTGCGGCAAAGGAGGCGCGCGCTCCCTCTGGAATGAGGCGCGCACACCCTCAATCTCCCTTTTGTCTATTTCCTTCTGATCTAAGGAGGCGCGCGCACCCTTTTTAGGGAGGCGTGCGCTCCCTCGTTTCCCTATTGGCTGATTTTCCTTCTGATTGTAGGAGGCGTGCGCTCCCTTTTCGTGGGAGGCGTGCGCTTCCCCTCCCCTGTTCTGGTAATTGCTCGTTTTTCGTTCAATCTTCGGTAAGTCATAACTTTCTCACCCGGACTCTGTTTTAGGTGTGTAAGCTATCGTTTTAAAGCTCCTTTTGAGTACTTCGAGACGAGCGGGTTTATTAAATGAAATGTCTAAGTATTGGTTGAGAGTGTTGGTTTGGGTCCGTTTGTGATCATGTTTGTAATGTGTTAAGGTGTGTAACCATTGTGCTCTTTTTGAGTAACTTCATGTGTGAGGTTGTTGTTGATTGATCTCTTCATGAGAATTAGTTTGCATCCTTTGTGATGAATTTGGATTGGTTCCCTACTTTGGAATCAACGCCCCGTTGTTGTTTCAAGCGAGCATTTATTACTATGTGCTTGTATAGAGTCCAGCTGGCATTGTTGTGTTTGTTTTTGGCAGTGATGTATATTATAATGGCACGAGCCGAGTCCAGTATAATGTACTTCACTGGTAACCCAGTTTCCCCATGTTCAGTGGCCTTGAGTGGGATGCCCCTTCCCGTGATCGTGGTTGGGATGAGCTAGCTCCTATGGTGAGTATTCTAGCTATTGGCTTGGGGGTATGACTATGTGTTATTTCCCCCATTTCTGGATGTTGTTGTTACTTGGTTCCGGAACCGGCTTCAGCTCGTTCATGCTGCTCAACGGACTCTTCTCAAAGGATGGTGTTCCGTTTATAGAACCTTGGCTCAGTATCCACTTATGAGTGTTTATTTCCGCATAATGTGTTATGTGATGAGTGTACTATATCTTTTGTGTTATATGCATATGTGAATGCCTATTGATTGTTCCTTTGTGATTATCATGTTGGCATGAAAATGTAGTTTCATATTAGTAGCTTACTGAGATTTTATCTCACCCCTTATTTGTTTACTGTTTTAGATAAGGGCGTGCATCCGGGATAGGTCACTTATCACAAGGAAGGCGTCGAGGTGGTAAATTCTTTTGGGGTATGTTTGTTGAGGCTACATTATGTAAATGTATAACCTTAATGGGTAGTGTATCCGTGACTTGATCTTGTAACACCTATTTTTGGATAATGATGGTGTTCATTCTTTTGTATAAGTTATTGTAGGCCTTTGTGCCAAGTAATTTAGTTGTGAAAGTTATTGGAAAGTAAAGTGGAGGTTTTGTACTCCAAAGTGGATTTCGTTTATCTTTATGATAGTTTTCGAAAAGTTTTTGTTAAATGTGATTTATGACGTCTTCCGTGCGCGTCCCGAGCGTGGGGCCATATAGGACCACGGGTACGGGGTGCGACAATTGGTATCAGAGCTAGGTTGTAGATAGTCTAGAGTGACTAAATGACCTAGGAGGGTAATTGAGTATGGAGTGAGTAACGATGAGTGTCTTATGCAGGTACTCGGTAATCATGGTAGGGTCTGATAATGAACAGGGTGGACCTGCCGAATAGGGAAATGCAAGGGAAGAAGCCCTAGCAATGTTTCAAGGGATATTCGAGGCGGCATTGAAAACCATGAATGATAACAATCGTAGAGAGGCACCATTGGCTCCGAGGACTGGACTGGAACAATTTCTGAGGATGAAACCGACAGAGTTTGATGGAGGGTCAGATGTGGCTACAGCAGAAAGGTGGGTTGAGTCTATGGAAAAGATCTTTGAGGTCTTACAAAGCTCAGATGAGGATAGGGTAAGATTCGCGACCTACAAGCTAGTTGGAGGCGCAGAATATTGGTGGAAATCGTTGAAAGCTAGTTGGGAGGAGGCACGGGTACCCCATGTTTGGGAGACGTTCAAGAAAAAGTTCAAAGAGCATTTCATTCCTAAGGTGGACCAAGATAGGAAGGAATCCGAGTTTCTTAGCTTGGAACAAAACTTGTTGACGGTGGCCGAGTATGTTGCCAAATTCACGGAATTGGCTCGCTATTGCAATTACATGGTTTCGACTGAAGAAAGGAAGACCTCGAGGTTTGTCAAAGGGTTGAAAACCGTGATCAGAACCCAACTCACTTCCCACAAATTTCAAGACCTTCAGGATGCCATTGATCGTGCCTACCAGGTGGAGCAGGACATTGTAGAGCATAAGAAGAAGACGGAATCAACAAGTGTAGTGAAACAAGGAGGTCAAGGGAAGCCACAACCTCATCGTGGTGATAATAGGGGAGCACAGAACATCTTTTCACTTTTCAGGGGAACTTCTCAAGGACAACAGGGCAATAGGAATCAAGGTAACACCTCGGGGGGTCAGAATAATCGGGTTTGCAATTATTGTCAAAAGGGAGGACACTCCGAGGAGAAGTGTTGGAAAAAGCAGGGTAAGTGCCTGAATTGCGGCCAGTTGGGTCACTTTCAATATAATTGTCCTAAACCGAAGAATCAGTCAGTTGGTAGTGGTACCGGGTTGTCTTCGGGTCAGAAGAGGGATGCCTCGGGCAAGCCCAAGGTGCAAGGTCGTGTCTTCGCCATCAACCAACAACAGGCTTCGAATGCTTTTGACGTGATTGGAGGTATTATTTCTATGTCTAATAAGAGGGCACGTGTGTAGACACCCCGCCTTGGACCGCTCACCCCGATTGCACATTTGATTTTGTGTTTCTCCCCATTTTAAGTGTTTCTCGTTAGTTTTTGTCACTTCCGTTAAGTTCCTGACTGACTTCGTTAAGTCCAGGGACTAAACTGAATGACAGGGCTGACTTTCTAGTCCATTCTGTCAAAATTGCCTTCTCTGAGTCGCGCGCCTCCGACAGGAGGATCCAGACGCGCGCGCCTCCCGCCCCCAAAGCAGGAAGCGCGCGCCTCTGGGCGTCAGTTACAGATTTCTGGCCAGGATTCCCTCCCTTGCTCAATTTACAGGATTTTGCCCGGGAAGGATTTCTTGGTGACTGAGTTTTGGCACCAAAAACACCCCTCTTTCACCTATAAAAACCTCTCTTTACCTCCATTTTCAAGGATCGAAAAAATCATCGAAAACTAGACAAAAAATCACTTTCTAAAGGTTCTCCAAGGATCTCATCAAGCAACGTTTGAAGTTCTCCAAATTGTAGGTAAAAGTCCATCTTTTCCTTTCTTTTTTACTTCATCTCCTCTCTCTCTTTTACTTTAATCAAATGTGCAATCACCCAAATCATTTTGGGATATGACTCTAATGATCACCTCATCCCATTGAGGTTGGTTAAGGAGTTATCTCCTACATTCCAAATCCTATTTTAAATCCCCCCTTTTCATGACTTAAAGAAGAAGAAGAAGAACATTTTTATTCATGTAGATTTTGATCAAGCAAGACCAACTTTAGTTGGGCGAGATGGGTGTTTCGGTACTTCCCATCTCGTAATCTAACCCCCGAACCTCAAAACAAAGAATCTCTGTTTTCGTAATCAAACTTAGGCTACAATCAATAGGTTTTTCTTATGTTCCTCAAAACATAGGTGGCGACTCTAAAAACAAGTTAGACATCCTAGGATACAAACCAACGCGCGCTCGAGCCTAAGGCCGTGGTTTCCCCCGGGGTATCTACAGTGGCGACTCCGCTGGGGACGTTTGAGGGTTAAACTTGCGTTCTGATCGAAATCTACATCTTTTCTGGGCATTCTGTTTCCTGATGGGGGAGGCGCGCGCGTCTGGACTTTTAAGCCTAAGGCGCGCGCATCCCATATCAAGAACCAGAATCGCCCATTTCTTCATGTTCTTCATCTTCTTCTTCTGTTATTCGGCACTAATCACTTCTGCAGGGGTTACAATATGAACATGGGACCAGGGCAATCCCCTGAGTCCAAAGTCTGACATTCTGACAGGTGTGACCCAAAAGCGCGCGCCTCCCATGAGCATTGCGCCATGCGCGCGCGTCCCACATCAGTACTCAGAGGCGCACGCTTCTGGGTTGATTCCCAGAACAGAAACAGGTTTCAGTGACTGAGCAGAACAGTGGGGTGTGGGCACAGTTGCCTGCATCAGAACAGAATTGAACCCTCGGACTGTTTTAATTTTGTGTTTTATTTACCGGTCACACGGGTGATTCGGGAGTTGTAATTTTATGTGCTTACGTGTTTTGTGTGTTTTTCTTTCTTTTCAAAAAAAAAAATATAAAAAATTTTTTTTTTGTCACTTGTTAGACCTCACACTACATGCACATATTCCTATGAACTGCTCACTATCGAGTCGCACAAGTCCAACCCCAAACCCGTCGAGGCCCGTCCTAGAAAGTTTCAAGCTCCACCAGACCTTGACTCTTTCGAAGCGGTAAACCTCAGCCCGTGGCGTAGTTCAAGACTACATGCCGGGGGTGACCTTTGAGCCTCATATTCAAGCCGAGCACAAACCACACAATTCTAGTTAGGGTCTAACACTCCGTGACTCAAGTCGGTTTCCATGTACCGAGATTTCCCTAAACTAATGTCTTCAAATCATACATGCCAACTTGTTGAAAGGGACGCAATAAAAATCCGTCCCCAAAAGTGGTTATTTTGGACGAAAATAAAAATCCGTCCCCGCATGTATGCTTTACTACATTAATTTAGTTTAATCCCGATACATGTAGGATTCACAAACGTGATGGAATCCGATGAGTATATGGGACCGCGAGATGGTCTATATACTAGTGTGACGATTCCATTATTCTCTTAGAAACCCCAAAAGGGATTCACTCCCTCCGACTTATAAAAAAAAAAAAAGAGTCTTTTCTTATGTGGTTCGAGTCGTGTGCCCAACTGTGTGTTCTAAGCCTCTTCATGGACCGCAAGTGTTACTCAAGACTGACAAGGGCCTCTTCTGCAATATAGGTTCAATTGGTACTTACAAAGTCTACCGGGATTCAGCAAATCGGTTAGTCCGTGAAGAGATCACTCCAACAGCTCCAACATCAACCATGACCGGCAGCAGCAACACCATGTCTCTCGAACGGCTCTCAACTATGGTCCAACTCCTCCAAGAGCAAGTCTCCACCCTTAACAAGGAGGCACAAAGCAAAGACGACATTTGGCAATCCCACCTCGACAGCCAAAGGGAGGCCCACGAGGCCGAAATGGAGCTAATGAAAGAAAAGCTCACCAACCTTGCCAAGGGAAAGAACAAGAACAATGATGATGAATCCGAGTGGACCGAGGGTTTGTTCAAAAGTCCGTATGTCAACACCCGCACCAAGAAAATGGGGGAACCAAGTTCCGAGAACAATGAGCCCAAAATGGTGGATTCTATCATGGCCTACATCGACCAAAAATTCAATGGGCTCAACATGGGGAAAGGCTCCGACACAAGCCTTTATCAATCATCCTTCCTCATGAGTACTATGGCCGCTCTTCCCGATAAGTTCAAGATGCCCGACATAAGCAAATTCAAGGGCAACTCTTGTCCTATGGCTCACATCGAGACTTATATTTGGGCAATGGTTCCAAAGAAGGTCTCCACCAACGTGATGGCTCAATGCTTTCCTCTCACTCTCGAGGGGGCAGCAAAAGATTGGTATGCTACTCTCCCGCTCACTGTCCGTCTTGATTGGGACTCCGCCATGCTTGCCTTCAAGAACCAATACCAAGGCAACACCACTCACCGGCCCACAAGGAAAGAGCTAGAGAACACTACTCAACGAGACAATGAGTCCTTCATCGACTTCACAAGGAGATGGAATGACAAACTCTCTGAAATTGTTGAGAGGCCAAACACCAAAGAGCAAATGGACATATTTCTCAAGTGTCTCAAGATTGATCTCCGCACTCACCTAAGTGGGGCTTGCTACTCCGACTTCTCCCAAATGTATGAGGCGGGGGTACGCATGGATGACTTGCTCAAGGAGATTAAGAAGACCACTCCTACTTACCGCTACAAGGCCGCTCCCAACTCCACAAAAGAGGCCATTGACAAGGGGAATTACAAAAAGGTTCCTCCACCTCAAGGGAAAAGGCCCCGAAGTGACCGTGTCTACACGCCTCTCCAAGGCATGACTCAAACCGAAGTGTTCGAGGTCCTCAAGGCAAAGGGTCAAGTCACACCCGTGCAAGGGTACCAACCCAAGACGATCCACGACAATCATGCTCACCACAAATATTGTGGCTACCACCAATATAGTGGCCACACCACCGAGGAATGCTTCGTTCTCCGCAATGTCATTCAAGATCTCATAGATAAGAAAGAATTTGTAGTGACTAATGACGAGCATGTCAATGTAATAGAGATAGGAGAACTTGAGGGGACCACCCATTCAATCCCAATTGTGAATGGGGGCCCCAATGTTATGAATAAACTTGACAATTCTTGTTATGTAGTGACTTATGATGAGGTAATGAGGGAAGTACTAGAAAATAGGAAAAAGAAGCAAGATGGGAACGTCAATATGCTAACTCGATCCGGTCGAGTCATAGCAAGCAACCCTTCCACTTCCGCACCGAGCTCCTCTTCTCAAAGGCCGCAAGCTCACAACACTCCCGAAGATCCTCTACTTGCCCAACTCAAGAAAACTCAAGCCAACATCTCTATTTGGGATCTCATTGCATCCTCAAAGAAACATCGAGATCTTGTCATCCGCAATCTCGATGATACATCAGTTTCTCCCGATACTACTCCCGAGGACCTCACAGCAATGATTGGTCACATTCACTTTGGCAACGTCATCACCTTTGCCGATATGGACCTTCCACCGTTTGGTTCCGACCACAACGAAGCTATTTACCTCAAGGTACGAGCAAGGGGGAGGCCCGTCTCAAGAGTCTTAGTGGACGGTGGTTCCGCACTCAATCTCATGCCTGGTAGGATCATGGGCATACTGGGGCTCAAAGATTCTGATTTGAGGCCTTCTACTCAAGTAATCCGAGGTTATGACAGCACCGCCCGTACAGTCATGGGTATGATCGAAATTGACATTGAGTTTGGGAGCATGGTCATGTCCGTTCCATTCCAAGTGCTTGATATCCCTGCCTCGTTCAACTTACTGTTAGGTCGACCATGGATTCATAGTGCTAATGCCGTACCGTCAACTCTCCACCAATGTGTCAAGATCCGAAACGGTGATGAAATAGTGACCGTAATGGCTGAAAACATTACTATCCACAGAAAAGGTGAGCCCGTCCACCAAGTTCAGCACGGTCTACCAGACTCCACTCTCTCCGGCATCTCTATCAACGCCATTGACAAAGAAGGGGGAAACGGATCATGGACCCCCAACAATCACAAAGTACTCCGCATGATGAGGGATATGGACTACTTCCCTGGTTTAGGCTTAGGGAAATATCAGCAAGGAATCCTACATCCCGTGCAAGTCCCATTTGTCAAGAACACATTCGGTTTGGGGTACGAGCCTTCCGAAGAAGACTTGAAGCAAGAACAAGCAATCAAAAACGAAAAGGCCCGAGCTCGTAAAGAAGGCCGTCGTTATGAGGTCCTTAATCTAAGGCCTTACCGCAAGACGTTGAATGGTTATTTTGTCCGCCAAGGGGAAGACGTTCCATACATGATCTTTCCCGAACCATGGGTTAACAATAAGGGTGTCAAAAAGCTGTGAGATCCAGAAATCCGAAAGGGAACCAACTCCCATGTCGCCCCGTGAATGGTGGGGAAGGAAGGTGACTATAGAGTCCGAGACAAAAATCACCGTGGGGGAAGAATTGACAGATTTAGCCTCCATGTTTGAAGAGCTTGCCGCAATGAATGAATGCCAAGTCAACGCCATCCATGACACCGTCATCATGAACGAGACTATCAGTGAGATCCCGCCAAGCTCCGAGCCGATCAACAATTGGTATTCAATAAAAGGGCCCGTGGTATCCGAGGAATTCTTAGTCCAAGAAATGGGTTGCATACCCCACACAGCAACAAAGGAAGAGCGGCTTACACTTACTTTCGAGTCCGAGAGTGTCTCTAATACCCTCACCCAAGAGGACTTGGAGGCCATAGCCGAGCGTGTGTTTCCTTTCTTTGCTAATGAAAAATTTGATATTTCTGAGTACCCTGAGATTGCAAACATCATAAATGATGAATTAACTAATAATGAACTTAACGAACAAGTTAATAACGATTCAAATTATGATGAAATAGACCACGAAAACACAACATACTTAAATGAACTTGCTCAACAAGTCCGTAGTCGTGGCGAGAATGGTCCAAAGGCTGACGAAGGATTGCAGGTTGTTAATCTGGGTACCGAAGAAGAGCCAAAAGAAACCAAGATTGGAAGCTTCTTCAAGGGAGACGACAGAGACAGATTGACTGCATTACTACGGGAGTTCGTGGATGCGTTCGCATGGTCATACAAAGACATGCCGTGTTTAGACAGAAAGGTAGCGGAGCATAGGATTCCGATCAGAGAAGATGCCAGGCCAGTAAAGCAGAAGCTCAGGAAGATCAAGCCAGAATGGTCTCTGCAGGTCAAAGAAGAGATTGAGAAGCTCCTCAGCGTGGGTTTCATCAAGGTTATCGAGTATCCGACATGGTTAGCCAACATTGTGACAGTCAGGAAGGCGAACGGCAAGGTCCGAGTTTGTGTAGACTTCCGGGATTTAAACAAAGCTTCCCCAAAGGATGATTTTCCACTCCCTAATATCGACATGCTAGTCGACTCCACTGCTGCCTACGAGGTTCGCTCATTTGTGGATGGGTTCGCTGGGTACAATCAGATTCTCATGGCCGAGGAAGATCAACATAAGACAGCCTTCACAACACCGTGGGGTACCTTCTGCTACACAGTCATGCCGTTTGGGTTAAGAAACGCTGGGGCTTCCTACCAAAGAGCCGTGACAGACTTGTTCCACGATATGATTCACAAAGAAATCGAGGTCTATGTGGACGACATGATCATTCACTCCAAAGGGACCGATGGTCAACATTTGATCGATCTCCGTAAGTTCTTCGAAAGGCTTCGTCAACACAAGATGAGGCTCAACCCTGCAAAGTGCACATTCGGGGTTATCCGAGGCAAAGTTCTTGGTTATATGGTCACTGAAAGGGGAATCGAAGTAGACCCCTCCAAAATCAAGGCAATCATTGACATGCCTCCTCCAAAGACGCAGAAAGAGATTAAAGGTTTCATGGGCAGACTACAATACATCAGTCGGTTTGTGCACCAACTCACCTCCATGTGTGAGCCAATCTTCAAGTTACTTAAGAAGAATGTGGCTCTAGAATGGACCGACGCGTGCCAAGAAGCTTTCGATCAAGTGAAGCATTACTTGACACGCCCTCCTGTTCTAGTTCCGCCACACAAGGAGAAACCTCTGTTGCTTTATCTCACTGTCAATGATGAAGCCCTAGGGGCTATGTTAGCACAAGAGCAACGAGGGTCCACAAAGGAGAACGCCATTTATTTTGTCAGTCGTCGATTCCAAGGAGGCGAAAAGAACTACTCTGTTTTAGAGAAGTCATGTGCAGCATTGATTTGGGTCACTCAAAAGCTCAAACACTATATGGAAGCTTTTCCGATCAAGCTAGTAGCAAAGGTGGACCCGCTCCGCTACATCTTCGAGAAGCCTTTCATGTCAACAAGAATAGCCAAATGGTACTTCATGCTCGCCGGCTATGATATCACTTACGTCACACTAAAATCCGTCAGGGGGAAAGTGTTCAGTGACCAGCTTGCCGAATTCCCGTGTGACGAAGTGAAGGGGGAAGATGTACAGTTCCCCGACGAGCATTTAATTTGTACTACAACCGAGGAAGACAAGTGGCAACTTTTTTTCGATGGCGCCGCCAATAAACACGGTTTTGGTATAGGGGTATTGCTTGTCGATCCAAAAGACATCTACACTCCCATTGACATACGCCTGGAATTCGAAGCTACCAACAACGTTGCCGAGTACGAAGCATGTATAGCGGGGCTAGAAGCAGCTCTCGACAGAAACGTCACGGAACTAGAAGTGTTCGGCGACTCTTTGCTCCTTATCAATCAGCAATCGGGTAAATGGCGAACCCAAGACCCGACTCTCCAACAGTATGGTCAGCACCTTGAAGAACTGGTTGAACAATTCCAAGAGATCACTTTCAACTACCTGCCAAGAGATAAGAATCGCTTCGCCGATGCACTGGCCACTATAGCTTCATTAGTTGAAATGCCCAAAGGAAAAATGGTGAAGCCTTTCAAAATTGCTCGAAGGAACAGTCCAGCATATTGCATGAGCATCGAGATCAACGAGGTTCAAACAAACTCTCCGTGGTATTCAGATATCATGAACTTTCTCAAAGACGGCACTTATCCCGAGAACATCAATAAGAAGTCTCAAGCAGCTCTGCAAAGGTTAGCCTCTCGGTACGTACTGATTGGGGACCGAGTCTATAAAAGGCACCACGACGGGATCAATCTCTTATGCGCCAATGAGACCGAAGCTCAAGAGATAATGTGTGAAGTGCACGAAGGAGAATGTGGGCCCCACATGAATGGGTTTATGCTAGTCAAGAAGATACTTCGCATTGGTTACTATTGGAGCACTATGGAACGAGACTGTATCGAGAAAGTCAAAAGGTGTGCCAATTCCACGCTAATCTGCAACATGCTCCACCCTCACAACTTTACAACATGGTCACACCTTGCCCTTTCTCTTGTTGGGGGATAGACATCATCGGTAAAGTTCATCCTGCCGGGAGCAATGGGCAGTCATTCGTCCTAGTGGCAGTCGACTACTTCACAAAGTGGGTCGAAGCACAAGCCTATCGAACCCTCAACGCCAAGAAAGTGGACGAATTTGTAAAGATTAATATCATGTGCCGATACGGCGTGCCTCATGAAATCATTTCCGACAACGGCTCTCACTTTGAGAAGGAAATGGATGCACTTTTGGTAGAATACAAGATCATCAAGCACAAGTCATCTCCTTACCGGCCCCAAGCAAATGGCGCAGTCGAAGCAGCAAATAAGACCATCGAGACCATCGTCAAGAAGATGGCCTCAACAGGAAGGGATTGGCCCGAAAAGCTACCATTAGCATTGTGGGGCTACCGCACGTCGATACGATCCGCAACAGGAGAAACTCCTTATGCATTGGTCTATGGTTCTGAAGCCGTACTCCCTATCGAACTTGAAGTCCCATCTCTACGGGTCCTCCTCGAGAATCAAGTCAACGAGGTCAACTGGATGCAGAGCCGATACGAACAGCTAGCCTTACTCGACGAGAAAAGGTTAAAAGCACTCGAACGCACGAGGGCATATCAGCAAAGGATGGCAAGAGCTTTCAACAAAAAAGTGAAGCCTCGAAACATCAATGTGGGAGATTTGGTCTTAAGACAACATCCTCCTAACGCCATGAATCCCCTGGGGAAATGGGGACCCCGATGGATCGGTCCGTACGTGGTCAAAAAGATACTAAGCGGTGGTGCAGTCCGGCTCGTGGATTTAGATGGTGACCAGCTGCCAAAGGAGGTCAACCTCGACAAGCTCAAGAGGTTCTACGCTTAATAAACAAAGACCATTAAAAAAAAAAATAAAAAAAAAAAAAAAAAAAAAAAAAATCGCTCGCTAGGTTGAAAACCCGCAAGGGCGGCCTAGGCAAAAATTAGAGCACGTGCAAAAAAGAAGCCCGCTAGATTGAAAACCCGAAAGGGCGGTCTAGGCAAAAAACAGGGTGCACAACAAAAAAAAAAAAAAAAAAAAAAAATGGTCTTTGTTTGTTTGAACTACGAAGACCTGAGCCTCCCAACTGGAGGAACGTAGGCAACCTTCGGGTGCGGTCTAAAACATATCAAAAATACCCAATTCACTTCAAATAACAAAATGCAATTTTTATTCATTCAATGAATTATTCAAACCATTACAACGGATTTATTGAGCAACAAAAGACATCAAAATATTAAATCCTAAAACAAAGTGGTCTAATTGCAATCTCTTAGGGTACTAAGAAAAATCCAATTTTCTCTTGGCTTTCAAAGGACCGCCCGATCGTCTCTCAATCCTTTTCTTCTTGGGTAACGAAGGAGCACTAATACGCACCGAAACCTTCTGTGCTGCAACACGTCTCCTAGAATAAAAGTCATCCAAAGGAGTACCGAAAGGGTCAGCAAGAATGTTACTCGAATCAACAGCAGCCTCTCTATATCTCAAAGTGCTGCTAGGCTCAAAACCCTGTCCCAACAACTCGGCACGAAGCACATCAACCCAAGTGATGCCACGGTAAAGGGTGCCAAATAAATAATCCAAGTAGATCTCGGGAAGGAAGACACTCCCCCGATGCAGAGGAGCGAAAGCCCAACGATTGCGGTCATCTCCCCAAGCCGATTGAAGCTCACTCGAGAAGTCAGGACCCATGTAAGCAACTGGACGAAGCATTCCATCCCTCGGAAAAGGAATTGTCTGTTGGCGACCAAACTGCCGCAGAACCCGCTCTGGCTGGTAAAAGGAAGAATCCCTCAAACCAGGCACAACCACGTGCTGAAAACCAAGAGTCCATTCCACAAAAGGACGAAGACCCCAAGAAGGAGGACACCACTCAATATCGACGGTCACTCGAGAGGCAAAGAATTTCTTCCAATCCTCTTCAGATAAATCCCGGATCAACAACTTCCTCCTATGAACAGCAAAAGGAGACAAATCACCATCCGGAGAATAAATTCTGAAGTGTTCTCGGAGCCATATGGTCAAGAGCAAAGGGCTTCCCCGACACATCTTGCCCGTCCTGTGTAACTCATCAAGACCATGCAACGTCTCCCCTACAATAAGAGGAATTACACTGAATCGCTGGTCCTTAGCTTGCAAAATAATCTCAGCCAACTGCGCATCCGCAGTCCCGAAAGGTGTAACAAACAGTACTTCGCTGAAGAGACAAACAGCCATGGCATTTCTTTTGAAAGATTGAACCACCGGGTCCTCCGAGTGCAAACTGAAGAACATCGGCAACTCAGTTACGTCAATCACGGTACCGTGCAACATCTTCCTCACATCCTCAACAGGGAGATTCAGTAACTCAACCCAAGAGTCGACGGCACCACGGTGATATTTGGGACGGCAATCCGACCGGCCAAAGGCACGCCAAGGATGGCCCCGAAATCGTCAACAGTCGGCACCATTTCATTAGCTGAAAGGTTGAAAGTATGGCTGTCGCAATCCCAGAAAGCCGCGGCAGCTCTCAACAAATCCCAATCCGGTTTCAACGTCCGCAAAGTGAAAAGAATTCGGAACCCGAAGTCTTTAATGAAGGCCTTCTTGGGATGGGTCTTGAAAGAATACACAAAAGTGCCCAAGTCCTTTCCATACACACTAACGACCTTGGCGTCAAGAGCAAAAGAATTGGAAGCCATGGAAAATGTTGATCACAAGCGAAGTTAATCAATAATATGATGTTCAAAAATGGCAGAAAGAAGCTGTGAGAATCAAGTGGTCGAACAGAAGATGATATTATAGCTGTTGGAGGCTCTTTTGGTCAGCAAATGTCAAGCCCGGAATTCCGCCTCCCAGACGCGCACGCCACCCGCCATCAGTATGAAGCGCGCGCGCGTCCCAAGCCTACATAGGAAGGCGCGCGCCTCCCAGGTCTAAATCGCTTGAAGAAAAGGGCCTTGTCAGAAATCTCCAGCCTAAATCAAGACACTGTCCCGATCCTCGGACACCCAGTTGGGCACACCTTTTCTGGTCCGCCCTTAAGGCACGTCAAAAATCGAAAGCAGGATAGAAACTCCCACTCATAAGTAGGCTGTCCTCTTCAAAAATCCGAACTCCCTGAGTTCTGTCACGGGTGCCACGCCCCCCTCAAAAGTCAATCTCAACATTTCATCCCCAGCAGGAACATTTTTTTTTCTGGTCGCAGTCAACTGTGCCCGTACCCCACAATTCAAAAGTCAAGTGTGACTCCAAATGACACGAGACTTCAAAGCAATATTTCATCAAACGGATTCACTAACGGATTCGTCAACAAGGGTTCACCAACGGACTCATCAACAAGGGTTCACCAACGAACTCATCCAAGGGATTAACTAACGGATTCATCAAACGGATTCACTAACGGATTCATCAAACGGATTCACTAACGGATTCGTCAACAAGGGTTCACCAACGGACTCATCCAAGGGATTCACTAACGGATTCATCAAACGGATTCACCAACGGATTCGTCAACAAGGGTTCACCAACGGACTCATCCAAGGGATTCACTAACGGATTCATCAAACGGATTCACCAACGGATTCGTCAACAAGGGTTCACCAACGGATTCGTCAACAAGGGTTCACCAACGGACTCATCCAAGGGATTCACTAACGGATTCATCAAACGGATTCACCAACGGATTCGTCAACAAGGGTTCACCAACGGACTCATCCAAGGGATTCACTAACGGATTCATCAAACGGATTCACCAACGGATTCGTCAACAAGGGTTCACCAACGGACTCATCCAAGGGATTCACTAACGGATTCATCAAACGGATTCACCAACGGATTCGTCAACAAGGGTTCACCAACGGACTCATCCAAGGGATTCACTAACGGATTCATCAAACGGATTCACCAACGGATTCGTCAATAAGGGTTCACCAACGGACTCATCCAAGGGATTCACTAACGGATTCATCAAACGGATTCACCAACGGATTCGTCAACAAGGGTTCACCAACGGACTCATCCAAGGGATTCACTAACGGATTCATCAAAAGGTTCACTAACGGCCTCATTCAAAACATTCAGCCAGCAGGTTCACCTAACGGATCATGCCACCCCCTCTATCAACAAAAGCCGCTCACACAGGGAGCGCACCACTATCACTCGCAATTTCAAATTCCTGCTTCCATCGAGTCTTTGCCTTTTCTTGGTGATGTCCTCGGCGGGTGTTTTTAACTTTCGTCGACGCGTTCTGCCTTGCAGTCCACGTCGCCGAGGGGCTCTGTAGACACCCCGCCTTGGACCGCTCACCCCGATTGCACATTTGATTTTGTGTTTCTCCCCATTTTAAGTGTTTCTCGTTAGTTTTTGTCACTTCCGTTAAGTTCCTGACTGACTTCGTTAAGTCCAGGGACTAAACTGAATGACAGGGCTGACTTTCTAGTCCATTCTGTCAAAATTGCCTTCTCTGAGTCGCGCGCCTCCGACAGGAGGATCCAGACGCGCGCGCCTCCCGCCCCCAAAGCAGGAAGCGCGCGCCTCTGGGCGTCAGTTACAGATTTCTGGCCAGGATTCCCTCCCTTGCTCAATTTACAGGATTTTGCCCGGGAAGGATTTCTTGGTGACTGAGTTTTGACACCAAAAACACCCCTCTTTCACCTATAAAAACCTCTCTTTACCTCCATTTTCAAGGATCGAAAAAATCATCGAAAACTAGACAAAAAATCACTTTCTAAAGGTTCTCCAAGGATCTCATCAAGCAACGTTTGAAGTTCTCCAAATTGTAGGTAAAAGTCCATCTTTTCCTTTCTTTTTTACTTCATCTCCTCTCTCTCTCTTTTACTTTAATCAAATGTGCAATCACCCAAATCATTTTGGGACATGACTCTAATGATCACCTCATCCCATTGAGGTTGGTTAAGGAGTTATCTCCTACATTCCAAATCCTATTTTAAATCCCCCCTTTTCATGACTTAAAGAAGAAGAAGAAGAACATTTTTATTCATGTAGATTTTGATCAAGCAAGACCAACTTTAGTTGGGCGAGATGGGTGTTTCGGTACTTCCCATCTCGTAATCTAACCCCCGAACCTCAAAACAAAGAATCTCTGTTTTCGTAATCAAACTTAGGCTACAATCAATAGGTTTTTCTTATGTTCCTCAAAACATAGGTGGCGACTCTAAAAACAAGTTAGACATCCTAGGATACAAACCAACGCGCGCTCGAGCCTAAGGCCGTGGTTTCCCCCGGGGTATCTACAACGTGCACTAATAGACCCCGGTTCTTCGCATTCTTATGTGTCTGTGCATTTTGCATCTCAGTTGTCTTCGTTGCCTGAGTCTCTACCTTTTGTGTTAGAGGTGTCTACCCCTATGGGTAAGAGTTTGGTGACTGATAAGGTATTGCGTGATTGTGATGTGCATATACGTGAGCGTGTTTTACTTGCTGATTTGATTATATTGCCATTGTAAGATTTTGATATCATTTTGGGTATGGATTGGTTGAGTCGATACCATGCTACTGTTGATTGTTTTAAAAAAGTGGTTACTTTTTCTACCCCTAATGCCCCTGAATTTTCTTTTGAGGCGATTCCTTTGAGTAAAAAGGTTCATGTTATTTCGTATGTGAAGGCTAAAAAGTTGTTGAGCCGTGGTTGTGTTGGGTTTCTGGCCAGTGTTCTAGATACTACGAAAAAGGTTTCTAGTATGGAAGAGGTAAATATTGTTAGGGAGTTTCCGGATGTGTTTTCTACGGAGTACTCTATGCCTCCTGATAGAGAGATCGAATTTTGTATAGACTTGCTTCCAGGTACAACTCCTATATCGGCGGCACCTTATAGAATGGCTCCAGCCGAATTGAAAGAATTGAAGGAGCAGTTACAAGAGTTACTTGATCGTGGGTTTATCTGCCCTAGTGTGTCACCGTGGGGAGCTCCGGTATTGTTTGTCAAGAAGAAAGATGGATCTTTGAGGCTGTGTATCGATTACAGGAAGCTAAATCAGGTAACTATCAAGAACAAATATCCTCTTCCCCATATTGATGACTTGTTTGATCAGCTTCAGGGGTCGGTTGTCTTTTCAAAGCTTGATTTGAGGAGTGGTTATCACCAGTTAAAGATTCATTCTGAGGACATTTCCAAGACCGCCTTCCGTAGTAGGTATGGGCACTATGAATTCCTTGTCATGCCTTTCGGGTTAACGAATGCTCCTGCGGTATTTATGGATATGATGAATCGGGTTTTTAAACCGTATCTTGATACTTTCGTGGTGGTGTTTATTGATGACATTCTGGTTTATTCGAAGTCTCGGGAGGAGCACGAACAACATTTGCGAATGGTCTTATCTATTCTTCGGGAGAAGCAATTGTTTGCGAAGTTCAGTAAATGTGCCTTTTGGCTCAAGGAAGTTTATTTTCTGGGGCACGTGGTTTCTAATGGAGGGATATCCGTAGATCTTTCAAAAATTGAAGCTATTGTGGATTGGAAGAGGCCGGAATCAGTTACGGAGATTCGGAGTTTCTTGGGCTTAGCCGGGTACTATAGAAGATTTATTGAGGGATTTTCCAAAATTGCTACCCCGTTGACTCAGTTGACCAGAAAGAACGTGCCGTTTGTGTGGGAAGAAAAATGCCAAATGAGTTTTGATGAATTGAAAAGGAGGTTGACCACCGCTCCTGTACTTGTGTTACCAAATGGTAAAGATGAACTGGTTATTTATAGTGATGCTTCTAAAGAAGGTCTCGGGTGCGTTTTAATGCAAAATGGGAAAGTGATTGCGTATGCTTCAAGGAAGTTGACTCCGAGTGAGTAGAATTATCCTACCCATGACATGGAACTTGCGGCTATTGTCTTTGCGTTGCACAAATGGAAGCATTATTTATATGGAGCAAAGTTTGAGATTTTTACCGATCACCAAAGTCTGAAGTATCTTTTCTCGCAAAAGGAGTTGAACAATAGACAGCGCAGATGGATGGAATTGTTGAAGGATTTTGATTGCACCATTTTTTATCATCCGGGTAAAGCAAATGTGGTCGCCGATGCCATTAGTCGGAAGTCTTATGTAGCTTCATTGATGGTGCGTGAATGGAAAATGTTGGAAGATGTTCGAGATTGGGATCCTTATGAGTCCAAGCATGGGGCTATCTTTGCGAACATTAAGGTATTACCTGCCTTAATTCAACAAATTAAGGATGCTCAGAAGGATGATCCCGAGTTGATGAAGATTTCGAGTAAGATTGGAGACAAAAAGTTTGAAGGGTTTTCTCTTAGTTCTGAAGGGGTTTTGAATTATAGAGGTCGTTTGTGTGTTCCTAATGTGGAAGGAGTAAAGCGCCAAGTTCTGGATGAGGGCCACAAGTCGAAGTATACCATTCACCCCGGGAGTACCAAAATGTATCGGGATTTGAAACAGCAATTCTGGTGGAGTGGCATGAAACGGGAAATAGCGGGTTATGTATCGAAGTGTTTGACTTGCCAACAGGTTAAAACGGAACATCAAAGACCCGCGGGGTTACTTCAACCTCTTGAGATACCGGAATGGAAATGGGAACATGTGACGATGGATTTTTTGTCCGGATTACCGCGTACGAGGAAAAGGCATGATGCAGTTTGGGTGGTCGTAGACAGATTGACAAAGTCTTCTCATTTTCTACTTATCGAGATTAGCTATTCAATGGAAAGGCTTGCGACTTTGTATATCAATGAGATCGTGAGATTGCATGGGGTTCCAGTTAGTATTGTTTCTGATCGGGATCCTAGATTTACATATCGGTTTTGGCAGACGTTTCAGAAGGCTTTGGGTTCAGAATTGAGGCTTAGCACGGCTTTTCATCCACAAACCGATGGTCAATCGGAGAGAACGATTCATATTCTTGAAGACATGTTACGAGCTTGTTCGGTTGACTTTGCAGATTCTTGGGATACTCATTTACCTTTAGTGGAGTTTGCTTATAACAACAGTTTTCAATCGAGTATCGAGATGGCTCCTTATGAAGCTTTGTATGGTAGGAAGTGTCGGTCTCCCATTTGTTGGGACGAAGTCGGGGAAGCTAAGATTTGGGGTGTCGATTTGGTTAATGATTCGGTTGAAAAGGTAAAGCTTATTCGAAATCGTCTAATCACCGCTCAAAGTAGAGATAAGAACTATGCCGACCACCAGAGGCGAGATCTCGAGTTTCAGTCGGGTGACTTCGTGTTTTTGAAAGTGCCTCCGAAGGTGGGAATCCGAAGGTTTGGTAAGAAGGGAAAGCTTACTCCAAGGTTTATTGGGCCTTTCGAGATATTAGATAGAGTTGGGAATCTTGCTTATCGTCTTGCGTTACCGCATTCTTTAGGCCGATTGCATAATGTGTTTCATGTTTCAGCGCTTCATAAGTATGTGTATGATCCGCCTCATGTGTTGTCAGAAGTACCGGAAGATATTGAACCGAATATGTCTTATGAGGAGAAACCAATTCGAGTGATTGATACTAAAGTGCAAGAGTTGAGAAACAAGAGTATTTCCCTAGTTAGAGTGGTATGGAGGAATCACGAAGTTGAGGAGTCGACTTGGGAATTGCGGGATGAGATGGAACGCAAGTATCCGTGGTTATTCGAAAATCTTGGTAAGTGTTAAAATTCGGGTCGAATTTTCTTTAAGGGGGAGTGAATGTCACGACCCGAAACCCCGTCCCTATTTTCTTAGTAATAAATAACTATTTATTTGTTTACTTGCTTAACTGTTTATTTAATTATTTATTTAATTAAAAATTTAGGTGTGCATTTTGTGTGTTATAATATTTTATGTCTCGCATTTAATTGATTTTGTGCTAGTATAGAATTGTTGGGTCTTAGTTGTTAGTAGGAGGTATTAGTTTTTGGGTAAGTAGTGGAGGAGGGGGATAAGTGTAAGTTTTTGAATTATTTCACCTTCTCCCTCACCTCACCTCACCTCCCTCCCTCACTCATTCACACAGCCATTTCTCTCTCTCTCTCCTTGAGTTATTGAAGTTAAAAATCTCCCTCTTCCTTCTCTCTTCATTTCAATCATCTTCCCCCCATTTCCTCTCATTGTTCATGTTATACCAAATGTCTAGATCGTCGCTAGGTTCGTGGGAAGCTAAATAGAAGTTGATTTGGTTGAGTTTTGATTCCTTTGAGGTAAGCTACTAAGCCCCCCTTTAGCTTAAAATTGGTCATTTATGTTTTGTGTGAACATTGGATGATGATTTAATGCTTAGTTGTGAATTTAAATGTTACTTTGTATCTTTGATCATCTTTTGTGAATTTTGGGAAATTTTGAGATTTAATCCTTGGTTTGGGTCCTTAGTCGATGTTGTTTGGGTTCTTATAGACTTCTATGTCATGTTGAGTGCTTGGGTATGCTAATAGAAGGGTTGAATTCGTTGGGTGTAAAGTTGAGTTTGAATTGGATAAGAATTGTGGAAGAACCCAGGAGTTTTCTGCAGATTCTCTCTGTGCGGCGAAGGAGGCGCGCGCTCCCTCTGGAATGAGGCGCGCGCACCCTCAATCTCCCTTTTGTCTATTTCCTTCTGATCTAAGGAGGCGCGCGCACCCTTTTTAGGGAGGCGTGCGCTCCCTCGTTTCCCCATTAGCTGATTTTCCTTCTGATTGTAGGAGGCGTGCGCTCCTTTTTCGTGGGAGGCGCGCGCTTCCCCTCCCCTGTTCTGGTAATTGCTCGTTTTTCGTTCAATCTTCGGTAAGTCATAACTTTCTCACCCGGACTCTGTTTTAGGTGTGTAAGCTATCGTTTTAAAGCTCCTTTTGAGTACTTCGAGACGAGCGGGTTTATTAAGTGAAATGTCTAAGTATTGGTTGAGAGTGTTGGTTTGGGTCCGTTTGTGATCGGGTTTGTAATGTGTTAAGGTGTGTAACCATTGTGCTCTTTTTGAGTAACTTCATGTGTGAGGTTGTTGTTGATTGATATCTTCATGAGAATTAGTTTGCATCCTTTGTGATGAATTTGGCTTGGTTCCCTACTTTGGAATCAACGCCCCGTTGTTGTTTCAAGCGAGTATTTATTACTATGTGCTTGTATAGAGTCCAGCTGGCATTGTTGTGTTTGTTTTGGGCAGTGATGTATATTATAATGGCACGAGCCGAGTCAAGTATAATGTACTTCACTGGTAACCCAGTTTCCCCATGTTCAGTGACCTTGAGTGGGATGCCCCTTCCCGTGATCGTGGTTGGGATGAGCTAGCTCCTATGGTGAGTATTCTAGCTATTGGCTTGGGGGTATGACTATGTGTTATTTCCCCCATTTCTGGTTGTTGTTGTTACTTGGTTCCAGAACCAGCTTCAGCTCGTTCATGCTGCTCAACGGACTCTTCTCAAAGGATGGTGTTCCGTTTATAGAACCTTGGCTCAGTATCCACTTATGAGTGTTTATTTCCGCATAATGTGTTATGTGATGAGTGTACTATATCTTTTGTGTTATATGCATATGTGAATGCCTATTGATTGTTCCTTTGTGATTATCATGTTGGCATGAAATGTAGTTGCATATTAGTAGCTTACTGAGATTTTATCTCACCCCTTATTTGTTTACTGTTTTAGATAAGGGCGTGCATCCGGGATACGTCGAGGTGGTAAATTCTTTTGGGGTATGTTTGTTAAGGCTACATTATGTAAATGTATAACCTTAATGGGTAGTGTATCCGTGACTTGATCTTGCAACACCTATTTTTGGATAATGATGGTGTTCATTCTTTTGTATAAGTTATTGTAGGCCTTTGTGCCAAGTAATTTAGTTGTGAAAGTTATTGGAAAGTAAAGTGGAGGTTTTGTACTCCAAAGTGGATTTCGTTTATCTTTATGATAGTTTTCGAAAAGTTTTTGTTAAATGTGATTTATGACGTCTTCCGTGCGCGTCCCGAGCGTGGGGCCATGTAGGACCACGGGTACGGGGTGCGACAGTAAAGCCACTCTATAAGCCAACTTCCCAACTCTTTCAAGAATCTCAAATGGACCGATATAACGAGGAGATAACTTTCCTTTCTTCCCAAATCTCTTTATACCTCTACGAGGAGAGACCTTCAAGAATACAAAGTCACCTACCTGGAATTCAAGATCCCTTCTATGATGATCAGCATAACTCTTTTGTCTACTCTGAGCTGTGCGCAATCTATCTCGAATGAGTTTCACACTCTCCACTGATTGTTGAACCATTTCAGGACCCAAGAGTCTAGCTTCTCCCACTTCATCCCAGCATATAGGAGATCGACATTTTCTGCCATAAAGAGCCTCATATGGAGCCATTTCAATGCTAGACTGATAACTGTTGTTATAAGCAAACTCAGCCAAAGGAAGATGAGTATCCCAACTGCCTTTGAAATCCACAACACAAGCACGTAACATATCCTCGAGAATATGTATAAGTCTCTCAGATTGCCCATCAGATTGAGGATGAAAAGCTGTACTGAAATTCAATTTAGTACCCATGGCAACCTGAAGAGCCTGCCAGAATCGAGAAGTAAAACGAGGATCTCTGTCAGATACAATACTCACAGGAAATCCATGGAGTCGAACAATCTCCTGAACATACAAAGATGCCAACTGAGACAATGAATATCCCATGGACACAGACAAGAAGTGAGCTGATTTAGTCAACCTGTCCACTATAACCCAAACAGCATCATGGCCTCGTCTGGTACGTGGTAAACCAGTCACAAAATCCATCGTGATATGCTCCCATTTCCATTCTGGAATTTCTAATGGTTGCAATAAACCTGCTGGACGTTGATGTTCCACTTTTACTTGTTGACAAGTCAAACATTTGGATACATACTCAGCAATTTCTCTTTTCATATTGTTCCACCAGAAATGTTTCTTCAAGTCTTGGTACATTTTAGTGCTTCCAGGATGAATAGTATACTTGGCTTTGTGGGCCTCTTCAAGAACTCTCTTTTTAATCTCAGGATCAACTGGAATACAAACTCGACCTCAAAAGGTAAGAATTCCATCACTGTTGAAAGAAAAATCTGGTTGCTTTCCTTCATTCATTCCACTAATGATTTTCTGCAATTCAGAATCAGTTACCTGAGCTTCTTTGATCTGTTGGAGTAAATCTGAAGTAGCTTTTATATTAGCAAATATAACTCTATGATTTGATTCACAAGGACTCCAATCACACAAGTCTTCAAACATCTTCCATTCACGAATCATCAAGCAAGAAATATAAGTCTTTCTGCTCAGTGCATCTGCCACAACATTTGCTTTTCCTGGATGATAAAGGATAGTACAATCATGATCCTTCAATTTCTCCATCCATCTACGTTGTCTCATGTTAAGTTCTTTCTGAGAAAACAAGTACTTCAAACTCTTATGATCTGTGAAGACTTCAAATTTTGTTCCATACAAGTAATGCCTCCATTTATGCAAAGCAAACATAATCGCAGCCAACTCTAAATCATGAGTAGGATTAGGGATGGCAATTTGACCGAATCCGATCCGTACCGAAGGCGATCCGATCCGAAAAAATAGGGTTTGGTTTGCATTTTTTAAAACCCGAGCGGTTTCGGATCGGATTCGGATCATGCTGATGATCCGACCCGAATCCGATCTGATCCGACCCGAATCATAATGATCCGATCCGAACCCGATCCGACCCGACCCTTAATAAAAGGTGAATTTTAAATATTTTAAATATTATCTTAAATTTATTTTTTCTAATTTGTGTTTGTAAGTGAGATTTGGGTGATTTTAGACTATTTTCCATACAACATTCAACATTGTGCTTAAAAATATATTTTAATTAATTAATTTTGAGCTAAAAAATAGGCTTTTAATAAAATTCGTGTCGGATCGGATCGGTCACGATTTCTTGAATTCTCGGAACGGATCGGGTTCGGATCGGTATATTTGAGTTTCGGATCGGGTTCGGGTCGGCCATGATCCGATCCGAACCCGACCCGTTGCCATCCCTAAGTAGGATAGTTCTTTTCATAAGGAGATAATTTTCGAGAAGCATAAGCTATTACCATGCCATCTTGCATCACAACACAACCCAATCCTTCTTTAGAAGCATCAGTATAAACCATGAAATGCTCAGAACCACTAGGTAGAGCCAAGTCTGGAGCTGTCGTTAAGCGCCTTTTCAACTCTTGAAAACTTGTTTCACATTTGACATTCCACTCAAAAGAACTAGCTTTTCGAGTCAAATTAGTCAATGGAGTAGCAATCTTGGAGAATCCCTCAATGAACCTCCGATAATAACTAGCCAAGCCCAAGAAACTACGGATCTCTGTCACTGTAGTTGGCCTCTTCCAGTTTACAACTGCTTCAACTTTGGAAGGATCTACTGCAATACCAGTAGCAGACACAACATGCCCCAAGAATGAAACCTCTTCTAACCAGAAAGCACATTTGCTGAATTTTGCAAATAATTGTTTCTCACGAAGAACTTGCAATACCACTCTGAGATGATGTTCATGCTCAGCCCGTGATTTAGAATACACAAGAATGTCATCAATGAATACCACCGCGAAACAATCAAGATATGACTTGAATATACGGTTCATCAAATCCATAAATACAGCTGGAGCATTTGTCAAACCGAATGGCATAACAATAAACTCATAATGCCCATACCTGGTACGGAAAGCTGTCTTTGGTATATCCTCAGATCTGATTTTCAACTGATAATAACCACTTCTCAAGTCAAGCTTCGAGTATACTACCGAACCTTGAAGCTGATCAAACAAGTCATCAATATGAGGTAACGGATATTTGTTCTTGATAGTTACCTGATTAAGCTCTCTGTAATCAATACACAATCGCAGAGTCCCATCTTTCTTTCTGACAAATAACACTGGTGCACCCCACGGTGATACACTAGGCCTGATGAAGCCCCTTTCAAGCAATTCCTCAAGCTGTGTTTTTAACTCTCTCAACTCAGCTGGAGCCATTCTATAAGGTGCTTTAGAGATTGGTGTTGTACCTGGTAATAACTCAATACAGAACTCAAGCTCTCGATCAGGTGGCATGCTACACTCAGAAGAGAATACATCTGAAAATTCAGACACAACAGGAATATCTTCCATCTTGGGAACAGATAAACTCTGGTCAAGCACACATGCGAGATACCCGGCACAACCACGAGATAAAAGTTTTCTAGCTTTTAAAGCAGAAATAACATGTATAGCACATAAAGGCCTATCACCTTCAAAGGTAAAATCAGGCAAACCAGGGATAGAAAAAGTTACTACTTTTCTATAACAATCAACAGATGCATGATGCACATAAAGCCAATCCATGCCAAGAATCACGTCAATGTCCCTTATAGGTAACACGACTAGGTCAGCAAGAAGGGCATGATCACCCACAAGAACCTCACATTTCTTGTAAACCTCAGAAGAAAACATGCAATCTCCCATAGGGGAAGATACTTCTAGCACATAAGGCATAGAATCAGGAAGAACATGTAAATGCGACACAAAATGAGATGCCACATAAGAATGAGATGAGCCTGGATCTATCAAGACTCGCGCTCTCGTACTAGAAAGTAATATAATACCTCCTATGACCGCAGAAGACTCAGCTACACCCTGCTGATCTAGAGCAAACTTTTGGTCGACCCCCACTATCTCTCTTGGAACCTGAGGCCTGTTGACTTGTACCCCCAACTTGATTTCCTTTGCCTTTAGGACAATTCTTGACAAAGTGCCCAGTTTCACCACAAGATAAACACTTTCCTTGCTTTAGCCAATACTTGTCTTCAAAATGGCCTTCTTTCGAACAATAACCACATACTTTCCTGGAACCTTGGACTGTTGTCCTCGATCCAGTTGATACACTACCTTTACTTTCAGTTGGCTGTCGGAATCGACGATCTTGGCGGCTAGATTTACCACCCTTAGAACCAGATCCCTGAGCCTTCTCTGATACACGACCAGTCATGGTTGTTCCCAACTTCACCTTGTGTTCTTCAATGTCATTCTCAATAGCATAAGCCTTCTCCACTGCTTGATGATAACTAGTAAGCTGTAGAGAAAGAAGTTGTTTCCTATACTCAGTCCTCAACCCTTTCACAAACCTCTGTGCCTTCTTGGCTTCATTTGGAACTAAGTGATCACAATACCTCGCCAATTCTGTGAACTTGGTTGAGTATTGCCCCACTGTCAAACTTCCCTGCTCCAGATTAAGAAATTCCATCTCTTTTCTGTCTTGGACTACTGTTGGAATAAACTGTGACTTGAATGCTTTCAGAAAATTCTCCCAAGTCTGAGGTACCCCTTCCAGTTCCCAGCTTTTATTCAACACTTGCCACCAATGTTCAGCGGCTTTCTCAAGTTTAAAGGTTGCAAAGGTTACCTTATCACCACTTGCACATCTCAAGGCTGTAAAGATCTTCTCAATACTTTCAAACTCCTCTGCCTTCTTAGCATCAAATTCCCCGTCAAAGCTACGAGGTTTCAACTTCAAGAACCTTGTAAGGCGATTAGGATAATCCCAGTCTACATTATCAACCATCTCTTCTTGAGGAGTTATAGATCTCAGCTGATTACTACCACTTGTACCTTCAGAACTCATTGTACCTGTAGGTAAACACTCGGCATTATTAACGCCCCAAGACTAACCCATACCTAGGCCATAGACCCTATCCAGACTTAAAGCAAACCAAGGTAGCTAAACAGGGTAGCTAAACCAGGGTAGCTCTGATACCAACCTGACACGCCCCCAGGTCCCGGGATCCCCTAATAGAACCTCGAACCCGGTGGGAGTGACTAACGAGAAACAAGAAACTGGATGACATCTGTTTATAACAAACTGACATGATATATATACTCAAGAGTAAGGAGCTATACTAGCTCACAACACGAGTTCTAGACAAGAAAATTTAAACCAAACTTAAATACATACACAGCGGAAACATGCCTAGCACATAAGCTGGCATCAAGAGTACTATACAAGATGTCAAGTGACAACAAGAACTGAACAAGACTGTCTACCCCACAATAAGGAGTTATACAACCTAATACATCGTCCTCACTAAGATGTAAAAGGACACAAGCCCCAAAAGAATCACGACCCGCGTAGTAAGCTCCCAGCTATGTCGAGCCTCACTGCGCACTATCCTTCCTTTGATCTAAGGAAAACAATTAAACAAGAAACGGGGTGAGATAAATCTCAGTAAGCTATTAGATGCAACTACATGACATATTATCATGCAATTCAAATAGATACTCAAGTAATCATATATCAAGTATCATCAAGTAATAAGTATATGAGAGGCTAAGCCACTCATCAAGTAGCACATAAGGCTAAACAAGCAAGCTATAAAGGATATTGCTTCCTTCCTTATTCCTCCCAAGAATACCATTGTTGTCGTAGCTTGTATTACTTTGACAATCACGATCAATAACAAGAAACTGATTATTCAGTATATATCAGAAGACCCGGTAACCAGTGTTGTAACGCACATCCTTAATCTTGTTAAATATTTGACTTATTTGTTAAATTCTTGACTTGCTTGTTAAATTCTTGACTAGCATATTTATATGCTATTTTATTTGAGTTAATTATTTAATTACGTTAGAAAGTTAAGGTGGTTAAATGTCAAAGTTGAAAGTTTGGGGGCCTTTTTGTCAAAGTTGAACCTTGAGGGGCCAAAGTGCAATTTTTGAAAGTTCAAAAGATAAAACTTAGTGTTTGCCTTCTCTGAGGCATTTTTATTCTAAAAGGTTCTCGTACTTTCTCTCTGTCTCAGAGAGAAAGTTAAAGATTTATCCTATTCTCGACTCCTCGAGCTTAATTATCCCTCCGTTCGTGATTCCGGTCCCGGATAAATATTCGTGGCGTTGAATAGAGCGTTCCAGGCCGATCAGAAATTAATTTGGGTCAACTTGATTTTTGACTAGGTAAGTTATTAGCTCCCCCTTACTTGTAATAACATGCATATATGTTATTCCCGCTACTTGTTCTTGTTAAAATTGTGTTTTGAGCAATTTTTGTGATACTTGTGAAATTGGGACGAAGGGAGTATTCGTATGCTAAATATGAAGGAATAGCTTGTCCTGGGAAGAAACTTGGAAAAATATAGAAAAATTACTCCTATTCGTGAGACGGTAAAATAGTAACTTGATTTAAATAGTATTAGAGAAATTGTACCATTATTTGTGGTACGGGGAAATGAATGGAAGTATCCCTAAATGGGTATATTAGTATAATATAAAATTGTACTTATACTTTTGGGGTCGGTGAAATATTGAAATTGAATAAAAGGAAATTGTCCTATTATTTATGGGACGGTAAAAGAAATGAATTGAGCCTGAAATAATGTTTTGGGTATTGCCTAAGAGTTAATAAAAGTTACTCATACACTTGGGACGGAAAATTATTTAACCTGGGAAAGAATTCGGATTTTGGCATTTTTGGGCCTTTTGGGCTGACCGCCCATCTATCTGAAGTATTTTGTTCTTGGAAAGCCTGATTTTGGGCGACCGCCCACACCATTTTGTGCGGCCGCCCATATGCCCTGAAAAATTGTAAAACTTGTTTAATGATTGTACAAGTTGGAAATAACCCTTGTTAAGGCATATAGCCTTAGGATAAGATGTCCTAGTAAGTATTGTGATACCTTAGGGGTATCAGAAGTGAGTCTTGAATATGATTACTCATTAAATTAAAATGAGAACTTGAGTATAAAAGTAAGAACTCTTCTTTATGTCTTGAAAGTGCTATGAACAAGCACTTATGTGTTATGCTTGTCTTGAAACCAATGATTGTGCACCTTAGGGGCATTAAAATAATGACTTGAGATTGAATATCCTATGTAGGGGATTAAGAACTCGTAAGTATGAGTTGTCTAGCTCAATTACTTAAATTGAACTCGAATTATTCTTGGTCTAGGTTTAGGGTACTACCCTAGATGGCCTAGATGAGTGTTGTAGAACACTCTAGTACTGAAAAATAGTCCCTTTGTGAACAAATGAAATGTGGACTTAAATCATAATTAAATGATAACTTGGGTATAAGAGTAGTAACTCTTTTATATGTCTTGAAGTTAATGTTTGTATACCTTAGGGGTACCAACTAATGTCTTGAGCTTGAATATCCTAAGAAAAGGATTTGAAAACTTGTACGAGTAAGATGTATAATTCATCTTCTGAACTTGAACTTGAGTGTAAGAGTAAGGACTCTTTTACGTGTCTTGAATCTAAAGATTGTACAACTTAAGGGCAATAAAGCTATGCCTTGAACTTGAATATCCTAGGAATAGGATCGTGAACTTGATTGGGAAAATGTATAGCTCATCTTCTTAATTAAAACGTGAATATAAGATGAGTAAATCTTGTACTTGTCTTAAATAATCAAAGAGTTGGATTGATAACTTAAGTATAAGTTAATTAACTCTTGTACATGTTTAACCATCCAAGAAAATGGACTGAGAACTTGGATACAAGATGATAAAATCTTGTAAAAGTCTTGACTGTCTTGATTGTCTTGAATGTCTTGAAACCATTACATGAGTAAGGTAATAAACTTGAAAGATTCTTGATGTGTATATGCAAATCTTGCATGTAGCTACTTAATAGAATGTAGCTTCTTGATTATCTGATTCATGACATGAATAACCAAAGAATTGGGTTATGAAACTAGTTAGAGAATGATTAACTCTACTGTATACCTGAACTTGATACGTGTATATTGGAAGTGCTATAGATAAGCACTAGAGTGTAAATGATTTAGTTTTTAATCGTGTATATACTCAATGAAGTATATAAAATATAAAGAAGATATTTTGTCTTGAAATGAGTTCCTAAAGAAAATAAGGACTAGTGTAATATGAAGATAATTCATATAATCGTGAATACTACGATTTAAGTTAATAAGAATGGTTATAGAACACAATATGTGTTAGAAAATGTATTCGATTATTAACGATGCATATACGTGAGATATGACTGTGTATAGGTACAATGTGACCTATTCTTCTACGTGTTTAGAGTCTAAGGTATTGGGCTCTACTTGATAGTAAGGGTAACGTGATAGACACTTTAATGTGTTAAACGTGATATGAATATGTACGTGCAAACTTGGCATGTGACAAGTGATATACCCTACTACTTGACTGAAGTCTGTTATAAATGGACTCTTACTTGGATTGATCGTGTTACATGGACACTTATGTGCCATAGTTAAACTTGATTGGTATTCGCAATAATTGAGTACGTGTACTTATATTCTCGTGAGCACATGATACATAATTACACGGTGCATATTCTCGTGAGCACATGATACATAATTACATGGTGCATATTCTCGTGAGCACATGATACATGATTACATGGTGCATAAAGAGTAGTCCACTAATAAGGGACTGAGTTCTGTTCTCGTAGTTCAAGTAAACATCTACTTGTGCATTATTGTGTGAGTTCAGCTGGTTCTCCTTGCTTGTTCGAAAATATATAGGTTCACGCTTGTCGCGAGAGCTGGGGTTTAAGTGACAATCGGGTCCCTATGTATTTCCGCCTGACCCTTACTACCGGCCATAGTAAGGGCATAGCTTCCTTGGTTTGAGCAATAAGCCTGACCTAAGTGAATGCTAACTCATGTCCTGTTCACCACGTGGATTTTGTATCTTGTGGATGACACTGGTTACCAGGTCTTCTTATATACTGCACAGCAGTCTCTTGTTCCTGTTCTTGGTTGTCCTCGGCTAGAAAAGCATCGACAACAAATGGTATTCTTGGGAGGAATAAGGAAGGATTCAGGTACAATGCGTGATAGGCCTATGTACATCTTGGTGAGCTGGTTTAGCCTCTCACACTACTTGACTACTTGTTACCTGAACCTTTCTTGAGCTTGATTACTTGTTGGGTTGGCTTAGGCTCTCCTATACTTGTTACTTGATGATACTTGATATATGATTACTTGAGTATCTACTTGTATTGCATGATAACATGACATATAGTTGCATGTTAATAGCTTACTGAGATTTATCTCACCCTTTATTTGTTTAATTGTTTCCCCCCCCAGGAAAGTAGGGGATAGTACGCAGTGAGGCTCGACTTAGCTGGGCACTTACTCAGCAGGATATTCTTGTTCGAAGTTAGTGTCCTTTTATATTTTGGTAAGGACGATCTTGTATGAGTTAATAAACTCTGGGCTTGTATTGGGGTAGTATTTGTTGTCCCTAGACAGTTCTTGATGCCAGCTTATTTGCTAGGCATGTCTTCCGCTGTATGTAACCTTGTTTGGTTTTAATTTTCTTGGTCTAGAACTCGTGTGAGCTATCTTAGCTCCCTACTCTTGAGTAGATATATCATGTCAGTTTTGTTTTTAACAGGTATTGTTCATGTTTCCCGTTAGTTTCTTGATTCTTGTTAGTTACGCGCACCAGGTTCGAGGTTCTATTAGGGAATCCCGGGACTTGGGGCGTGTCAGTTTGGTATCAGAGCTATGGTTTAGCTCTTAGCCTGGATAGGGTCTATGGCCTAGGTTGGGTTAGTCTTGGGTGTGTTTTCGACGCCGAGTGCTTCGTTACTTGTTGTTATACCAGGCATAGGACTGGTGTTGATAGTGTTGATCCAATTGGATTAGATGATTCGAGAATCGAGAGTGCGAGTCTTCAAAGACTTAGGCGTATCTATCATGTCTTGTGGACATTGTTTCGTGCTATATATGCATGCTTGTCCTTATCTCGTGAATTGCGTGGAAGTGTATTCTCTAGTAAGAGACTACGTGTTGATATTGTTATTAGTAAGAGCTTGATAGAAGTGTGGGTGATAACACCCTATACGTTCTATGTTGATTGGGTCGTGTCACCGGTATGGGACATTGATGTGATACGTGATATAGCTTGGCTGTCTATGTGTCATGACTTGGCTTTCTATGTGTTAGGCCAATCTTGTTTACCATAATAGATGGTAATTAATTCTCTGCTAGTATGCTTGACTATTTATGTGAGCATGATAGATTTATGCATAACCTTTATGTTCTGCATTTAAAGTCTAGAAAGGGTTCTTGAGATTGTACTGGGTATTTAACCTATGTGATTGATAGTGGAATTTCTATACCAAACCAGATGGATGTATCCATTCTTGATGAGAAACTTGGATTATCTTGAGTTGTGACAGTGCGAATACAGTGCTGACATCTGGATTAATGTTCTTGACATCGATTGAGTTAAACGAGTTGAAGATTCAACTTGAGAATTTCTTGATAGAGGATATATCTACCTTGTAGTGGATGTCTGAAGTGAGTATCTGCGTTGACCTATAAGTGGAAACAACCAAGGTACGTGTGTTCTTGAGATTTCGTGGTCTTGTTAGAGATTCATGAATGAATTTCGAAGGCAGCTCCATTGTTAACTATTTGACACCGAGAGCTACATCTTTCAATGGATTTTTTTTCGATGGATTGATATACGTAAAGTCAGTTTTGAATATTGAAACGATGGATAACCACGACTTCAGTATCTGAGATTGCCTAGTGGATTTGACTAGTATTACAGTGATCTGGAGGATATGACCAGTCTATTATTTCTAGTGAATATGTCAAGTTTCACCGATATAGTGGATTGACTAATCGAGTCTACTTGACTTTATGTGTTTTGATGTTATAATTGATACATCTAAATTGCATAGAATATTTGTGAGTATCTGTGCATAGTCGTGATGCTCTTGAGTTCTATTTGTTGATTATATATGTTATAATCTTGATCTAGTAAAAAATTCGAGGACGAATTTTCTTTAAGGTGGGGAGGATGTAACGCCCATCCTTAATCTTGTTAAATATTTGACTTATTTGTTAAATTCTTGACTTGCTTGTTAAATTCTTGACTAGCATATTTATATGCTATTTTATTTGAGTTAATTATTTAATTACGTTAGAAAGTTAAGGTGGTTAAATGTCAAAGTTGAAAGTTTGGGGGCCTTTTTGTCAAAGTTGAACCTTGAGGGGCCAAAGTGCAATTTTGAAAGTTCAAAAGATAAAACTTAGTGTTTGCCTTCTCTGAGGCATTTTTATTCTAAAAGGTTCTCGTACTTTCTCTCTGTCTCAGAGAGAAAGTTAAAGATTTATCCTATTCTCGACTCCTCGAGCTTAATTATCCCTCCGTTCGTGATTCCGGTCCCGGATAAATATTCGTGGCGTTGAATAGAGCGTTCCAGGCCGATCAGAAATTAATTTGGGTCAACTTGATTTTTGACTAGGTAAGTTATTAGCTCCCCCTTACTTGTAATAACATGCATATATGTTATTCCCGCTACTTGTTCTTGTTAAAATTGTGTTTTGAGCAATTTTTGTGATACTTGTGAAATTGGGACGAAGGGAGTATTCGTATGCTAAATATGAAGGAATAGCTTGTCCTGGGAAGAAACTTGGAAAAATATAGAAAAATTACTCCTATTCGTGAGACGGTAAAATAGTAACTTGATTTAAATAGTATTAGAGAAATTGTACCATTATTTGTGGTACGGGGAAATGAATGGAAGTATCCCTAAATGGGTATATTAGTATAATATAAAATTGTACTTATACTTTTGGGGTCGGTGAAATATTGAAATTGAATAAAAGGAAATTGTCCTATTATTTATGGACGGTAAAAGAAATGAATTGAGCCTGAAATAATGTTTTGGGTATTGCCTAAGAGTTAATAAAAGTTACTCATACACTTGGGACGGAAAATTATTTAACCTGGGAAAGAATTCGGATTTTGGCATTTTTGGGCCTTGGGCGACCGCCCATTTTGGGCTGGGCGACCGCCCATCTATCTGAAGTATTTTGTTCTTGGAAAGCCTGATTTTGGGCGACCGCCCACACCATTTTGTGCGGCCGCCCATATGCCCTGAAAAATTGTAAAACTTGTTTAATGATTGTACAAGTTGGAAATAACCCTTGTTAAGGCATATAGCCTTAGGATAAGATGTCCTAGTAAGTATTGTGATACCTTAGGGGTATCAGAAGTGAGTCTTGAATATGATTACTCATTAAATTAAAATGAGAACTTGAGTATAAAAGGAAGAACTCTTCTTTATGTCTTGAAAGTGCTATGAACAAGCACTTATGTGTTATGCTTGTCTTGAAACCAATGATTGTGCACCTTAGGGGCATTAAAATAATGACTTGAGATTGAATATCCTATGTAGGGGATTAAGAACTCGTAAGTATGAGTTGTCTAGCTCAATTACTTAAATTGAACTCGAATTATTCTTGGTCTAGGTTTAGGGTACTACCCTAGATGGCCTAGATGAGTGTTGTAGAACACTCTAGTACTGAAAAATAGTCCCTTTGTGAACAAATGAAATGTGGACTTAAATCATAATTAAATGATAACTTGGGTATAAGAGTAGTAACTCTTTTATATGTCTTGAAGTTAATGTTTGTATACCTTAGGGGTACCAACTAATGTCTTGAGCTTGAATATCCTAAGAAAAGGATTTGAAAACTTGTACGAGTAAGATGTATAATTCATCTTCTGAACTTGAACTTGAGTGTAAGAGTAAGGACTCTTTTACGTGTCTTGAATCTAAAGATTGTACAACTTAAGGGCAATAAAGCTATGCCTTGAACTTGAATATCCTAGGAATAGGATCGTGAACTTGATTGGGAAAATGTATAGCTCATCTTCTTAATTAAAACGTGAATATAAGATGAGTAAATCTTGTACTTGTCTTAAATAATCAAAGAGTTGGATTGATAACTTAAGTATAAGTTAATTAACTCTTGTACATGTTTAACCATCCAAGAAAATGGATTGAGAACTTGGATACAAGATGATAAAATCTTGTAAAAGTCTTGACTGTCTTGATTGTCTTGAATGTCTTGAAACCATTACATGAGTAAGGTAATAAACTTGAAAGATTCTTGATGTGTATATGCAAATCTTGCATGTAGCTACTTGATAGAATGTAGCTTCTTGATTATCTGATTCATGACATGAATAACCAAAGAATTGGGTTATGAAACTAGTTAGAGAATGATTAACTCTACTGTATACCTGAACTTGATACGTGTATATTGGAAGTGCTTATACCAACTAATGAGCTTGAAGCTTGTACGAGTAAGATGTGAACTTGAACTTGAGTGTATAAGGACTCTTTTACGTTCTTGAATCTAATTGTACGGGCAATGCTATGCCTTGAACTTGAATATCCTCGTGAACTTGATTGGGAAAATGTATAGCTCATCTTCTTAATTATGAATATAAGAAGAAATCTTGTACTTGTCTTGAGTTGGATTGATAACTTAAGTATAAGTTAATTAACTCTTGTACATGTTTAACCATCCAAGAAAATGGATTGAGAACTTGGATACAAGATGATAAAATCTTGTAAAAGTCTTGACTGTCTTGATTGTCTTGAATGTCTTGAAACCATGAGTAAGGTATAATTGAAAGATTCTTGATGTGTATATGCAAATCTTGCATGTAGCTACTTGATAGAATGTAGCTTCTTGATTATCTGATTCATGACATGAATAACCAAAGAATTGGGTTATGAAACTAGTTAGAGAATGGTATACCTGAACTTGATACGTGTACATAGATAAGCACTAGAGTGTAAATGAGAATCGTGTATATACTCAATGAAGTATATAAAATATAAAGAAGATATCGAAATTAAAGAAAATTAGTGTAATATGAAGATAATTCATATAATCGTGAATACTACGCACAATATGTGTTACGATGATGCATATACGTGAGATATGACTGTGTATAGGTACAATGTGACCTATTCTTCTACGTGTTTAGAGTCTAAGGTATTGGGCTCTACTTGATAGTAAGGGTATCGTGATAGACACTTTAATGTGTTAAACGTGATATGAATATGTACGTGCAAACTTGGCATGTGACAAGTGATATACCCTACTACTTGACTGAAGTCTGTTATAAATGGACTCTTACTTGGATTGATCGTGTTACATGGACACTTATGTGCCATAGTTAAACTTGATTGGTATTCGCAATAATTGAGTACGTGTACTTATATTCTCGTGAGCACATGATACATAATTACATGGTGCATATTCTCGTGAGCACATGATACATAATTATATGGTGCATATTCTCGTGAGCACATGATACATGATTACATGGTGCATAAAGAGTAGTCCACTAATAAGGGACTGAGTTCTGTTCTCGTAGTTCAAGTAAACATCTACTTGTGCATTATTGTGTGAGTCCAGCTGGTTCTCCTTGCTTGTTCGAAAATATATAGGTTCACGCTTGTCGCAAGAGCTGGGGTTTAAGTGACAATCGGGTCCCTATGTATTTCCGCCTGACCCCTTACTACCGGCCATAGTAAGGGCATAGCTTCCTTGGTTGGAGCAATAAGCCTGACCTAAGTGAATGCTAACTCCTGTCCTGTTCACCACGTGGATTTTGTATCTTGTGGATGACACTGGTTACCAGGTCTTCTTATATACTGCACAGCAGTCTCTTGTTCCTGTTCTTGGTTGTCCTCAGCTAGAAAAGCATCGACAACAAATGGTATTCTTGGGAGGAATAAGGAAGGATTCAGGTACAATTCGTGATAGGCCTATGTGCATCTTGGTGAGCTGGTTTAGCCTCTCACACTACTTGACTACTTGTTACCTGAACCTTTCTTGAGCTTGATTACTTGTTGGGTTGGCTTAGGCTCTCCTATACTTGTTACTTGATGATACTTGATATATGATTACTTGAGTATCTACTTGTATTGCATGATAACATGACATATAGTTGCATGTTAATAGCTTACTGAGATTTATCTCACCCTTTATTTGTTTAATTGTTTCCCCCCCCCAGGAAAGTAGGGGATAGTACGCAGTGAGGCTCGACTTAGCTGGGAACTTACTCAGCAGGATATTCTTGTTCGAAGTTAGTGTCCTTTTATATTTTGGTAAGGACGATCTTGTATGAGTTAATAAACTCTGGGCTTGTATTGGGGTAGTATTTGTTGTCCCTAGACAGTTCTTGATGCCAGCTTATTTGCTAGGCATGTCTTCCGCTGTATGTAACCTTGTTTGGTTTTAATTTTCTTGGTCTAGAACTCGTGTGAGCTATCTTAGCTCCCTACTCTTGAGTAGATATATCATGTCAGTTTTGTTTTTAACAGGTATTGTTCCTGTTTCCCGTTAGTTTCTTGATTCTTGTTAGTTACGCGCACCAGGTTCGAGGTTCTATTAGGGAATCCCGGGACTTGGGGCGTGTCAAGTGTCATTCTCAAGATCAAGACTCACGGGGTGTTCAAGAGTTTAGCATTCACTTAAGTCAGGCGTATTGCTCCAACCAAGGAAGCTATGCCCTTACTATGGCCGGTAGTAAGGGGTCAAGCGCAAATACATAGGGACCCGATTGTCACTTAAGTCACAGCTCTCGCGACAAGCGTGAACCTATATATTTCCGAACAAGCAAGGAGAACCAGCTGGACTCACACAAGAATGTACAAGTAGATATTTACTTGAACTACGGGAGAAGAACTAATCCAAAAGTAGTGGACTAGCTCAACAAGGAACATGCTTCAAGAAATCAAGAAGTCACCTTGTTATCAAGCAACTATATGCAATGTTTGCACATACACAACAAGAACATGTCTCATACAAGTTAGTGCTTGTTCATAGCACTTTCTAGTTCATTACCATACATATGCATTGGTGTCAAGTCAAGTACAAGATTTTATGATCTTATATTCAAGTTCTCAATCCACTTCTATGGATGTTTAAGACATGTACAAGGTTTTATGGTCTTATACTTCAAGTTATGACTCCAATCTTTGGACATTCAAGCATGTATAAGAGTTATACCTTTACTCTTACAAAATCTTAATCCTATTCTTAGGATGTTCAATTTCAAGACTTTATGCTAATGCCCCTAAGGTGCACAATCATTGGTTTCAAGACAAGTATAACACATTAGTGCTTGTTCATAGCACTTTCAAGACATAAAGAAGAGTTACTACTCTTATACTTAAGTTCTCATTTGAGTTCTATAAGTGTTCATGTTAAAGACTAAGTTCTAATGCCCCAAAAGGTACATATACACTTGCTAGGACATCTTATACGAAGGCTATATGCCTTAGGAGGGATAAGCTTTCATTTCACTTTAGATTTAAAACACTTTAGTTGGAACAGGGGACCGGGCGGGCGCCTATGGTAGACCGGGCGGGCGCTCGTTAGAACACTTTTAAAACCCAAAACTTCTGGCCAAATGGGCGGGCGTCCTGGAGGACCACCAGGCGGGCGCTCGGTGCGATTTCCAGCAAACACAAAATTTCTTTCCAAGCCTAAATTTCTCCGTCCCAAGCGTAGGAGTAACTTTTTACTAACATTATAACATACCCAGAATACACTAACAAGCTTAAAACCAATTCTTTCATTTTCTTTCATTATTTCACACAGTAGGATATACTCCCTTTGTCCCAAAATAACAAGTATCACAGAAATTGTCCCAAACACGAAATTGACAAGCACAAGTATCAAAAATAACATATATGAATGTTATTACAAGCAAGGGGGAGCTAATAACTTACCTAGTCAAATATCAAAGTTACCCAAATAAATTTCTGATCGGCCTGGAACGCTCTATTCAACGCCACGAATATTAATCCGGGGTCAAAATCAAGAACAGAGGGATAATTAAGCTCGAGGAGTCGAAAATAGGGTAAACCCTAAACCTAACTTTTCTTTTCACACAGAGAGAGCGTAAAAACAATTTGGGGAAGAACATCCCAGGCAAACCACTTGATATACTTAACAAGTTTCGGGAAATGACACTTAGGCCCCTCAAGTTTCACTTTTAACAAAAAGGCCCCTAAAGTCAAATTTTCACAAATGACCCAAAAGTCAAAACTAGACATTTAACCACCTTAATATTCTAAAGTAATTAATAAATTAACCCAAGTAAAACTAGCACATAATATGCAAGTTCAAGTATTTAACAAGTAAGTCAAATATTTAACAAGAAATAGGATGGGCGTTACACGCTAATTAGACTGCCCAGAGAATACGAAGACATCTTTGCATGGCCTTGTGACGAAACGCCATACGGAGAATGGGAAAGGATGACAACACCAGACTTTGGGTCAGCTAAGCAAGCACAACCATCAGTTAAGCCCGAATGGTCTCCTCGTATGGCAACGGAAATAGAAGAACTGCTACAGAGAGACTTCATCAAGTCCGTATTCTGGCCAAAGTGGTTACTCAAAATCATCTCCGCAAAGAAGTACAAAAGGAAGGTGACAGCTCACATAAACATCTTGAGTCTCGACGAGATGAACACTAATCATAGATTCCCACCGTTTGACATAAACTCACTGCTAGGAGCTAACAAAGACAGAGAAGTCCGATCATTCCTCGAAGGATTCCCCGGCTAAAATCAGACACCCTCTGCGGTACAGACAGACGAGAAATTGCTCTTTCACACTCCATGGGATACCTATTGTCAAGCCAATCAAATCCTAGAATGGAAAGGCCTTACCACGTGCCAACAAGATCGCCAATAGATACGGACGTCTACATTGATGATTTGGTGATACACTCCAAGAGATCCTACGGTCGACACATTGAAGACCTGAGGAAACTCTTCAACATTCTGAGAAGTCAGAGAATTCTCCTTGATCCATCGAAATGCAGATTTGGTACTATTTAGACAAAAGCTCTAGGATACAGATTGGGGAAGAAGTTCGAGGCCGACCCCGAGAAGATCAGAGAATTAGTAACGATGCCATCCCCTCGCCGAGAGAATGAAAGGATCAAACTCATAGGTCTACTACACTACATCGGTCGCCTCACAATGGCAGGAGACATGGTCCTTCAAGAATTACAGAACTGCTCAGAAGAAGTTTGGAATCAGAATTATGAATGGGCTCTAACCCAACTAAAGAGCCACTTAGCAAATACCCCATCCTTGCGACCACCGCACGGGAAGTTCAAGTCACAGAATAGGACCCCCATCCTTTTCCGACACTGCACAAGCTCGGACCTACATTTGGGCCTCATGTTCAAAGCACTGGAGAAGCTTAGTAAACTACAACCGACGCAAGAATTGGGTTCTACGCTAAGTACCACAATGTTAAAAGTCAGCGAGCCAAACAGAAGGTGTTCGTATCATCAGAATGAAGGGTATGACACCGATGATTGCCAAGTATTAAAAGACAAGGTCCGACAGCTTATCGACACGGGTCAATTAACCAGACAGAATGAAGATTGGGTATACATGGATGACAATGGCCTCCTCCCAGTCAAGGTTTACAATCTCCACCACTACTACAACTGACTACTACGGTCCTCCTCCACAAGCGGTACTCTCCACCAGCGGAACTCTCCATCAACGGTCTTCTACAAACAGCCGTCCCCATTGTAAATATATATATATATATATATATATATATAAATTACTACTCTCTTTACTTCCCCTCTTCTATCTTCCCTTTCTACAATCAGAAAATGAACTACAGGGACCTGAGCCCCTTAGCTCTACTTGTAAAAGGGGAACGTAGGCAGCCTTCAAAGGCGCGGTCTCAAAAATAAATAAAATCCCAAATCCGTTTTGAGCAAATTCAATAAAGCAAACAATCTGTTTATAACTAAAGAGAAATCTCTATTTCCACAAGTCACTACACGTTAACATTTATTTGATGAGTCTAAGCTCGAAAGAACCTACGACTACATAACCTGCTATGAAATTTAAATAAATTAAAAATAAACTAAAACCTAAACTATGTGTCTGCAATGACTGTGGTTAGATACTCGGAGTCACTCCTCCTCCTTTTCTTCCTTCGGCTTCTTGTCTCTTCTTCCGCGTCTAGCCTGCCTAGTAGGATCTTCAAAGAAAGCCTTCTGAAACTGAGTCACCCCCTAGGGCCTTCTCTCTTTCTTTTCTCCCTCGTTGATTCGTCACGTGGCGCATGTTGGGCCAACTCGTTCTCCACTTCTCGTTGCAGAGTCCCCTCCTCCCTTAAACGCCTACTCAAGACATAAGGGAACACCACCCTACGTCTTAGTCGTCTAAGAGTCTGCCTCATCTCCCCCAAAGTCGTCTGGTACAGTCCAAGTATTCTCGAGACAGAAGTATGTCATAAGGTCGCTGTATACAGAAAACGCTGGGCATATGAGCATAAGACCAATACTGCTCCAAAAGTAGGGGTGGAAATGGTTTGGCTCAAACCGCGGTTTGGAACCGAGCCGAGCCAAACCGTGCGGTTTAGCTCGGTTTTTAAAATTATGCGGTTCAGCTCGGCTTGGAAAATTGGTAAACCACATGGTTCAGTTTGGCTCACGGTTTGACCCTTCGAGCCGAACCGAGCCAAACCGAGCTGAACCGTTTCGAGCTGAACCACGAGCCGAACCGTAGAGCTGAACCGTTAAGCTGAACCGTGAGCTGAACCGTGGAGCCGAGTCATTAAACCGAGCTAGCTGTTAGTGGAGTATAAAGATTCATGGGTGGAAAAGGTCTACAGTTTCTTATTTTAATCCAGTTTCTTTCTTTCTTTCTAGTTGTTACACAGAAGTTCTGTTTCCCCCTTCCTTTTTGTACTTTTAAGGAGATGGCAACACTGCCGGGAATTTGTATCCTGTATATTGAATCAATCAAAATATTATAGAATGAAAGATAGATCAACAGCTTCATAGAGCTAAATCATACTCCCTCTGTCCCAAAATGATCTTCTCATTTGCCATTTTTCATTGTCTCAAACCGCGGTTTAAGCCACGGTTTAAACCGCGAAATAAGACCGTGGTTCGAACCGAGCCGAACCGTGGTGGTTTAGCTCAGCTCGGCTTGGACTATTTTGTGGTTCAGCTCGGTTTGAGATTTCTCAAAACCGATGTATAGCGGTTTGGCTCCTAAATTACCCCAAACCGAGCTAAGCCGAACCATTTCCACCCCTATCCAAAAGTACTACAACCCCGGCATTCATAGGGAGCATCCTGGTATTAACCCTGCTGCAAGTCTCTCCCCATGAAGAAAGTATGATCTGAGGCATCCCGTACTGACGGCACACCCGCGCAGCGTAATAATAAATGGTCTCATCAAAGGCGGTCTCTCTCTTAACCCAAACATAGAGAGAAGCCAGCTTCTCTCTCTAGCTCTTCCTCCGCCGCTATCCGCCGGCTTCTCACCTACCGCCACCACACCACCGCGAGCTCATTCTCTCTACCGGCGGAAACTCCTATAGGTTTGTGCTTGTGAGCTACAAAACGCCCATTGCGACCTCCGGTATCTTCCATGTTCTCTCTTTCTCTCTTCTATCTCTTCTTCACCATTTTTTTCGTCTTTCTCTTAATGTTTGTGTCGGTTTCTTGTTTGAGTGTTCTATGGTTTTTGATTTAACGCGTAGATCTAGAAATTAGGGGCTAGATCTGTGTTGTTTTTTGTGTTTTTGAGTCTTCCCCATTTCATCACTTCTTCTTACAAACCCAGATATGGGTTTTCTTATTTCTGGGATTTGAGGGCAAATCCCAGAAATCGGACCTGTGTCTTCGGTAGAGAAGGTGAAGTCGATCTTGAGGATTCGGTAAAAAGAGTATACAAACCCAGATCTGGGTTTTCTTATTTCTGGGATTTGAGGGCAACGCAATATTGACACACAACAACTTATTGACATTTCAGACTTATTAACTCACTCAAACTTAATACCTCACTCTCTGCCTTTTATTGTGCAGGTGTACAGGAGAGAAGGAAAACGAAAATGGAGGTCTTGCATTAGAGTTGTGGATTCCGGATTCAATAGAGCCCGACATTGGAAAGGTACGTTTTTGATATTTCTTTTGTTGCAGAATTGAGAAGTGTTTTAGATTGTTTGTCGCAATGGTTGTACCGCCTTCAATAATGAATGAATTGGAAAAAATTGTGTTTCTGTGCTTGATGTTTGTAGTGGCGATGTTAGTATCGATTGTCAAATATAAATACTATAATTGTATTTTTTCTAACATTATAATCCCTCCGTTCCAAAATGATCTTCGCGTTTGCCATTTCTCATTCTTCCAAAAAGATCATTTTGGGGCGGAGGGAGTAGTAATTATAAATGAAGCTAACCAAATTGAGAATATATAAGTAGATTACACTTCCCTAAATTAGGAAGCAGGTCGTTGCGGCTGCCACTCTTATTCCTCATTTACTCAAACTCCAACTGCACTCCCACTTCATCCCCAGGTAAATATTCTATCTCTCAGTCAGTGTTTATTTACGTTTGGAATTTATGAGTTTTCCTTCAATTATTGAAACTTAAATTTATCCACTTTTTTAATCTATAATTTTCAGATATGTTGGAGTCCAATCTAGAAGGTTTGATTTTTTGATCTGCATTTCTTTTGAGTTTTTGAATCTGAGTTTGTATTCAAGGATGCTTTTGCACAGTCATTTCACTTCTTGGATTAATCTCTTTCTTGATTGCATGGGGTAAATTCTTGATTTCTTCCTCTCCCTTGGCATTTTCCTTTTGTAATTGCTATAAAAAATTGTCGTTTATAGATATGAATTTGATCTTTTCTCTAGCTGGTTAATCAAATTTTGACAAAGTCTGAGTGGCAACAAGGATTTATGTTACCAACCCTAAATAATTGGTTAAGTAGGGAAAAAGAAAAGAAAAGAAAAGGCTGAGTTGAATTAAGTCGAGTCGAGTTAGGTTAATCTGAATTGGGATATCCCAGTTGCTAAAATTTGAGATTTAGGTTGGTCCCAAGTAAGTAAAGATTATGGCTTTAATTCCCCCTGAAATTATTTTAATCTTAAACGTATAAATTGTGAACTGATTTGGGGAGTCTAATTATATTTAGAGCAGAATCTACCCCTAGGTATCAATCATCTTTGTGAAAGTCAAAATGGGTTGGGTTGATTTGATTATACAAGTCAAGATTTTAGGCGTTATATATCAGTTGACTGTTCGAATCAATACAATCTGGCTGGGATTGATTCGTCGGCAAACTTGAAGAAATTGCACTAAATTATTATTTTGACCCCTTTCTATACTAAGCTCGTACACCTCAATCATCATAGTTATCCCGTTAGCAACTTCGACCCCCTTTATAATAATTCCTGTCTTCGCCATTGCCTAACCACATAATAGGCGTAATAGAAGAAGAGTAGAAGACTGCCCTCATCTTTCCGTCTGAATTTATAAGTATCACATAAATAAATGTAATTTTGAATACTCCCTCCGTCCCAGCTCACTTGACACTTATTTCTATTTTGGTTTGTCTCAGCTCACTTGACACTCTCTAAAATAGCCAATTTTTTATAATTTTATATTCACTTTACCCCACCACTTATTCTCTCTACATTTTCCACCACTCAATATATTCAATCAACACTATTATTTACCTCATTCATTTTCTTTTCATTTTCTACCACTTGGGGTGTCAAGTGAGGTGGGATAGAGGGAGTATATGCTTAAAAATTGTTGTGCATTTTCTTACAATAAATACAACAATTTAGCTTTTAGTTTGTCAAAATTCAAAAAGTGGAGTTTATATTTCCAGATTAATATTTTTTTATTTTGAATAAAATTCCAAAAATAGTTTGGTTATTCTCATTATAAATGAAATAAAACTAGCTGACTTAACCTTTTGCGTAATACTTTCAAAGGCTTACACAATACACACATTACATAAGATTCAATTCAATTGTGAGGGATTTTCTTATTCATTTAAAATATTACTTTTAATCAATCAATGTTGTAATAGTAATTTTATGAGATTATATTCATGTAAGGAAGCAAATTACATATTTAAATTGATATATTAATTTTTCTTTTATTTGACTCAAAAATAGTTGGCTCAAAGTAAAAACAATAATTATAAAGCGGAGAAAATATATTAAATAAAAAATATTTTTGGCTAATTTTTTGAACATGTATTGGTTATATTATTAATGTATATGGAACATTTAAAAAAAATATGTATGGGCTGTGGTTTTTTTTAAAGGATGTTTTAAGCCGGGTGCTAAGAAATAAATCCAACACTAAATCCATTATATATCATTATTATATTTTTTTTGTGTATTTTTACTTTTATCTTTATCTCTATATACGTATAGTAATAAGATACTGTAGCAAGAGGAAAGTCTATACTATAAGGAAGTAAGGAACAAAGTCCGCTTAAAAAAATAATGCAAACTAATGAAAGGTAGAGACAATACAGATTTTTAACATAAAATGGGAATAGGATGGGGTGAGGTCGAATGGTAGTGATAGGGTAGGGCCGGGAGTAGGTTAGGGAAAAGACACAAAGGTTGTACAGTCTCCGTCCCATACTTATCGCTACTTATTTCCTTTTTGAGCGTCCCATACTTATTGCTACTTAACCAAAATGTTCACTTTTTCTCTCTCCTACCCACTCACAAAAACTGTCCAATTACTTATTTTGTCACTCCTACCCACTCACAATACTTACTTATCCAACATCTTCTCTTAATCACCGTGCACTCTCAAATTGTAGCAATACATATGGGACGGAGGGAGTAAGATTTTGCAGAGTTGATGGTACACAATTTTTTTTTAAGGTTAGATATAAAGACATAAAATATGGCTTACAAAATAATGTGTTAAAATTCTATTAGTGTTATTTATTAGAATGTGTCGGGTCCACAATCAATGCAACCAATAAAATATCGTCACCTCACTTTGTAATCATTTGTAATTTTTTTTGCCACTAGCATTGCTTTTTTTTTTTTTTTTTTTTATAATCCTTTTCTTTTTGAATTAGAGCTCTATTCTGGTTGGTTTTGAAAGATCGATTGCTTTTTTTAAAAAAGAAGAAGAAAAAAAAGTAATCCCTCCGTCTCATACTTATCGCTACTTATTTCTATTTTGTAAGGCTGACATGGTTGGTATACCGACCTTTTTTTTCATGTACCGTGTACCAACCAAGTTTAAGTTAGTACACTAAAATAAGTACCAGTACCAAACGTCAAAGTTGGTTTACCAAACGTCAAAGTTGGTTTACCAACTTAATTGGTACGGTTGGTATTGGTTGGTACGGTTGGTACTAAGCTCCTACCAGACACGAATTGACTCCAAAAATTAGAAAGTCCAAACATTAATCAGATAGTTTTCCGAAGTCTTGAGAAAATAATTAAACAATACAAAGGGTGTAATATTATTTTAACTAGCAATGTAACATAATATTCTTAAGTCAAAAGATCACAAATTACAAATAAGTTTATCATTGGCAAAGAAATAAATTTGTTTCACTATTGTTGATTGAAATTGAAAGCACTTTAACGAAAAATTATGGCCACATGCCCACATAAGATCTGCAACAACAAAAAAATGACAGTTAAAGAGAGAGAGTCAGCAATAAGATCTACAACATCCATAAAGTTACAGCCTCCGTCCCAAACTAATAGTTACTTAATATTCGCATATTCAATTATAGTAACAATTAGTTTGTGATTATAGTAACAATTAGTTTGAGATGGAGGAAATAACATCCATCTAAATATCATTCTTTTAATGCACCAGTAGAAAGTCGAGTCCTCTCTTTTGTTATATAAGGATAAGGATGAAAAATGAACAATAAAGAAAGTACATTCAACGCATTTAACATTCAGCCAGCATTGCTTTTTCCATTTTTCCCTAATCTGACTATCAACTCAATATTCCACTTCCATTCAACTGAGAACCGAGAATGGACCTGAATTAAGATATTTAGGGTTAGATTAAATTAAATTTTAGTATTTTTTTTTTATATGCTTTTTAATTAAATATATAATGAAAATTATTTTTTATAAAAACATAATTGGTACATGGTATACCAACCAAACTTAAATATGTGTACCGTGTACCAACCAAGTATGAAGAATCGGTACGGTAGTACCGTACCAAATTTCGGTATACCAAACGTATTGGTACGGTTGGTATTCAGTAGGTTGGTTTGGTACAAATGGTCAGCCCTACTATTTTGGGTATTCCATATATTGTTACTTACTTAAAATGTTTACTTTTTTCTCCCATCCAATCACAACAATTATCAACTAACTTATTTTCTCTCTCTTACCCACTCACAATACTTATCTTTTCTTAATCTTCGTACACTTCCACTTAGTAACAAAAGGAAAAGGATGAGAGAGGAGATATATTGTGAGTGTAAAAGCTAAAGTAGAAGAGAAAATGAGTATGAGATATAATGATTTGAATGGTGTTGTGAGCGTAAAACACTCTATTTTGAGAGAGCTCAAGTGAAGTGGGACGAACCAAAATGAAAATGAGTTTCAAGTGAGGTGAGACAGGGAGAATACACTACAAAACACCCAAAAAACGAACGTGTGGTGATTTTTTTCCAAATAAGAAAACAAACTTCTAAATTTGTTCTTTTTTATTTTTTTTTGAAAAAAAAAAACTCTCTTAATAACACTCTCCGTCCCAATTTAAAGTTCTTACTTTGCCTTTACACGTTTATTAAGAAACTAAGGCAAAATTGAGTCAACAATAGTAGTTTGTGGAGAATATAATAATCCATTCATAAAGCAAGTGGGTGAAAAGTAGATAGGTGAGTGATTTTTTTTTTTTTTTTTTTTGTAATATATGAACTTTATGAGGACAAGGATGTCCAAAACACTATTTATCCTTTGCCATTTAAGAAATAAAACAACTAAGAACCTTAAACTGGGACATACGATAAAAGAAAAAGAAAAGTAAGAACTTTAAACTGGGGACGTGTCCAGGAACCGGCTAACCGGAGATCCGGTCATTAACCGTGGTCTCAACCGTTATGACTTTTGATAATTCATGAATGAAAATAAAGAATGTTTTACCAGTATTTCAAAACAAAGGGTAAATACAGAGTCACAAAAAATGTCATAAAATTTGATGTACAAAATGTTGTGTCAAGATTTTATTGGTGTTTTTTTATTATTAGTGGGTCGGGGAGTACTCATTATGGCTACTTATAGATATTGAAATTCATGAATGAAAATAAATGTTTTACCATATTAACAAAGGGTAAATACAGAGTCACAAGAAAGTGTCATAAAATTTGATGTACAAAATGTTGTGTCAAGATTTTATTGGTGTTTTTGATTAGAGTGTGCTCCAATACCGAAATTCTATAAATTGTAGCCATAATGAAATTCTATAAATTGTAATTGATAAATCACAATGGTTTATCAGGTACAATTATTAGAATTTTACTAAAATGATTAAATTGACACTAATGTTTGGTCAAAGTTCATTTGTGTCAAGTGGTTTATCAATTACATTTTTAGAATTTTACTAGAATGATTAAATCGACACCAATGTTTGGTCAAAGTTCATTTGTGTTGACCATAATAAGTCAAAATGAGACTAACTTTGCGGGACATGGGGAATATTTCTCTTAACTAGGTGGCATGTGTTATTTTATGCCATCATGGTCAACACACTGAATGCTTGAAGAGTTCTCAAGCAGGAAACATCCTGGCCTTCTGCTTTTTCTTTCTGCTCTGAACATTCTGTTGTGCTGTTACATGAATCATATCCCTCTGTTTCAATTTATATACTCCTTCTGTCCCAGAAAGTTAGTCCCTCTTTATTCGCTGTTATTACGAATGAATTTTGAGCAGTAAGTTAGGCTAGTTTTAACTATATTAATAAAAACCTACAACTTGTTATTGATACACCATTATGTGCTCGTTTGTTTTCACTTATTTTCAGTGGCTTTTGACTTTTGGCTTAAAATAAGCAATAACTAAAGTGTTTGCTTCGACTTTTAAGTCAAAAGCCCATAAGTAATGTACAACCCTATTATAGCCTAAATAAGTAAAAGTTAAAAAAGCTAGAAAATGTTGCTTTTTCCAACTTATGTATGGAAAGACGCCTAAATACACTTTTGATGGAAAATTTATACCCCAAAATAGCCCCCATTTCCATATATTATTTGTGTGTGAAAGTTTCCCTAACATGGTATGATTTAATGTGTACAATTTTTCTTTTACAATTTTTATTGTTTTAATTATATTTGTATATTAGTTTAATAATTATTTTCAAGAAAATAGGGAGGAGTTGGATAGTACTTCCAATAATAATTTTTCAATTTTTTTATCCGATAGAAAGATTACATCTAATTGTTTATTTATTTAGATTTTCTTACATTTTTCCTTGACAAACTCTTGTGTGCGGCGGCCGCACCACGTGCGGCGGGTATGGCCATGGGTCGGCCCGCCCGCTCCATGCTTAACCCGCCCGGATCCATCCCTTCCTCCATTCCAGTCGCGACATGTGTCCCTTTTTCCTTGTTTTTTTTTTTTTTTTGAAAGCGACATGTGTCATTTTTTTTAAAAACCCCATAATTTCAAAATGCTATATCTTGAGATTTATATGTCAAAAAAAATATTTAAAAATACCATTGTGTTCGTCTCGTCAAGATGAAGAAAACTACATAGGACATGATATGGTTTGATTTTTTTTTTTTTTTTTTTAAAACATAATTTTTACACACAAAAAGTTTGAGTTGCTCATCAGCTAAGATGTAACACTCTGTTCTGATAAAAGTAACAATTTAATCTTCAAAAAGTAACACTTTCTACTGTTAAAGGTAACAGCAGGTTTCACAAAAAAAAAAAAAGGTTTGCGTTTCAATTTTTACTTTCTCAATAAAAAATTGTTACATTTAAGAATATAAACTGTTACAATTGAGAAAAAAAAATGTTACATTCATTTTTTATAAAATGTAACATTAGTTTAGTTGTCAATCCTATGTTAATTTAGTGAGAAAAAAAGTTACATTTGAAAAAAATTAATGTAACATTCCTTTATAAAAAGTGTGACATTAGTTTAGTTATCAATCTTTATGTTATCTTTAGTCTATTGCAGCAAAATTGTGGTACATTTTTGAAAAAAAAAATTGTTACATTTCATTATAATAAGTGTTACTTTTGTTGGGAGGAAAAAAAGTTGAGGTTGAAAAAAAAAAAAAAAAAAGGAAAAGTCGCTCGCCGCACGCCATACGGCGGGTGTACAGCACCTCTTTTTTTTTTTTTTTATATATATTTTATCCAATATGCGTTAAATATATAAGTGTTTATCTTCATCATATTCTTTTTTATATTTTTCGATTTAAAACAGAATCGATCCGTGATGTGATTAAAAATAAAAATAATGGAAAATGAGATTTTTTTTAAGAATGGATATGTTTTTCTTAAATTTCAAAAGAAAAACGAAAATTAATATTTAATTTAAATATGTCAATAAATATACGAGACTATATTTTAGTTCATGAAAATGCAATTTATATGATTTAACTGTAGGGTAGAATAGCATGAGTATGGTTAATTTTTATATTAGGGGTATATTGGTATTTTTATCATATTTTAGCATTTTATTACTTTTTTAACAAACAGATACAACTAGTTTATAATAGCTTAAAAGTTGTTTTAAAACAGTCAAAACAAACACTATTCAGCTCATCAGCAATAAGTCAATCAGCTATAAGCCTCCAGTCATCAGCAATCAGCTACGACAAACGAGCCTTATAAATACTATCAATACCAATTTTTAGATTCTCATTAAGATAATTAAATGTAGTTTGAATTAATACAAGTTCATTTGTATTAACAACGAAAAAGCGGGACTAACTTTCCGGGACTGAGGGAGTGTGTGTATATATGGTACATGTGGTAGTCTAAAAAAGGTAGTTTACACGGACTCTTAATTTGGAACGACCTAAATGATTCCTGGAATCTTGTTTTGAAATATAAGAAATATTTTAGTTAAGCCTCAGCTGTTGAACACAAATCTTCCTGGATCTTTGCTGCTGAACAACTTAAACATTTAGATGAGTTAGTTTCTTTAGCGGGTTGAATTCCTAATCCGTTTCCCGACAATTCATCTCTTGACATTTATACTGAAACAACAATCACTCTTTCAATGGTTTATTTTACACTGGATTAGTCAGTTTCTATCAGATGTACCTTCTTCTGAACTGAGAGTCTGAATATGTTACATTTATGACACAGGTTCCAGTAATGGCAAAACCGAAACAGAGACAGCTGGTTAAAATACCTGGAACCATGCCTCATAGTACAGCGAGTGGCCCTGACACGTCTGGAGAAGATAGTTGGGTCATTGTCAAGAAGCAAAAGATCACGATTTGGATCCCTCCCTTGCCTGTGACCGAGCCAGAGGAAAATCAGCAACTGCCAAGACCTCCTACAAACAAATCACAACCAATCATTGTAGACCTACAGGCACATTCAGATTCCGAGATGGAAAAATCAATTACCGAAAAGGGTATTCAAAATGCTCCCAAACTGGATCATAAGACAATTCAACGAGTCCATAAGATAACAAGGCGTGTTTGCAATTACCCAAAAGTGAGCAAATCGTACAGAAGCTTCCTTATTGGGGACGGACCCTCGCTAAATAAGGGATTGAGGGCTCGGAATCTGGAGAGGAAGATTGAGAGAGCAGGTGGATTGAGGAGATGGTTGCTGTCTCTGGGACTTGACCAATTTGCGAACTTGTTTGAGGGTAAAAGTGTTGGGAAATTTCAGTTGGCAAATTTGACAATGAACAAACTAAAGAATATGGGTGCAGATGCAGTGGGGCCCAGGAGAAAACTTATGCATGCTATTGATTGCCTGTGTCAACCTTATTGCTTTCAGGCTTTATGAATTTTGTTATACTATTATCTGGGAATAATGGTGTCTTGCTTGAGGTTTGAGTTTGTAATATATTTACAGAAAGAAAAATTCCTTTTTGGTGTTGTAAATCTGAGATGATAATTTTGCATTGCATTCATGTTTTGAACACGTTGATTATCTCGAGTTGTTGCTTAGTTTGAGCCAGTTTGGTTGTCAGTCTTGCAAACTAGACATGCTTTTAGAAGGTTTGGGTTCATCCAAAAGGTGTTTTTTGGATTACTGAAAAAACAGAGAAGTGAAATTGGGACAATCATTGGAACTTTATTCATAAGTACTCTCTCTCTATCCAATAACAATGCGGACAAATTTTCATTTTGGGCGTCTCATTGATAAGTTACAATTTCCTAAAAAGGTTAAAAAATCTTTATTATTCATATTTTACTTTTATACTCACGTCACCAATCAACTTACTATTGTCTATCCCACTTTCTTTCTCTTTACTTTTCACACTCACAACCAGTGTCTAAAAGACCTCCGTCTAAGCCGCCTAGGCGCTAGGCGTTCATAAAACGCCTAGGTCCCGTCTAGGATATTATAGTTATTTCTGAATTCTCGGTCCCGCCTAGGCGATAGGCGCCCCTGCGGCGCCTAGAGACCGCCTAGCGTTTTTTAGAACCTTGCTCACAACAACTACCCACTACTATTCATTCTTAATTCCCATGCACAACCCATTTTGTCCACATAATTATGGGACGGAGGGAGTATTACTTACTCTCTTCCATGTCCAAATTTCAAATCAAGAGACACCTAAAAGTTTTGACTTTTTTACAATTTGGTGGCAAAAATCTATTTATATTCTTGAAATTTTATTTTGAAACATTTGGTTTTGCAATGATAAGGAGACCGCTATTTTTTTTATTTATTTTTAAAAAAATATTTAGGGAGAAAGTTATTCTCAAAAAATACATTCATTTTAGGATTTTTTTTATTTTTTTTTGGAAAATGGACATTTATTTAGGGGTACTTCACTAAAAAGTACATTCACCAAAAAAAAAAATACAATCATTGAAACAATATTCATATTTATTTTGAATAGGATACTCAAAATGACAAAAATATTCTATACACTAACTTATTTTCTCTCCTTCCCACTCACAATACTTACTTTTCCAACATATTTTCTTAATCCCCGTGCACTCCCATTTGTTAGCAATAAGTATGAGACGGAGGGGGTAGTAAGTAGGGTTGTTGTTGTGAATATGCGGCTGTGTGTGAGAGCCCGCGCTTTCGAACCTAATCGAAAATCGGTTTCTCATAATGGTTACCCTACTTTGGTTTTTGAAAAAGAAGAGTCGCCACCTCATTTTATTTAAGGAAAATAGAGATAAAACCTTTTGTTTTGAAAAGAAGTGGGTTCGAAAATGTCTTTTATGCACTAACTTTGAGAAAAATGTGTGTTTATGTACATAGGTGTATCTTAGTCTAGGTCGATCCATTTTAAGTCACAACCGGGAACCGGTTTCGGAGGATCCCCGATTGGTTTTGAAAAAAGTTTTAAACACACATAGGAAAGGAAAAACATACAAAGGTGTTAGAGCAAAATAAACTAAGAACGATGATCAAAGAAATAATCAAACACGAACACAATAATTTACGTGGTTCACCAACTTGGCTACATCAGGCCCGTCTCAATAATTCTAGGGGCCCTGTGCTAAAATGCTATATTAGATCTTTATTGTTTTAAAAAAACTACACAAAAACATATACTAAAATAAAAATACTTTAATATGACGATTAATTTTTTGTAAAATTGAGCACTAAAAAATAAAAAGAAAAATTATTACATTGATCACCATTCAAATATATATTTTTTTACATGATCATTCATATTTGTGAAGCATCTAATTGCATGGTACTCTGTATTACATTATAAACTGCATAATGAAGTTGTAATGGACACATTAACCCCTAGGCTTCCTCTAGACAATCCTCTACAACTCTACAATATGTACATCATTGTACATGTTTTCTATATACACAGGAAAAAAGAAGTTAAAATGCCATTTCAATAAAAAGAACTCATTTATGTTATTTACATGATGTTCATTCACCCAAATTTCCAGTTCTTCCAATTACAATAAACCTTTCAAATTACAATAAACCTTTGATTACTTGACAATGAGCTTTTGTCTAAATTTAGTAAACTGTACATATGTAAATACCCGTAAGACTGACACTATAAACTTCTCATCTTCTTCCTTAGTGATTTCATCCAAATTCAAAATTAGGGTTTTCATAGTAAAAATTACAAATTTAGGGCTTTAAGATTGAATTTCTAATTTGAGATTGAAGCCCTAAACTAATTTTAAATTTGGAAAAAGGTTGAATTCAGAAATAATTGATATTGAAATCATAACAAGTCGAATGACGAGTTAGCGCCTTTACCTTCACGACCTCGCACAGTCTCCAATGGCGCTGGTCATCTGGCTATGGTGATGGCCATGGCGAGTGTGCGAGAACGAAGCAGCGATCGCGAGTGTGCGAGAGATTGAAGCGGCCATGGCGAGTTGCCGTTTCACGCTTTCGTTGGTCGGGAGTGGAGCGACGGAACCTATAACAAAACCTTGAAAAAATGGGCCCTTCAAATTTTAGGGGCCCTGTGCTGTAGGGCTGAATGAACAGCTCAATCACCGGGCTTGGGCTACATCCACAGGCGGAGGGAGAATATATTATTATCAATGGCAATTACAAAAGACGATCTTCACTAATCTAGTTGCATGAATTATTTAGGCAAATAATTCCTTAAATCTAGATCTTAGATCTCTACTTGTATCTCAAAGATGACCGGCAAAAATTATGCTAGAGGAGGGGTTAGTATTTATAGGCATAAATACTGGAAACCCAATAGGAGAAGGAATCATATTCCTTGTGTACAATGTAATTGGAATCCTATTTCTTGTGTACAATGTAATTCTATTCTCATTAGGAAATAGCTTTCCTAATTCTTGAACAATTCGTTGTACCAATAAAAAACCTAATTAAACCAATAAACATTAATCCATGTACCAAAAGGATTTCTTTTTCTCCAATTCAAGTCCCAAGAATAACTCGACTTGTCGCGGAGATATCCTTAACCAATAGTCATTGATTCAAAGATATATTCCTAACAATCTCCACCTTGACTTTGAATCTCCTCGAACCATAATTTATATCCACGAACCGACCTCAACTCCACCTTGAGTTGAATCCTCTGCTTCCGAACATATCATTCCACCTCCGCCACCGCCTTCTGTCTTTGTCAAGACATCATCTTTGTTCACTCAAGAACAACCACGTTTACTTAGTCAAGCAAACGACTTTTCCGGCTCAACTTGTGCAATGATTTCTAAATCCCTAATGTTGGGTTTCCTATAATCATGCGCAACGGAATAAAGCATTTAAAATTTTCATGGAAACCCAAAGCCCATAGATCCATTCATATGATTAAATCAAATACTTGCATAATGAATATTAGAATACTAACCCTTGAAGCCTTTGATTAACAACCTTGATTCTTGGTGGAACTTTGAAACTTGATCACGAACAAAATCAAGAACACGGACTATGGAGGTGATAAGCTTCACCCTCTATTGGTATCCACACCTTGAACGAATATCAAGAACGCTTCTTGATCTTGGTTGCTAGACCAAATTGTGAAACACGCTTTCACAATTATTTTAGAACTATATGGAATTTTATGTGATGTTCTTGTTCTTCACTCTAGGGATCTTAGAACAAGAAATAACTCTCCCAAACTCTTTGGAGGCTCACAATATGCATTGGACTGATTAGGGCAACTAGAGGAGTTATTTATACTTGTTTCTCCTATTCCAAATAGGTAACAAGTGGTCAAACCCGCAAGAAATCGGATTAAGAAAGTCCTTGGCCGAAACCGACAAGGTCCCCCCGGGTCTTATAGAAGGTCCGGCCGGGTCCTATACAAGGTCTGACCGGGTCCTTGTATAGGTCCGACTGGACCCTCATCTTTCTTCGGTTTTCTTGTTTTCTTCTCTAAATTCCTAAAAATCCCTCAAAGGCCCTATGTTTGCACCCGAGAGGATTCCCGCTCGCTTTTGAGAGTCGCCACCATGTTGTTGAACGGAACACGGACCGTGAGATTATTGAGTTCATGGGCGGATCTACTGTATTCAGAGGGGGTGCACGTGCACCCGCTCAACTTTCGTTATCAAGAAGGGAAATTTTGTGTTGAGAGTATATATATATTAAAAGTGCAATTCCTACACAAAAATTCTTTCTAGCTCAGTTGGTCTAAAGCATGTTAGTGTGTGGAAGGGAATGAGTTCGAATCTTGCCATGTGAACTTTCTCACCTCAATTTTAAAACTCTATGTAAGTATTAGTTTGGGCCAAAACTTGGATTTTGCATTTAAATGTACTTATTGCTTTTTCAATGATCTTTTATTTAAATTTAATTATTGTATTTCTAATTTGATTTAAATAATATTCTCATTTTAAGATGGATGTTTAGTCATGTTTATTTTGAGATTAATGTTCAATTTTTAATAAAATATGCAATTTATTGCTTCTTTGAATTGCCACACACACATACAAAATATTATTTTAATTAGAAGTTACTTAATTGGTTTAATTAGAAAACTAATAACAAGTTAATCATATTTGGTTCCTATATACTCATTGTGCCAGTTAATAACAAATTACATAAAAAATGTTTATATTTTGATTTCTCTTTCTTTTTCTATTTATATTGATTTTTTTTTTTACTGTAATCGCTAAGATTTTTTTTTTTTTTTTTGGTGTAGTTGTGCACCCGCTGAGTAAAAGTTCTAGATCCGCCACTGCTTGAGTTCAAGGGTTAAGTTATGGATTGGGAAGTTCAAGGAGCACCCAATCACCCAATCTAGGATTGGTCTTTCTTAGGTGTTTTTAATCAAATAAAGAATAAACAATTAAAACAAATAAAGCCAATAATTAATTTCTTAATTATTGAAATGTCGGATCATGTGCTTCGAGACCATCTCCATGGATTGGAGAGGCTCTAAGATGATCCTTTTGATGGGATTACACCACTCTAAAACAAAGAATGAGATGAGAAGTAGAGATTAAAAGCGTAGGAGTTTACCTAAAGCGTTCTTGAGATTCCAATTGATGGCCTTGACTAAGGCCTTAAAGATCCAAGAGTTTGGTGATGACTTTGGTTTGAAAGGATGAGTTTTTGATGGTGTTTTGGTGTGTGGGGAGAGGAAAAACAGGATTAGAGAGAGAGGGACTGATTAGAGGGTGATTAGTAGGAGGAAGGCCATTAAGAGAGTCTAGGGTTGAAAGACTTCTTTATTTATAGGTTTAGGTTGCTTAGGGACCAAGTAGAGAGGTTTAACTAGGTAAGCAAATCAATAGGAAACCTCCAGGAAACCTCCTACTGATGTTACCCGAATTAGAAGAGATTTGGCCAAGAAATAGATCGGGATGGAGAAGGAAAGTGAATCAGACTCGCAGCCAGAGGAGATGTCTCGTACGAGATATCCATTGTTTAATTACTGTTTTATCCTTGTCTAAAGTTCTGTTGTTCAGTTTAGCCCCCAAACTAACGGAGTTGGTCAGAAATTTAACGAAACATGACAAAACTAACGAGTTTTCATCAAAACACAAAGGCGAGACACGAGAGTAGTGTAATCATAAATGTGAGTTCAAAATGGGGTGTCTACAGAGCCCCTCGGGGACGATACTTATGGAAGAAGTAACGTCGTCGATAGAAAAGACACCATTTAGAACTTTGGGTATGGTCGCGTTCCTAGAAGGAAATCAGACCAAACGTAGTTCGACTCCGAAAATACGAAAAAACAGTGGTTTTAGGTATTTTGGAAATCATTTTGAAAGCAATATTGCGGTAAGTAAAAGTTTAGAGTTTAGAGAGTAACCCATACTGAGGAATCAATGTCCTTGACCCAATTCTGAATATACCTTCTGTTGCTGATAGAGCGTCGCGGTTGACGGTAGTTGTAGGGGAATATCCTCGATCAATCAAATCAGTTCATGGAGCTGATTGAAAGTACTGAATATTATCCTCGATCAATGCACTTACATTGAAAGTACTGGATCCCTAAATGTCCTCGATCAATCAGTTCATGGAGCTGATTGAAAGTACTGAACATGTCCTCGATCAATTCATCATTGAAAGTATTGGACGGTTTGATGTAGATTTCTGAATATCCTCATCAATCAGTTCATGGAGCTGATTGAAAGTACTGAATATTATCCTCGATCAATGCACCTACATTAAAAGTACTGGATGCAGAATCTCTTGATTTGTTGTTGTAGACTTCTGAATATCCTCGATCAATCAGTTCATGGAGCTGATTGAAAGTACTGAATATTATCCTCGATCAATGCACCTACATTGAAAGTACTGGATGCAGAATCTTGATGCCGGTTCCGGACTTTGCTGAAGTTGATGTTTGAGTGTTCAGAATATCCTCGATCAACCAGTTCATGGAGCTGATTGAAAGTACTGAATATTATCCTCGATCAATGCACCTACATTGAAAGTACTGGATGCTGAAACTCTGAATTCCATGGTGATCATTTGATTGCTGCTGAATTTTTATTTTTGAGCACGGATTGGTTTCTGTGTACCTGTTCATTCAACAAGTAGAATCTATTCTAGCAAGCAATTTAGCTTTGATTTTATCTTTGGATTAGACTCATGCGGCGGTGACAAATTTATGTGCATGCCTGGTCGGTCAACCTTGGTGTAAGTAGTGTGAATAGCATGGATTCATGATGGGATGTTTATTAGTGATGAACTGTATGTGTTGATTTGTGTGTGTGTGTGTGTAGGGGCTTGTGTTTGACAAGTTGATACCTAATCAGGTTTTCTGTAGAGATGATGTGCCACGGGGTTTCTCTGATGGTTCTCTCATATGAGACTCGTTTGCCTTGTGCAAGATGATCCGTCCAGATCGTTCCTTTAGTCATGTTGTGTCAAGGGAGACAACTATTTGTCTGACAACCAATGATACTTATCAATGTGCAAGCTCTTAGTAGGCCGAGCGTACTTTGTTGACAACTCTAGAGTTTCATGTCCAAAAGTCTCCGGTGAAGGTAATGAGAGGCGCATTCTATTCCCTTAAGTTTATCTCATGCTTTGGTCTAAGTCAAGCCCCAAAGATCTTGTATGTTGTAGATGACTCCATGAACAGGCTTATGAGGCTGTTTTATTTGAAGAAGACTGCTCTCCCGCTTGATTGATTTGAGGGAGGTTGAAGAAGAGATGATTTGAAGAATGTTCTCCCTATTTCATTTTCTTTATTTTCCTTTTTTTTGTGACGCACCCTGATTATTGCCTAGACCGCCCTTTCGGGTTTTCAATCTAGCGGGCATCTCTTCTCTCTTTTTTTTTTTTTTTTTTTTTGACAAAGTATGTACTCGAAAATGACTCAGATAGGAGAGTAGTTTTGTCTCTTATTGGGGGAGAGACATGCAAGATTTTTGGGTTTGAATGTATTAGGCATTTTAGCTATCGACTTGGCTTTCGGGAAGCGTATTCCAAGCATCGACTCAGTGAGGATAACGCACTTTGTAATGAGAGTTGATAGCCCCTAGTGCGAATTTACTTTGACGAGTTCGTATATCTCGAATAGGAATTGGAAGGGGACGGAAAGAATAAAAAGCCCCTAGCCTTGATGCTTGGATTTCAAAGAGAAGTGTATGAGAGAGGAAGCCCCTAGACTCAACAATGAACGCTACTTGGCTCAAAGTACTAGAAAGATAGTTCTACCTTAAATGGACCCTATTATTTATTTTTGATGTCTTAAGTGTTTGTTCAATTATTTTGCAAGTGAATCATCTAAAAATGTCTTGACAAGTTTTGAGGAGAAGGCCTAATTATTAGTGCGCCCTTCGGATTTCTTCATGAGTGATATCTTCGGATGGTGGAAACAATCTTCAAATTAGGAGTCACACTTTTTCTTCATTTGGATTTGATCTTCGTTGTAGGAGGAGATGAGAGGGGCCTCCTTTTTTTTTTACTTCATTGTGTGTGGTTGAAACTCCTTCTTTGTGGGGTTATGAAAGCTTGAGAGTTTTTTTTTTTTTTTTTTTTTTTTTTTTTGACTCTCAAAGCTTAAATTGAGTAGCCCCACTTTTCTTTGGGAATGATAACGCCTTTGACTTTCTTCCATTGTGGTCCTTCCATTTCTGTCATGAGCGCGGTGATAGTAATGTGTAGCCCCTAGGCCTCCTCACTTGTTTAGACATTTCTATTATCAATTGCAAGGTTTTAGATTAATGTCAATTTATGTTTGCGGATCCATTTGCATGAATTAGAGAGATATTCAAGAGATAGAACAACCTTGGAGTAGTGTATAGGAATAAGAATGGCTTTTATTAATAACTATTAATTCAAAACAGACTCCATAGTTTAGTTGACACAGACTAGAGAAGGGGGGAGTTGGACTAGAATGTCAGAACGACTCTTCGAGTTCATACTAGTAAATTAAAACCTATTCTATTTCTAAGGAGAAAGGGAGAGGATAGTTGTAGCCCCAAAGTGGTAAGGCTTTGTCTTCTTCAACATGGTTTGTTAGGAAGCGGGTTGGTGAGGACATTTGGCGCTTCAAGTTCCTTGTTGTCAATGAGATCTTGGATCACATCTCTTACGTGTTGACAAGAGTTGGTGTCATGGCCGGTGGCTTTTTTGGAACTTGCAGAAGAGGTGATGAGCATGATGAGGAGGGAGTTCTCTTGGTGTAGTAGGGGGATTTCTTGGTTTGATCTTTCCGGCTTCCACTAGTATGTCGAAGACTTCACCTTGAGTGATCCCTTCTAGCTTGTCATAGTGTCTTTCCTTCTTCTCTCTTTTGGGAGGGGGAACAGCGAACTAATTTCCCTTTTGTTGGTGGTTGAAAGCTATGGCATTGACGGAGGTTTCTTTGTTGGATGCACCTTTGTGTTCGTAGCGATAACTACTACTCTTTCTTTTAGACTTGAGGAGGTCATCGATCCTCATTCCGGATTCGTGGAGCTCATTGAAGCTAGAAAAAGTAATTACCGGCAAGTTTATCTTGAAATTCCTCACGGAGACATTGGAGGAAGATGTGGATTTGTTCTTTAAGACTAGGTCTTTCAACAATTTCTGTGAGCTTGAGCCTCCACCTTCTAGCAAATTCAACAAAAGACTCGTTTGGGTATTGCTTGGTTTGCTCAAGATCCCTCCTAGTAGGGCGGTATGTAGAGTTGTATTCAAACTGTCTTTGGAACACTCGACATGCTTCTGACCAATCAAGCCTAGTGGATATCGGAAGTGACATGTACCAATCTCTTGCGGCACCCTCTAAAGTTTGAGGAAAACTTTGGGCTAAAATGTTGTCATCGACACCCATCGGTAACATGGCCCAAGTATAGGTTTCAACATGAGCTCTGGGACAAGTGGTGCCATTGAACTTTGCCATATCGGGAGTCTTATACTTGCGTGGAAGCTTGGTGATGAATTGTCGAAGAGAATCCGGATCAAAAAGGAGTGAACGATCCCTTTGGAGTGTCAAGTGGGCAAGCTTCTTTTCAAGGTAGTTTATGGTCACAGGAGCATCTACCTTTTTGGTTTCACCACTACCTTCTTTCTTGGACTTGATGGTCTTAAGAGATGTTCCTCGTCATCGGAGGAGGAAGAAGAAGAAGAGTCGGACTCGTAGTGCTTCTTCTTAGACTTCTTGTCTTTCTTTCTAGAGGATGCCTCGTCTTCGGAGGAGGCGGGGGATCCATAATCCTTCTTCTTTTGTTTCTTAGCTTTCTTGACTCTCAATGCATGAAGCTCGGCAACTAAGGCATCTATTTGAGCTTGCTTCTCATCTAGTTGCTTGGCGGCTTTCAAGATTTCAGCCTTGGCCTCATTGAGATTTTCAGTATTGGTGTCGTTGCTTCCAGTCATGGTGTCGGGTGATTTTGGAACGATCTATTTGCGATTCGGACGGACCTAACAGTATAGAGATTGCGTTAAACCCAGATTAAGGTCCCAATAAGTCAGCTTTATAGAGGTGTATAGGCTTAGGAGTGAGTGAAGGTTGACCAAACAAGCACAACACAGAAACTGTCACGGACAGAAGGGGATGTCTCGTACGAGACAAGGATGTCTCGTACGAGGCATCCAGCACAGCAGACAGATTTGGGCAAAGGTCCCATATTCTCATCGGAATCCACCATTCAATTTAGCCAAACCTAAGTGATTCCGTAATTATTTTGCACTTTGTTAAACAACGCATTAATGCAATCAAACCTTGTGAATTTTAAGGGACAACCGAAAGGGACTTGTTGAACGGTGCGGTCGAAACTAAGCCAAATGGCATCCACAATCCCGCACAGAATAATGAAAGTAGGAAAACACAAGCTCGGATACCCGTAGAGAGGTTTTTCATTCTTTCAAAATCCTTTGTTCAACATTTTTACCGAAGGGACATTCGTCATATTCACAAGGGAGGATTATAGATTGTAGAAAAGCGTTATCTTGGGCAAAGATTAAAACAACCCTAAGAATCGAACCGACCGGTCTCGAGGAGTGTCTTATTAGCTATTATGTATGCATGAGGTTGATGCAGGGCTTACGGCTAAGGCTCCCCATGAACACAGTCTAGGAGCGTGTCACAGAGTGGGTACACCATCTTTGGAGAGACCGGCGAGGGCCATTCGTTAGAATGGGGGTGCTGACCGACATCCGTCCTCCGATTGGGACCCAGGTTTATAGGGTATGTAGTGCAATTAATCTACATGTGTGCACGTGTGTGAGAATCAAGTTCTAGATGTCAAGGTGAAAATAGAGATTTTTTTTAAAGCAAGTAAAAGATTGACCGGACCAAAGTGGTTGCCTACGTTTCTCTCAATCTTCAGAAAAAGGAAGAGAGACTCAGGTCAACGTAGTTCGAGTTTGCAAAGATTTTTGAGAAGAGGAAGAGCACATAAGCACGTAGGAGCACATAGAAGAGAGGGATAGAAGTACTCACAGTGCTTGCATTACCCATTAATGGGTGCAAAATAAACTAGGGGATGAGTAAAGTAGTCACCCCTAATTTATGCAATTTTTATACTCCGCTGCAGAAGATGTTAGTGCAAAAACAATACATGTATGTAACATAAATTATTTATTGCACATATGGGGAAGGAGCAAATACAAGCGAAGAAAAGCACTTTTTTTTTTTTTTTTTTTTTCAGATTATGTTTTTTTTTTTTTTGAAGTCCAGGGACTGATCTGGAATTTCTGAAAATCTGGGACTGTTCTGAAATTTACTGGAACACAGTGTGACCAATCTGTAATTTTTTAAAAACAGATTTTTTTAATGCCTAATCATTACTAATGATTAGCCAATGATTGCAAATGATTAAAAGTAGATTTAATCATAAGTAATCATTGGTTAATCATTACAATGATTAAACCTTAAAATTGTCAAATTTTTAAGGAAAAAACTTGTTTGGCGGTTATGTGAAGAAGCCACATTAGATATCTCGTACGAGACATTCCAGTCCAGACCCCAGATTCAGAACAGAACAGATTAAAACAGAGCAGTCCGAAAATTCACAAAAAATTCAGAAAATATATTTTTTTGCAGAAAATTAAAGAGATTAAAACCACCTAATTTGTACGCAAGTCTAACCCACTTAAATAGTCCCCAGAGTCGCCACTGTTGCACCCGAGAGGATTCCCGCTCGCCTTTTGAGAGTCGCCACCATGTTGTTGAACGGAACACGGACCGTGAGATTCTTGAGTTCGGGGGTTAAGTTATGGATTGGGAAGGTCAAGGAGCACCCAATCCACCCAATCTAGGATTGGTCTTGCTTAGGTGTTTTTAATCAAATAAAGAATAAACAATTAAAACAAATAAAGCCAATAATTAATTTCTTAATTATTGGAATGTCGGATCATGTGCTTCGAGACCATCTCCATGGATTGGAGAGGCTCTAAGCTGATCCTTTTGATGGGATTACACCACTCTAAAACAAAGAATGAGATGAAAAGTAGAGATTAAAAGCGTAAGAGTTTACGTAAAGCGTTCTTGAGATTCCAATTGATGGTCTTGACTAAGGCCTTGAATATCCAAGAGTTTGGTGATGACTTTGGTTTGAAAGGATGAGTTTTTGATGGTGTTTTGGTGTGTGGGGAGAGGAAAAACGAGATTAGAGAGAGGGACTGATTAGAGGGTGATTAGTAGGAGGAAGGCCATTAAGAGAGTTTAGAAGAGTTCTTTATTTATAGGTTTAGGTTGCTTAGGGACCAAGTAGAGAGGTTTAACTAGGTAAGTAAATCAATAGGAAACCTCCAGGAAACCTCCTACTGATGTTACCCGAATTAGAAGAGATTTGGCCAAGAAAGAGATCGGGACGGTGAATGAAAGTGAATCAGACTCAGCCAGAGGAGATGTCTCGTACGAGATATCCAGTGTTTAATTACTGTTTTATCCTTGTCTAAAATTCTGTTGTTCAGTTTAGCCTCAAACTAGAGTTAGTCAAACTTTAAATTTCAATGTTGAGCAACTGAGCTTTATGAAGATTTGAATACTAAGAAAAAAAAACTTTTACACTGTAATTGAATCAAACTTTAAATTTCCAATTAATCTCAGTTCCATATCCCAGTGTTGTTGCTAATCTTAACTAAAAATTCAAATCCCTATTTTCGTTGCTTCTCATCTCTATGCTAAACAGAAATAAATCAATATCTACAACTTACGAAATCAAGAAATCAATTAGAAACTATACAAAAACCCACTTCAAGAAATCAAGAAACCAGATGGAAAATGACACATGAAATGGATAAAAATCAATCTTGAAGAAAGATGAAATGGAAGAATGAGAAAAGGGGATTTGGAAACGAGATTTGGACCCTAGAACCCCTGAGTGAGATCAAAATCCCATAAAAACCCATGCCTAGATCAAAATCCCAGGTACACCCATTAACACTCAAAAGACATAACTACCCCTATCCAGTCCAGCCCCTATCCACTCCAGCCCACAGCCCATTCCAAAATTTAAAAGAAAATTCTAAAGCAACGCATGAGTGTGGAATCGAACATGTGACCTATGCTTGAACAATATTACCAAACCATTGAACCAAAGACATATTTGTTACGAATTAAATTATTTAATATAATAATCATTTTTTTCACATTTTCCAACTTTTAAATTAAAAAAATAAATAACATTTTTTGGTCAAATCCGGTCAAACTCTCATAACTGACGTATAAAGACATGCTCTACTCTTATAATTAGAGTATAAGACTCATTTTTTTCACATTTTCCAACTTTTAATAAAAAAATGAATAACATTTTTGGTCAAATCCGGTCAAACTCTCATAACTGACGTATAAGACATGCTCTACTCTTATAATTAGAGTATAAGACTCATTTTTTTTTTCACATTTTCCAACTTTTAATAAAAAAATGAATAATATTTTTTGGTCAAATCCGGTCAAACTCTCATAACTGACGTATAAGACATGCTCTACTCTTATAATTAGAGTATAAGACTCATTTTTTTCACATTTTCCAACTTTTAATAAAAAAATGAATAATATTTTTTGGTCAAATCCGGTCAAACTCTCATAACTGACGTATAAGACATGCTCTACTCTTATAATTAGAGTATAAGACTCATTTTTTTCACATTTTCCAACTTTTAATAAAAAAAATGAATAACATTTTTTGGTCAAACTCTCATAACTGACGTATAAGACATGCTCTACTCTTATAATTAGAGTATAAGACTCATTTTTTTTCACATTTTCCAACTTTTAATAAAAAAATGAATAATATTTTTGGTCAAATCCGGTCAAACTCTCATAACTGACGTATAAGACATGCTCTACTCTTATAATTAGAGTATAAGACTCATTTTTTTCACATTTTCCAACTTTTAATAAAAAAAATGAATAACATTTTTTGGTCAAATCCGGTCAAACTCTCATAACTGACGTATAAGACATGCTCTACTCTTATAATTAGAGTATAAGACTCATTTTTTCACATTTTCCAACTTTTAATAAAAAAATGAATAACATTTTTTGGTCAAATCCGGTCAAACTCTCATAACTGACGTATAAGACATGCTCTACTCTTATAATTAGAGTATAAGACTCATTTTTTTCACATTTTCCAACTTTTAATAAAAAAATGAATAATATTTTTTGGTCAGATCCGGTCAAACTCTCATAACTGACGTATAAGACATGCTCTACTATTATAATTAGAGTATAAGACTCATTTTTTTCACATTTTTCAACTTTTAATAAAAAATGAATAATATTTTTTGGTCAAATCCGGTCAAACTCTCATAACTGACGTATAAGACAAGTTCAACTCTTATAATTAGAGTATAAGAGTCATTTTTCTCTCATTTTCCAACTTTTAATTAAAAAATAAATAATGTTTTTTGGTCAAATCCGGTCAAACTCTCATAACTGACGTATAAGACAAGTTCTACTCTTATAATTAGATTATAAGACTCATTTTTTCATTTTTTTCAACTTTTAATAAAAATAAATAAATAATATTTTTTGGTCAAATCCGTTCAAACTCTCATAACTAACGTATAAGACAAGTTCAACTCTTACAATTAGAGTATAAGAGTCATTTTTTTCACATTTTCCAACTTTTACTAAAAAAAATAAAAATTGTCAAATCCGGTCAAACTCTCATAACTGACGTATAAGACAAGTTCAACTCTTATATTGCAAATAAAAAAACAAAAAATTAAACAGCATGCTAAGCAATCATCCAAATCCAACAAGCAATGTATTGCAAACATTCAAGCATCCAAAAAAAACAGAAAAAAACAGAAAAATAAACTTGAACCCAACTGATGAACTATATTAATGATGATCAATTATGGCCAGGTAGCTTCTCCTTTATTTTCTCCAGCATCCCCCTTCTTTTCATGTTCATGATGCTCCACCCGAATTTGGAGGTTGATTTTGAAAATCAACTCAAATTGATTTCCAAATCAAGCTCAGATTTCTGAAACTAAACCCCAAATTTATTTCCACAATTAAAAAACCCATATTTTCAAATCGAACCACAAAATGATTTCCAAAAACCCAGATTTCCAAAAATTAAACTCGAAATGATCTCCAACATCAAACCCAGATTTTCGAAATCAAACCTAGATTTCCAAATTTTGTTTGGGTTTGAAAACCCCAAAATGGATATTCAACTGAATCAAGAGATGGAAATGTTGATGAACACAGTATAGGTTCCATTTAGCCGGCGATGTTGATGAAGACGCCAGAAGAAAAAGAATGTGTGATGTTGCTTCCGGAGTTGGCCCGCTCTCGGAATTGGTCGGAGAGGACAGATCTGACGGAGATGGAGGAGGTAAGATCGCTTGGTACGCGGAGAAGATGAGACCGTGCGACGTGCGACAGTCGATGCCAGAGAAGAAGCTCGTCGGGAAGTTGTTGAAGAGGCGCTAGAGAAATGAAGACCGCCGGAGAATATGAAGGCGGCCAAGGAAAATGGAAGTCACCGGGGAAGAAGGTTGGAGGGGGGCCGGAGTAAATTGGCCGGAGTAGTGGCCGGGGCGGAGGTTAGAGAGAGAGAGAGGGTTTGAGAGAGAGGGTGTGAGTGTTGCTGAATGAGGGTAGGGGAGGGGAAATTGGGGTATTATTAGATGGAGGGGTAGTTTTGGAATTTAAAAGCTATTTTTGACTGGGTCAAAGGGGTAGTGGGTTTTGATGGAATTTTGATCTGAGATTTGGGGGTAGATGGGCTTAAGCAAAAGGGGTGGGTTTTTATAACTTTTTCTGGCCTAGGGTCCTTATGGAATTAATCCATTTGGAAACAGAAGTCTGAACGGAGAAGGGGTAGAGACACTGTTATGTTGGGCCATGTGAGAAGGCGACGTTCGGGGAGGAAGGCAGATCCGGCGAGAACAGAGGAAGTTGGATTCGGAACCAGAGAAGAAGCTGACGGAAGCGGACTGGTCTTTCAATTCGAGTGGCGGCCATTAAAAATTTCATGGAAATAGAGGGTCTGAGGTGACGAAAAAATAAGGAAAGGCGCAGCGAAAGAGAATCATTGCATATGGGAGACGAATAAGAGGCTAGGGATGAGAGGGGTGCGGCGGCGGAGGGAGTGGGGAGGAAGGTTGGATAAAGAACTTTAGGGTTTATTGGTCTCCTCTTTTACCAGATTAAGGCTTGAAGAGAAACCACCAAAAAAATATAAGAACTAACGAAGTCGTCTCTTTTTTCCACTTTAGGTCTTTTTAATGGCTCCTCTATATTTTTAACATTCCGTCAGATTTTTAACATTCCTGTTAAATTTTTATACGCCAGTTAGTGGAAAGGAAGAAAATGAAGGTGGACATGATAGTACAATGGCAATATTGACGAAAATAAAGTACAATGGCAAATTTGTAGGTAGACCCCATAGTACAGTGGCAAAATTTATAGTTTTCCCGGAGAATATCTATCATATAGATACCTGAAGTCGACGCAGTCCCACTTCGGAATACCCAGTATGGGGAATTTTCGGAATACCCAGCATGGTAAGAAAATCTCTCTGTTCATTTACCTTATTTAGTCCCATTCCGTTAGCTAACTGGCGTTTGTGAATAAGGCTACCAATTGCCAGTTGTCGAAATATTATTGGTGGTACATTTATGTGGTACACTATGGTGGTATAGAGCATTTGCTCTCTTGGTTCAGATTCAGAATATCTAAAAGCCCTTTGCTAATATATAATTAAACTAAGTATTGAGGGAATGAATTAACCTGGATCACAAAATATAGTACATTCAACAAAATGATTTGCGTCAAATAAAAATTTAATTATGCTAATGAAATTCTAAATTTTTGTATTGATAGTACTATCAAGGGTGCATCAATAACATTTTTTAAAATTTCATTAGGTTAAATATATAATACAATTTTGATAAACTTTTGGTCAAGATCAGCTTAAAATGTGACTATCTGATGAAGGGTGTACCATGTTACAATTTATAGTTGCAGTTTTGTAACTAATGGTGATGTTAACCCTGTACAAGAAGCAGTTGCTATGTGCAAAATGTTAAAAATTACTCCCTCTGTCCATAACTTGGACTACATTTCTGGGACACATCAATAAGGTCAAAGAGAATATTCTTTTGGTATGGAGGGAGTAAAAACAACATATAAAACACTCCCTCCGTGCCATAACAAGGGTTACTAAAACTGAATTCACAGGACTTAAGAAAAAATAAATATAATATTGATAGTAGTGTATAGGTTGTGAGTATGAAAAGTAAAGTATGAGAGAGAATATGAGAATAGTATGTGGATTGTTGTTGTGAGTGGGCAAGTGGGTCACATTAAATTTAAAAATATTTTCAAATTTTCATTTTGGGTTAGTAACCTTTGTTATGGGACGCTTAAATAGGAAATAAGTAACTTTTATTAGGAAACGGAGGGAATATATCCATTGTAAAGGGAGAGGAAACATATAGAGAGGGGGGGGGGGGGGGAGAGATACACCAACCTTCTTGACATAGTAGCTCAAGTACATCTTTCAGTTTTCAGATCACAAACATTTCGCAAAAATTTGTAGCTATAGGATCCATACGCTCACAGTGAAACTATCAACAAAGAAATAAACTTATCAATTCTTCATTCCTAGCACGATAATAACAACAACAACAACAACAACAACAAGAAAAGACACTGCTCGGTTCCTTAGTTGTTGAAGAAATCTATCCGGTACATATTCTGGCAACATGAACAAGTAGATAACAACAAAACCAATTAATTTCATGTCATAATCTTTATCACACATGAAGTTGGGTTCACGAAATCTTATGATCTTTCCACCATGGCAGCGAAAGTCCATGATTGTTTGTGGGAAGCAGAGTACGGCAAGCAACTTATAAATGGAGGGCTTATATGTCCAGAAAACTGATTAAGAAGATGTGCTAAATCATGTAGTTAAATAACGGACACAAAGAGTGCCTGAAAGACGTTTCTTCAGGAACTAAAAACAACGTAGCTGCACACGGTGCTCAATTGACTGGAAAAGTTCTCATTGAACTGGAAGATCCATTAAATTCTTTGAAAAAAAATATATTTTAGAGAATGTATGTAAGTTTCTCATGAGTCATAAATATATCGTTTGAAGAAAATCATGAGCAGGGCAAAAGGTACACTTTTCGCTATAAAATAAAATTTAAAAAATAATAAATAAACTGAGTCTCCAATAAAGTTGGATGTGCAAAACGGTTATCAATTATCAGAATGATGTCTAATGAACAACAAAACCTTGAAATAGGCTCTGTTGGAAAATGTCTCAAGTTCTAGAAGGAGTCATCATCCATTGTCCCATGTGATTCATGAATATGATGGTTGATTTCCTTAGGAGACTTTTGGTGTTTTGTCTACTAGATAAGGTTTGAACTAGGAGGTGTCTTATGCCTATAAATAGAGACATGTAGAAAGAGTTCAAGTGTGCCTTGTGGTGACAAGAGTGCCCTCCCTTATGGGAGAATGAGTGAGAGAGATATGTACAATCTTGAAGGAGTTGTACACTATTGTGAGAGAGAATCCTAGTGTTATCATTTCTTGTAATCTTTGAGTGAGAGAGAGACTCGGATTTGAGGGTGATACACTTTGTAATGTTGAAGATATATATTGTTGATTGGTTTGTGAACGTAGCCCATTGATGTTGGTGTGAACCACGTTAAAATCTTGTCTTATTTATCTTTCCGTCATGTTGTTCGTGTCCAAATTAATGTTGTAGCATAACCTAACTGTTGGTGTGCATGAGAACCGCTTCCGCGCCGCGCACAACAGGCTCGCTACTTTTATACATTCTATCAAAAGTTTATGGTCATAAATGGTTCCAAACAATACCCAAATCAGAAATATCATAATGGAATTATTGTAAATACTATTAGCAAGTGTCCCAGAAAAAAAAAATCCAAGTGATCACCGATCGAAATCATGAAACAGGCTCTCTTCTTTTAGACATTACTATATCAAACAGTTTATGGGCATAAAGGATTCCCAACAATAGCCAAAACAGAAACATCACAATGGAATCACTGCAAACCATATTGGCAAGTGTATGAAGAAAAGATTACAGGCGTTGTGGATACAGAAACGCAATCACTGCAAACCATATTGGCAAGTGTATGAAGAAAAGATTACAGGCGTTGTGGATACAGAAACGCAGTGAATATACAAACCAATGACTTCAAAACAATAACAATTGATCACTGATCAAAACGTCCTTTGAATCAAGTGCAATAAGAGAGACACCTCATTGAAGGCACCAAATTGAAATTTAGTTAGATAATTCATAGATAAACTGAGCTTTATGGCTTTGAGAAAATTTTGGCCAGTAGCTTCAGTAAGTTTCCTGTGAGTTTTCAATAGGTATGATATGTTTTGGGGAACTTATATACATGTCCATTAAAATGGTAACTATTCCCGTTTTAATCAAAAACAAATTAATCCCTAAAACTAAAACTAAAACTAAAATCATAATCATAATCATAAATTGATTAAGGCACCCACACCATTTTTCTCTAACATTTCCAGCTATTTTACTTCCTACCATTAATTCTTTTCTTTTTGTTTTCTTTTTAGAAAGGAAAAGAAAAGAAAATGAGAGAAACTTTTGATTTTTCCTACTCAAAAGCGAATACAGATATTTATTTGTTCTGTATATTCCCCCACTTTTCATTGCCAATGAACAAATATTTATTTTTCCCAACATCTTCTCTCCTCATATGAAAATCTGTTATTCCAAAAACCGTTACTGACAGTAATCTATGAATCAATCACAAGAAATACAAAGGCATCAAATTACAAAATTAAACAAAGATGTAAATTCCAAAAACCTTGGAATGTTAAAGGTCGAAGGTTAAGAATAACTTGGAGCCTTTACAATAATCTACAAGTAGTTTAAGAAATGACCCAATACAGCATATTGGAGAGGAGATCTCCTGTGCCCCTTTAATCTGGACCGTTTACAATATCAACATAAAATGTCCAGATTAGAGGGGCACAGGGAGGGGCACATGGAGGGCACAGCATATTGATTCATGCCCCTGTCTACTTTGAGAACATCATGACGTTGTACACGACAAATATACTTTGCTCAAAAAAAAAAAAAATCATAATATATATACTCCCTCCGTCTCATTTGAAGCTTCACCTTTTACCCAAATGAGTGTCCCGTTAAAAGCTTCACCATTTCCTAAAATGGTAAAAAATGTAGGCCCACTTGTCATACCCACTCACCTCTTCCTCTCACATACTTAAATTATGGGGCCCACTTGTCATACCCATGAACTTCTTCCCTCTCACAACCCTTCTTACACTCATCAATTTCCTTAATTTGTGTGCCATCATCAAAATAGTGAAACTTCAAATGGGATAGAGGGAGTATATATATATGTGTGTGTGTGTGTGTGTACCACCAATGAAATTGATGTCCAGTTTGCACCATAAGAAACAATGGCTGCAACACAGGTCTTAATGTCGAGAATGGTAATACCCATAAGGAGCAAAAAATGCTTGAATGAATGTCAAAACTATGAGCACAAGAGCAGCAAATGCAGACATGAAAGACCAAGGGGTGTCAAAATATTTGTGCTTAAACCCCGCCCATACGACATGCCAACGGTTCATAGAATACTTATTCACGTCTTCAAACAACCCCGAAAGATAATTATTCTTGATATCAAAAGCCACATCTTTGCCCACATTGTTGAAGAACCTAGCGACTTCATCATCCGTCCCAAGATATTTCTCGACGATTTTATGGTCACAGAGGAAGGAAGAGTCACTAGGGGTGTTTATTAGACATCCCATGAATGTAACATATGCGGTGATGTCCTTTGAACAATGTGCATAGCATTGTTCAAACGCGACACAGTTGAGGAAGAGAGAGGTAATGAAATCATCCAATGTTATGGGTGGGATTTCGAGCTGACCTTTCTGAAATTTGATGTCCAAGAAGGTATCAAAGCTCGAGTTTGGCTTGAAAACAATACCCGAGATATGGAGCTTGGTTGCACAGGGGATGACTTTAAGAAAAGGTCTACGGACCAAATTATTGCCAATTTTTTTAACAAGTGGATGTGACGATTTGTTCTCAATAAAACCCATGCGATAAAAGTCAAGAATATGTTTACCTTTCAATAGTTTGCACTTGTGTAGCACTTGATTCGGCCTGTCTAGGACATAATTGAAGAAGTTGAGAATTAGCATTTGAAGGGATGAACTGAAATCTTCCCTCGAAGATTTGGACTCATCAAACAACTTTTGGAGAAGAAAGAAGGGAAGTTGATTCTCGAGGCGAATAAGATCTCTCATGAGAAAAGGGAGAACCCATGCCATGGTAAAGATTGGATCTTCTTCACTAACCAATGTCAATCTTCCAACTTTACGAAATAGTTCAATCAAGAAGAAACCGTCTAGCACCATCATTTTAATAAGATCACTAGAGTCACAATCGATCATCTCCGAATAACTCTCTCTAATTTGAACCTCAAATGATGCCACAATACTAATGTAGTAATCAATGGTTGAATAAGTTCGGCCCATTAAGTCGTGGAGAAATCTCCACTTGTGCTCTTCCATCATCTTGAGATCATATTTGCCATGGTGGTAAGGTCCGATTGAGACGATTCGAGGTTGGTAAGCTTCCTTGTTAATATCTAAAAGGCTTTGAGGGACTCTGAATATGCAACAAGAGGTTCTACCTGCTGAACTGCTCAACAGCCTTGGCATTTGTTGCATTCTTTCTGTCATTGATCCAGCCTCTTGATCAATATTAATGGTGACATGAGCATTCTCTCTCCTTTCATTCATTCTTCACTCTCTCTCTTCAAAACAAAATTGACCTTAAGTTTCAATCCTGAGGAGATAGATAATCAGAAGCAGCTATGATATTTAACATCTTTGGGAGTTTCTTGATAGACGACCATGGCAAAACCTAATCTTGACCAAGCCACATTGGTGAGCACAGTAGATGTGTGGTCGAAATTGATTTGATCGAGACAATGCTCCACGGGCAGATCTAATATTTGACCGTACGCCACAAGAAATAACAGTGAACCGTACATAAGAGAGGTTCCGGATCCCCTAATAACTAATACTCCCTCTGTCCCGCTTTAAGTTCTTACTTTCCTTTTTAGTCTGTCCTAATTTAAGGTTTTTACTTTACTTTATTACCTAAAATGGAAAGTGAGACCCACTTGTCATTCTCACAACAAAAACTCTCTACCCACTTTCTCTCTCCCACTTTACTTTTCACACTCACAGCATTTACTTTTTCTTAATCTATGTGTAAAGTCAAGCTAAGAATTTTAAATTGGGACGGAGGGAGTAATATGTTAATATCTTTGGGAGTTTCTGTTAGATCATTGTGGTTTGCAACACAAGTTAATAGGCACCTTCCATAAATAAAATCATGACTATGACATTAATATAAAGTATGGTCAAAATAGTCAATGTGTAGAATTCCTGAAATGTTATTTATCTATCTTTGATGGGCAAGATGGTAAATCAACATTGCTTTAGAAATGAATAGGTATGGTCCCTATTTGAAGTGTCACCATGTTTACTATTTAAAGGCCTCTCCATCAAGCCTAAAACATACTTGATTCTTACTTTCTCTCATCTAAATTCTCTCTTCATTATTGAAAGAACTTTTGAAAGACTAAGAGACACTTTCATTTAGAAGATCATCTCCCTACATTATCTTCTACTTCATTCTTATTCTCCCTTCAAGACATCAAATGGATTCAACAGGTATACATTTATTACATGCTTCCGCTTCATCTTTTCCTCATTCTTCTTCTAAATATGAGTATGGCATCAAGGGATTATAATTGTTCTAACAATTGGTATCAGAGCCCGCTCATTATTTAGTTTGAGTTTGAGTTCTTGTTTTAAAGCTTTATGCTTTGACTATGATTCATTTTTCCTGTTGAATCTTAAGGTATTTGATGATTGATTAAGGACTCTAATTCATTCATAGAGTACTGATGATCTTCATCTAAATTAAGTAAATGGTTTGGAAAAGTTTTGTTATTTAAAATGGTTCTTGTGAGACTATCCCTTCATAACATGGTTTTATGTCTAAATGCATACCATGTGGATCTACTCACTTGATTCCACTAAATTTTAAAGCAAGATTATCCCTATATAACGTGGTTTTATGTTTTAAGGACATACCATGTGGGTCTACTTGCAATTCATTGATTTTGGGAAAGTTTGAACAAAATTCAGAAGTGCAGAAATCGTCTTGCTCGGACGAGTCCTTTGTTTAGAGCGGCCGAGCGTATGAAAAGGCGCGAACTGCTCGGCCGAGTCTTGGGATCTGCTCGGCCGAGCACATGAACAGGCGCCAAAATGGCATAAGGCAATTGTTTCTGATTAAGGTGCTTGGCCGAGCACATCATAAGACTCGGCCGAGCAGTTCGGCCGAGCATTTTGTTTAGAGCGGCCGAGCATAATGTGACAAATTGACCAAACATTCTGATTAAAGGTGCTCGGCCGATCACATCATATGACTCGGCCGAGCATTTTGTTTAGATCGGCCGAGCAGGTACTATTCACAAGTTTTGAAAAATCTTAAATTCTGCATAAAACTTTGTTTTCCCTTTTGATCAAAACATTTATTTTTCAAACCTTAAAGCCCTGATTAATTATATGCTTAAATAATTTTATTCATTATTTAAATAATATTATCACCTAAGTGATTAACGTTATTTAAATGCAAAATTATTAAAGTGTTGAATGTTTAAGATATGAATTACTTGAATTTTCCAAAGAAGATCTTGACATTTGACTAACGATGGTATATCAGGCTGGAAACCTTGACTGGTCTCCTCAACCATCCGAACGGATTGGTGGAACGACTAAGGTTGAACAACGCCACGTACTAAGAAAGTCTTAAGCTTTCTTGTGATGACATATAAAATGAACATTTAGTAATTTTATTAAATGCTTAAGACTACCCAAAGGATGATTAAGCATTTAATCAAATATTGTTCAAATTACTTGTTATCTAAAGTAGTTATTTATGAGTCAATTCGCAATCCAAAGATTAGTTTTGATGTCATGTTAATTACTTTATTGATGGATTTCATTTGATATAATTAATCTTTTAATTCATAATCTAGTTACTTATTATTGTTTTGTATTCATTCTTGTTCTCGATTCCCAGATTTACTTAACGCTTCTTCTATTACTGCTGCGATGAGCACAATTCCGATGCTTAATGGGACAAACTTTAAAACTTGGAAAAACAAAATTACTATGATCTTGGGCTGCATGGACATAGACCTCGCATTTAGGGAGCCTACTCCTCTTCCTCTTAGTGAAGATAGCACCGCTGAGGACCGCTTGAACTCTGAGAAGTGGAAACTCTCTAATCGCGTAAGTCTTATGATCATGAAAAATATCGTCCCGGAGGCATTTCTTAACAGTGTCCACGAGGACGTTGATGCTAAAACCTTTCTTGAGACCCTTGAACGGCGCTTTGCCAAAAGTCAGAAACAAGTTCTTATTTATGAAAGCTTGTTTCCATGAAGTACAAGGGTACCGGGAACTTAAGGGAGTATATTTTAGAAATGCTTCACTTATCAACTAAACTTAAAGGACTTAAGTTAGAGATATCGGAAGATCTTCTCGTCCATTTAGTGTTGATTTCTCTTCCTCCTCAGTTTGGTCACTTTGAGGTGACCTATAATTGTCAGAAAGACAAGTGAGATATTAATGAATTAATCTCACATGTGACACAAGAGGAAGATAGGTTGAAGCAACCTAAAATTGAAGGTGCTCATTTAGCATCCACCTCTTCTCATGGGACTAAGAGAAGAGGTAAGTAAATTGCGGTAACAAGCAATAAGAAGCCTAAAGGATCATCTGATGATCGTAAGGAAAAGAAGTGCTTCTTTTGCAAGGACCCTACGCACATGAAGTATGACTGCCCTAAGTATCACGCTTGGCGTGCTAAGAAAGGTATGTCATTTGGTCTTGTTTGTACTGAGGCTAATTTAGTTTTAATTCCTTCATATACATGGTGGTTGGATTCTGGTGCAACAACTCACATTAGTATGTCTATGCAGGATTGCCTGAATTACCGAAGACCTAGCAAGGATGAAAGATTCATCTATATGGGAGCTGAGAACCCGGTAGAAGTCATAGGCATTGGAACCTTTAGATTATTATTAAGTACCGGATATTATTTTGTATTGAATAATACTTTCATTGTACCTTCGTTTAGAAGGAATTTAATATCTATCACTGTTTTGGACAAAGAGGGTTACTCTTGTTCGTTCGGAAATAATAGATGTGATCTTTATTTTAATTCCATTATTGTTGGTACTAGTACTTTATCGAGTAGTGATAATCTTTATTTGCTTAACACTACTCAAATAATAAATGAGTCCCATAATAATGAAACTAAAAGTAAAAAGCGAAAGTTTTCAAGTGAAAATTCTTATACCTTATGGCATAGGCGTTTAGGTCATATCTCCAAAAGGAGAATTGACAAGCTTATGTCTGAGGGAATCATAAATAAACTTGATATTCCGGATAAAGACTTCTGCATTGAATGCCTAAAAGGAAAATTTACAAACACGAAAAGGAAAGTATCCTCGAGAGCATCAAGTGTCTTAGAACTAATACATACGGATATTTGTGGACCATTTCCTACTCCTTCTTGGAATGGTCAACAATATTTTATTACGTTCATAGACGACTACTCTCGATATGGATACATTTATTTACTTCATGATAAATCTCAATCTTTGGACGTTTTCAAGTCTTTTAAGGCCGAAGTTGAAAATCAACTTGGAAAGACTATTAAGAACGTTAGATCCGATCGTGATGGGGAGTACTATGGTCGGAATGCTGGTTCGGGACCGGGTACTTTTGCTCGCTATCTGAAAGAGTGTGGGATTGTCCCTCACTATACTATGCCGGGTACGCCTAGCATGAATGGTGTAGCTGAGAGACGTAATAGAACCCTTAAGGATATGGTAAGAAGTATGGTTTCTTGTACTTCTTTACCTCACTCATTATGGGGCGATGCTTTAAAAACCGCTACTTATCTTCTCAATAGGGCTCCCTCTAAGGCTACTAACAATAAAATCCCTTATGAATTATGGACGAATAAGAAACCGTCCTTAAATCATCTTCATGTTTGGAGTTGTCCAGCAGAAGCTAGGCCTTATAGGCCTAACGAAGGAAAATTGGACTCTAAGACAGTTAGTTGCTACTTTGTAGGGTATGCCGAAAGATCAAGGGGCTATAAATTTTACAACCCGAAAACTAGAACGTTTTTTTAAATGGGAAATGCTAGGTTCTTTGAGGATGTTGAGTTTAGAGGGGAAATTAAGAATAATAATTTTGAATTTAAGGAATAGGAGGAATCCATTTCTATACCTCTTCCCTTAGTAGTTCCAATTGAAAATCAAGTACTTGTACCTGAAATTCAAGAGGAACAAATTCAAAATATTGACTCCCCTATAAATATTGAACAACATGAAAATGTTGATCAAAATGAGGAAATTCAACAACCTCAAAATGAGGAAGAACCGGTGCCTTTAAGAAGATCAAATAGAGTAAGAAGAAGTGCCATCTCGGATGATTATGAGGTGTATCTAGCCGAGAATGAAGGACACTTAGGCTTAGTGGGAGATGAGCCTCTCACCTTCCATCAAGCCATTAATAGTCCTAATTCTCATAAGTGGATCAATGCCATTAATGAAGAGTTAAAATCTATGAAATACAACGACGTTTGGGATCTTGTCCCATTACCGAAGGATGTGAAACCTATTGGTTGTAAATGGATATTTAAAACCAAAAGGGATTCACAAGGTAATGTGGAAAGATATAAAGCTCGTCTTGTTGATAAAGGTTTTACTCAAAAGGAAGGTATTGATTACAAAGAAACATTCTCTCCGGTATCTTTTAAAAACTCCTTTATGATCATTATGGCATTAGTAGCACATTTTGATCTTGAGCTTCATCAAATGGATGTTAAGACCGCTTTTCTCAATGGAGACATTGAGGAAAACATATATATGAAGAAACCAGAAATGGTGGATGATTTGGAACAAACTAATCAATTAGTTTGTAAACTTAAGAAATCCATTTATGGGCTCAAGCAAGCTTCTCGTCAATGGTATTTAAAATTTAACCAAGTAATTCTTCATTTGGTTTTGAAACGAATCTTGGTGAAGATTGTATATACCATAAGTTCAGTGGGAGTAAGTTTATATTCTTAGTCTTATATGTGGATGATATTTTACTTGCTAGTAATGACATGAACCTCCTTAAAGACACTAAGAAATTTCTTTCAAAGAAATTTGAAATGAAAGATCTTAGTGAGGCATCTTTTGTATTAGGAATCCAAATACACCGTGATCGCTCACGAGGTACTTTAGGATTATCACAAAAGGCCTATATAGAGAAGGTATTACAAAGGTTTAGCATGCAAAACTGTAAACCACATGACACCCCTGTCTCTAAAGGAGATAAATTCAGTCTCAATCAATGTCCCAAAAACAATTTTGAAACCAAGTATATGGAAAACATCCCTTACGCATCAGCAGTAGGAAGCTTAATGTATGCTCAAGTCTGTACTCGTCCAGACTTAGCTTTTATTGTTGGAATGCTTGGTCGATACCAAAGCAATCCGGGGAGAGAACATTGGGTCGCAGCCAAAAGAGTGATACGGTATTTACAAAACACCAAGGACTACATGCTTACATATTCAAAGTCGGATCATCTTGAGATCGTTGGGTATTCCGATTCCGACTTTGCTGGATGCCAAGACAGCCGTAAATCAACGTCTGGTTATGTCTTCACATTAGCCGGTGGAGCCATTTCTTGGAGAAGTGCCAAGTAGACACTCGTTACTTCCTCCACCATGGAAGCCGAGTTTGTTGCTTGTTTCGAGGCATCCAATCAAGCTATATGGCTGCGTAAATTCACTGAAGGACTGCGTATTGTCGATAGCGTCGAAAGACCTATTAAGCTATATTGTGACAATAGGGCGGCGGTCTTGTACTCCAATAATAACAAGAGCTCGTCAAAGTCTAAACACATTGACATTAAATTTCTTGTTGTAAGAGAGAGGGTACAAAACGAACAAATAGAAATACAACTTATTGGTACAAACTCTATGTTAGCGGATCCGTTTACTAAGGCGTTATCACCTTTATTGTTTCACGAGCATGTTGCTCATATGGGTGTAACAAATTTTGATAACATTTAATATAGTGGGAGTTTGTGTTGTTTTCTTCAATTTTATTGTTCTATTATTATTTAAAGTTTGATCTCATTTGGTTAAGTTGGACTAGTTGGAAGAATATGTATATATTCATTAAGATCCATGCTACACATCCATACTTTTGATCTATGTCATTTAGTTGAATTAGTATATGTAATTATAGTGGGTTTAGTTGCGAATCAATTACAACAACCGCCCCTTTAGTTCTATACTTGTATGGCTAATGGACGAGATTGTTATAAGTGATAACAAAGTGCACATTTGGGTTGTCATTTATGTTATACTTGTGATTTAAAGGAAGAAATTTGTTTTGCAACCCAAGTGGGAGATTGTTAGATCATTGTGGTTTGCAACACAAGTTAATAGGCACCTTCCATAAATAAAATCATGACTATGACATTAATATAAAGTATGGTCAAAATAGTCAATGTGTAGAATCCCTGAAATGTTATTTATCTATCTTTGATGGGCAAGATGGTAAATCAATATTGCTTTAGAAATGAATAGGTATGGTCCCTATTTGAAGTGTCACCATGTTTACTATTTAAAGGCCTCTCCATCAAGCCTAAAACATACTTGATTCTTACTTTCTCTCATCTAAATTCTCTCTTCATTATTGAAAGAACTTTTGAAAGACTAAGAGACACTTTCATTTAGAAGATCATCTCCCTACATTATCTTCTACTTCATTCTTATTCTCCCTTCAAGACATCAAATAGATTCAACAGGTATACATTTATTACATGCTTCCGCTTCATCTTTTCCTCATTCTTCTTCTAAATATGAGTATGGCATCAAGGGATTATAATTGTTCTAATAGTTTCTTGATAGCTTCCCAAAGAGATAGGTGCTTTTCCAAAGTCAACACATTTGAGAGATTCTTGTTTGATTCCCCTGGCTAATATACTCCCTCCGTCCCATCCGATTTAAGACAAATTGCTATTTTGGGCGTCCCACTCCACTTAAGACATCTATAAATGGCAAGTTTATATTATTTTAATATTCAATGGGACTCACTTGTCATACTCACTACAACAATCCATTTACTATTCCACCAACTCATTCTCTCTCATATTTACTTTTCATACTCACAACACTTCATGTCTTCCTACACTCATTCTCTTTCCTCTTAAAATAATAGTTTTTCTTAATCCCCGTGTCAGGACCAATTGTCCTAAGTCGGGCAGGACAGAGTGAGTATACTCCCTCCGTCCCACCTCACTTGAGACCAAAGAGGTGGGCACAATAACTAAGGACAAATAATAAAATAAGCAAAATGTGTGGTAAAAAATGAAGAGAAAGAATGAGTGGAGTTAATAGTAGGTTGAATGAATTGTGTGGTGGAAAATGAGGAGAGAGAATTGGTGGGTGTGGTAGATTGAATATAAAATTATAAAAAGATTACTATTTTTGGGAGTCTCAAGTGAAGTGGGACAGACCAAAATGAAAATAAGTCTCAAGTGAGGTGGGACGGAGGGAGGGAGTAATCATAATAGGTAGTAGTTGAGATAATAGATTAACTTAAATCACTGAAACTGAATGCAGCTGCTAATAGGACGCAAATCACATTGGAGTATTGGACTAAGTCATCAAAGAATAGTAAGCCCCATCCTAAATGTTTAACCTCCGTTAAAAAAAAAAAAAAAAATAAATAAATAAATTCACATTTAAAAAATATCATGTTACAATATAAGTATATTTGAAATTACCGTTAAGGTAGATAGTAAAATAATTATATGCATTGGCTATAAAAATTTTAAAATTGCATAATAAACACTATTTTCAAAAGATCCCTCAAAATCAAAAGTAAACACTCCTTTAGGAACAGCAGGAATACTTAAATTGCATACGCACTTTTGTTAAGTGTTTTTTAATTTGTTAATCATAGTGGAGATTGTAGATACTTACTTTTAACTCGGCCAATAAATTTGTAAAAGCAAACTGACTTGATCGCGAACATCTCGATGAGTACTGTAGCAATTGGAATCATGACGCTCACTGTGGAACTATCAGTGTAGACACCCCATTTTGAACTCAAATTTATGATTACACTAATCTTGTGTCTCGTCTTTATGTTTTGTTGAAAGCTCGTCAGTTTCGTCATGTTTCGTTAAGTTTTTAACTGATTCTGTTAGTTCTGGGCTTAACTGACAAACGGAACAGCTGAGGAGGGCAAAACTGAAAATCTGCACCTAAAAAAAGAGATCTCTTGTACGAGGGATCTCCTCCAGATTCGAGTATTTTGCAGTTTCCTTCTCCGTTTCGACCTCTTTCTTCACCAAATCTCTCTTAATCCGGGGAATATCTAATAGGAAGCTTCCTAGGTGATTTCCCACTGATTTCCTTACCTAATTAAACCTCTTCACCCCCTTGGCTTGGTCCCTAAGCAATCTAAACCTATAAATAAAGAGTCTTTTAACCCTAGACTCTCCTAATGCTAGTTAATGGTTCCTAGTCATCCTAAATGAGGTTAACAACTCTCTAGTCAGTCCCTCTCTCAAGAATCCCATTTTTATTCCTTCCTCACACCAAAACACCACCAAAAACTCATCTTTTCAAGCCAAAACCATCACAAAACTCTTGGATCTTCAAGGCCTTAGTCAAGGCCATCAATTGGAATCTCAAGAACGCTTTAGGTAAACTCCTACGCTTTTAATCTCTACTTCTCATCTCATTATTTGTTTTAGAGTAGTGTAATCCCATCAAATGGATCAGCCTAGAGCCTCTCCAATCCTTGGAGATGGTCTCGAAGCACATGATCCGACATTCCAATAATTAAGAAATTAATTATTGGCTTTACTTGTTTTAATTACTTGTTCTTTATTTGATTAAAAATACCTAAGCAAGACCAATCCTAGATTGGGTGGGTTGGGTGCTCCTTGACCTTCCCAATCCATAACTTAACCCCCGAACTCAAGAATCTCACGGTCCGTGTTCCGTTCAACAACATGGTGACAACTCTCAAATCAAAAAGGTAAAGCGAGCGGAGGGATCGTCAAATCTTTCTCGGGTGCAAACAGTGGCGACTCCACTGGGGATAATTTAAGTGGGTTAGACTTGCGGGTAAATTAGGTGTTTTTAATCTCTGTAATTTTCTGCTAAAATATGTTTTTTCTGAATTTTTCTGTGAATTTTCGGACTGCTCTTTTTTATAATCTGTTCTGTCTTGAATCTGGGTTCCGGGAGAGATATCTCGTACGAGACATCAAATCCCGTACGAGGCATCTCTTCTCCACCAAGAATTATTTGCAGAACAGTCCCTGCACTTCAAACTGCAGATCAGTCCCTTGACTTTGGAAAAAAAAAAACTTTTCTTTGCTTGTTTTTACTCCGTCCCTATATGTGCAATAAATAATTTATGTTATATACATGTATTATTTTTGCACTAACATCTTTTGCAGCGGAGTATGAAAAAAAAATGCATAAATTAGGGGTGACTACTTTACTCATTCCCTAGTTTATTTTGCACCCATTAATGGGCAATGCAAGCACTGTGAGTACTTCTATCCCTCTTCTTTATGTGGCCTTACTTGCTATGTGCTCCTTCACTTCTCAAAAATCTTTTCAAACTCGAACTACGTTGACCTGAGTCTCTCTTTCTTTTTGAAGATTGAGAGAAACGTAGGCAACCACTTTGGTCCGGTCAAATCTTTTACTTGCTTTAAAAAAAAATCTATTTTTCCTTGACATCTAGAACTTGACTCTCACACACGTGCACGCATGTAGAATAATTGCACTACATACCTTATAAACCCGAGTCCCAATCGAAGGACGGATGTCGGTCAGCACCCCCATTCTAATGAATGGCCCTTGCCGATCTCTCCAAAGATGGTGTACCCACTCCGTGATACGCTCCTAGACTATGTTCATGGGGAGCCTTAGCCGTAAGCCCTGCATCAACCTCATGCATACATAATAGCTAATAAGACACTCCTCGAGACCGGTCGGTTCAATTCTTAGGGTTGTTTTAACATTTGCCCAAGATAACGCATCTTTACAATTTATAATCCTCCCTTGTGAATATGACGAATGTCCCTTCGGTAAATTGTTGAATAAAGGATTTTGAAAGAATAGAGAACCTCTCTACGGGCATCCGAGTTTGTGTTTTCCTACTTTCATTATTCTGTGCGGGATTGTGGATGCCATTTGGCTTAGTTTCGACCGTACCGTTCAACAAGTCCCTTTCGGTTGTACCTTAAAATTCACAAGGTTTGATTGCATTGAGGTGTTGTTTAACAAAGTGCAAAACAATTACAGAATCGCTTAGGTTTGGCTAAATTGAATGGTGGATTCCGATGAGAATATGGGACCTTTGCCCAAATTGTCCGTTTGGGAGAGTGCAATACAGGTGAAAAACAAGGGGCTCATATTCTAGGGTGACAGAATCCACTATTCCAGGATATTAGATAGAAACCCACCAAAACGGATTAAGTTCCGTCCGACGAAAATTAGGATTTAAAAGCTGAATTCTGTGTTTTGTGCTGGATGTCTCGTACGAGACATCCTTGTCTCGTACGAGACATCTCATTCTGTCCGTGTCAGTTTCTGTGCCATGCTTGTTTGGTCAACCTACACTCACTCCTAAGCCTATACACCTCATAAAGCCGACTTGTTGGGACCTTAATATGGGTTTAACGCAATCTCTATACCGTTAGGTCCGTTCGGATCGCAACTAGATCGTTCCAAGCTCTTCCGACGCCATATCCGACGCCAAGTCTATGCAAGAGGCCCATGATCTCAAGATTCGACTAGAAAGGGAAGTAAGTCAAATGGTCGAAGTAGGCGCCATTTCCCTATACACTGACTTTAAACGGAAAATGGAGGGAGAGTTCGTGACTCGCTTACGAATCCAAAGGGAGTACTGTGAGAAAGAAATCACAATCCTTCACGGTTATCTCCAATCTCAGAGTGATTATTACGAAAATAAGATTCGTACACTTCAAGCATGTCTGCGAACCCAAAAAGAATGCTACGACAAAGTGACCTTCGTCAATACTTTCAACAACCAAGGAAAGCGCAAGTGCTCTACTGTTCCCTGTCCTAAAAGAGAGAGAAAAGAAAGGCACTATGACAAGCTTGAAGGTATTACTCAAGAGGGTCTCTTTGACATCCTCGTGAAGGAAGGAAAGGTCACACCAAGAAGTCCTCCTACTACACCAAGGGAACTCCCTCCTCAGCATGCTCATCACCTCTTCTGCAAGTTCCACAAAGCCACCGGCCATGACACCAACTCTTGTAAACACTTAAAGGATGTGATCCAAGATCTCATTGACAACAAGGAACTTGAAGCGCCGAATGTCATCACCAATCCGCTCACTTAGAAGCAAGAAGAATGAAGCCTCAAGAAGAGACCAAGACTTACCACTTTGGGGCTACAACTACCCTCTCCCTTTCTCCTTAGAAATAGAATGTATTTTAATTTCCTAGTATGAACTCGAAGAGTCGCTCTGTCATTCTAGTCCATCTCCCTCCTTCTCTAGTTTGTGTCAACTAAACTATCGAGTCTGTTTTGAATTCAAGATTATTAATAAAAGTCATTCTTATTCCTATACACTTTTCTAAGGTTGTTCTACCTTTTGAATTTCTCTCTAATTCATGAAATGGATCCGCAAATAATAAATGTCATTAATCTAAAACCTTGCAATTGATAATAGAAATGATTTAAAAAAAAAGTTTTGAGAAGAAGGCCTAGGGGCTACACATTACTATCACCGCGCTCATGTCAGAAGTTGAAGGACCATAATGGAAGAAAGTCAAAGGCATTATCATTCTCAAACAAAAGTGGGGCTACTCAATTTATGCTTTGAGAGTAAAAAAAAAAAAAAAAAACTCTCAAGCTTTCATAACCCCACAAAGAAGGAGTTTCAACCACATATAATGAAGTCAAAAAGGAGGCCTCTCATCTCCTCCTACAACGAAGATCAAATCCAAATGAAGAAAAAATGAGACTCCTAACTTGAAGATCGTCTCCATCATCCGTATATATCACTCATGAAGAAATCCGAAGGGCGCACTAATGATTAGGCATTCTCCTCAAAACTTGTCAAGACATTTCTAGATGATTCACTTGCAAAAATAATTGAACAAACAATTAAGACATCAAAAATAAATACTAGGGTCCATTAAAGGTAGAACTATCTTTCTAGTACTTTGAGCCAAGTAGCGTTCATTGTTGAGTCTAGGGGCTTCCTCTCTCATACACTTCTCTTTGAAATTCAAGCATCAATACTAGGGGCTTTTTATTCTTTCCGTCCCCCTTCCAATTCCTATTAAAGATGTATGAACTCGTCAAAGTAAATCCGCACTAGGGGCTATCCTCTTCGCCTCTAACTTTCATTATAAAGTACATTATCCTCACCGAGTCGATGCTTGGAATACACTTCCCGAAAGCCAAGTCGATAGCTAAAATGCCTAATACATTCAAACCCAAAAATCTTGCATGTCTCTCCGTCAATAAGAGACAAAACTACTCTCCTCTCTGAGTCATCTTCGAGTACTTACTCTTGTTGGTGTTGTATGCTCTAGGCACGTTTTGTAAAACGATTAATGTTATTTATATATTAAAGATATTGAATGTTTGATTATTATATCCTTTGCATGTTTATTATAATAATCCCCGTCCCTGATAATTATGATTAATTGTTAGTATAAGTTTAATGGATAATCATATGATGATTATGGTGTATGGGATACAATTAAACTTATGGGTATTTGTTGGAGACCAAACACTGGACTGACCCATATGAGATTTATGTCATGGTCACAATGTCATAATTAAGTCTCATATAGTTATATTACTGGAATCTTTAGACCTGAGATTATCACAGTCTTCCACTCGATGAACATTACGTTTGACATATTCAAACGTTACCCCTAATCGGGTAGCTATAAAGAATGTGATTGACGTAATCGGATTCATGTAGGGAAAGGTAATAAATCAAGAAGGGATTTGTTCCTCGTAAGAGAGAGATGTCAAGCTTTGGCCACTCGAAGAATGGTGTTGATGAAATGCATGGCCGTGCTCAAATAAGATTTGTACTATCAATACATTCTGGATCGAGAAAGCATTGAACATTGTAAGTTGACCATTGACCATGGCTTACGTTCAATAGACATCGTGAAATAAAGAGATTGTAATATGTTCTATAAAGGATTCACGAACTTATACAAGTTATATTAATTGGGTAGTCATGATGGCTTGCTAGAGTCCGCTCATGATTTATGAGCACAAATGTGTTTGGGCTCATTGCCAACTTAATAAAATCCTATGGGGTCACACACAAAAGGACGAATTGTTTAAAAGGCTAAAATCAGAATTCTGGTGGTGCTCGGCCGAGCACCTCATATGACTCGGCCGAGCATGGGAAATCAGAAGGTCAGATTTTCTGGAGCAAAGGTGCTCGGCCGAGCACCTTAAAGGACTCAGCCGAGCAGGCCCTGTTCGGGCCCAAAAACTGATTTCGTGTTGTGACGGGTTTTAACCTATTTCTCCTAAACGGTTTAGGACTAATAAGTATATAAACCTCTAACAACGACCTAATCAGTATGTATTGATTCCATATCAATTAGATAGCCTCCGAGAGAGAGAAAAACAAGTTCTTCTTCTTCCTCAAGAACAAGAACATTGATTTTCCATATAGCCTTCAAAGTAGAAAGAGTTTCTATTGGGTCTAGCAATCCGGTTCAAGAATCGTTCTTGAAATTCGTTCGCGTGTGGATAAACATAGAGGGCGTTGGCATCAACTCCTTCAAAGTTCGTGATCCAAGTTTTGCGGTCGTTCCTACGTTCGTGATTCGAAGAAGCGCGAAGAACAAAGATTGAAGATCTCAGAATTTTAAAGCTCCGTCACGGTTAGTGTTCTAAATTCATCTCCATATTAATTTAATCACCGTGATCGGATCTAGGCTTTTTGGGTTTCATTCCGCTGCGCATGTTTGCTCAAAACCCAACAGTGGTATCAGAGCCCCGTTCATCATGATTATTTTAATAATAACATGTTAATGATATTATTGGATTATATGTTTTGGCATGCTATGTGAATTTGGATTCAAGATGTTTATGTGATCTGAGTTTTATGTTTGTATATGAGATATATTGAAATCATAAAATCGCACCGTTTAAATACGTTATATGGGATCTATGATTGCAATAATAATTTGATTATTATGTTCCTTTAGATTATCAAAAAAAAAATAATTGGATTGATTTGTTGATGATCTTTGATTCATGAAAAATCGTTTATTCAAGGTTTTGATGAACATGATGATATGATCATTATGAACACCAAATCCTAAATGAATCGGGAAAGCAATCTTAGAATTAAAATTCAACAAGAAAATTTGTTCTGTTCGTGGTGCTCGGCCGAGCAGTCTATAAGACTCAGCCGAGCAGAGTCGTCAGAAGCAAAGGGTTTTCTGGAACACAGAGGCGCTCGGCCGAGCACCTTAAAGGACTCGGCCGAGCAGGTTGATTTTGGACAGAATTTGTTTTTCAGATGGCTGGTTTTAGAAACCGTGTTTCCTGAAATTAAATGGTTTGTTTAAAATCACTTTGGATTGAATTTGTTTGTCAGATGGCTGGTTTGAGAAACCGTGTTTCCTGAAAACAAATATCAAGGTCAAAGTAATGAATTGATGGGACAAAAGAATTTAGAATCGAGTTACTTTATGTAAGGGATTGTGGATGCCTATTGGCTTAGTTTCGACCTTACATAGTTGTTTCTTCTAGTTTCTAAATTTGGTAAGGGATTGAGGATGCCTTCTGGCTTAGTTTCGACCGTACAATCGTGCTCTCAATAATATGTTAAAGAATTTATCCCCATAAATCAATCACATGAAATCTTAATTTAATTAATGAGATTAATTAAATTATTAACCGTTGCTTTAAGAATAACATGTTTATCTTATGTGATCATAAATGTGTTATATGCTATATGTGGTGAACCTTCATAAAACTTAAGTTTTGTGCCAATCCATGATTAAAACACTTGCGAGTACGTGGATAGTTTTATGTGGGCTCTGCCAAAGCGAGGTGCATTAATTCTATTCATTTATGAGCAAGATGAGGAAAGAGTGATTCCTATACGTTTAAAATGGTTTGACTTAATAAGGCTATCAAAAGACAAAGTTTTGGGCCTAAGGCACAGATGAGATTAAAACATGTTAGACATATGATGTCTAAAATCTCATAAAGGATCTAAGAGTCATATTTGATATGATTGACAAAGAGTTGTCTACCTAATTAATTTAATTTTGAGCAGTATCGCCAAAGCGGACTTGAAATTAAATTAAAGATGGATCTTAGCCCATTTAAATTATATGATGCATTAGATGTATTTGAAGGTTATATAATTTAGTGGGAGTATTTGTGAAATACTAATATTTAATATCTTTAATAAAGTTGGTACTCATATTTAATTATATGTTTGCATAATTGTAGATAATGGCTCAAAATACAAACTTATCACTGCGATCTATCCTTGAGAAGGAGAAACTTCAAGAAAATGGAGCTAACTATACGGATTGGATCCGTAGCCTTAGAATTGTTCTAAAGCATGAGGACAAGCTCTATATTCTTGAAGAGCCCGTTCCTGAAGAAGAACCTGCTTCTAATGCACCCAAGGATGAGAGAAACGCCTACAAGAAACATGCAAATGATTCTCGTGAGGTGGGTTGTCTTATGCTTGCGGCCATGTGTTCAGAGCTTCAGAAGACTCTTGAGCACTTGGAGGCTGTTAGGCCCAATTGGTAGGAAAATAGGCTAGAGGGGGGGGGTGAATAGCCTAATTAAAACTTTTTCAAAGAAACACGTTTATAAATGCAAAGTCACTTATCAGATTGCAAACTATTATCAGTAAGCGCAGCGGAGAAGATATGACTTGTTTTAACTCACACAAAATCAGTTTATAAAAAGGTTTTGAGAGCTTGGTTTAAACACAAAGTAGTTTCTAAAAGTTCAATGCAGTTTCAAGAGATTGGTCAATGGAAATGATGATGAGTCAGCAAGAACAGTAATGATTTGCCGGTGATAGAGTTCCAACCGGCAAGGACAGTAAGTAACAGAGGACACAGAGATTTGGAGAGGTTCACAGTGTAAATACTGCTACGTCCTCTACCAAGTTTGGTCAGAACTTGGATTTGGGTTAAGAGCACTATTAAATATCCCTAGTCTATTACAAGAGCGGCTTTGCCGGATACAAAGACTAAATTCTAGAGATAGTTTAATGAATCGTAAAGCAAATATTTGACCAAGTGTATTTGAGCGGCAAGTTCAAAAGAACTTATCTCACTCAGGTGGGTGTGTGAAAACTCAGACAACGTATTCCTTAAAATAATCTAGTTCGGGAATACTAACAGTGTTGTAGAGTTTGTGCACAAGTGTATGTCCTATTAAATGATCTAATGATTATCTGGACAAGGAATGTTTGAGCTTCAATGAATGCTGCAAACAACCAATTCTCTTCAATGCACTAAAATCACCAACCTTCTTCAATGCACTGAGTCCTCTATATATAGGAGGAGTTAATGTCTTAGCTTGTTGAAGAAGGATAACATTTGAATTTCCAGCTGGGTAGGTGAGGAGCATTTAATGCAGTATCCTTGGCATTAATGGCGAAGATACGCGTGCCTTAAAAGTCTGATGGGTAAAGACCCCTTTGTCTCAACCGGTTACCTGCAAAAGCAAGTAGAGACAGAGTATAGCTAAAAGTAGCTATGTGTCAGACGGCGTAGAAATCATTACAGAGTAGGTAAACTACTTTATAATAAAACAGTATAGAGACAATCAGCAAGGTTGACTTTAATGAAATGATGTCACCTGACTGACAGTGCAGACTGTCTATTATATCGGCATGTTGTTGATCGGCAACTTGTGTATCAAGTTGATCGGCATGGAGTTGATCGGCAACTTTGTTAACTGATCTGCTGATTTGCTTCCTCTTGCTGGTTTGTCTTGTTGAAGAGTTGAAATACACCTGTGCTGATCACAAAGGATCCTAAGGGCACCTTAAAAAGGTTCTAATAAAATTGGGGGACCCTAAGTGTAGACATGATTGGGATTAAGTAATTCTAGGACCTAGGTATCTATTTGAACAACAATCTCCTCCTAATTACTTAAGTCCAATCACCCTTAAAGCTAAAGACATCACTTATCTTAGGGAAAAGATTTCTAAGGATATCTAGGTATAACCAAATCCTAAGGTAAGTCACACTAGATGTCTAATGCAAAAGGTGGATTCACCAAAATAAATGGTGAAGCCGGTTCAAGGAATCGGCAAGAGTGATGATCTGCAAAAGGAAATAGCACAGAATAATGCAGATAACAACACAAATATAAGAAAAACATATTAGCACAATAAAAATTTTATAAGCAAAGAAATTTGTCTGTGAAGGTCTTCAATAAGATATCTACATCATAGGCTATGTGACTCAAGGATCAGCAGCTGGAGGATCAGAAATCTTGGGATCTGCTGCTGGAGTTGAGTCCTTTGTAGATTCAGTCTTCCTAGCCTTCTTCCTTGCTCTTTCTTCTTTTCTTTCAGCTTTCCTCTTTGCTTTGCTCTGTCTTCTCTGCGCACTTTCCAATCTTTCAGACAGCATCTTGTTGTTGGCTTCAAGAGCAGCTATCTTCAGATTAGCTTCGGCAAGGGCAGCTTTGGTCTTAGACAATTCTGTTTCAAGTCTTCCCATATCTCTTATCTGCAGCCTCTGATTATCAACAAGATTCTGTTGAATGTTATGAGTTGTCCCTAAGGATTCAGAAAGAGCCATAATACGCTCGTCTCTGTCAGCAAGGAGAGCTTTCAATTCTTTAACCAGAGTATTCTCCTCCTCCTGATTGGACTTACGTAGACGCTTAACCAGGTCTTTATGAACATCCTTAACCAGGTCACCAACAGAAAGAGCCATATCACCAACATCAGCACGAGTGGCAGGCACTTGCTGATTTGTGAAATCGCCTTCACTAAACTTCAAATACTCATACAGACTGTTGACGATGGTAGGCTGGAAAATACTGGCAGACGTCGGGAGCACTATTGAAGGGATAAAATCTTCATTATTCAGATCAGCATCTTCAATAAGCACATCATCAGTCATCATCTCATCATCAGAGGAGATCAAGATCGGCTGAGATGGAGAGGGAGGAACAGGAGCAGCCGGAATAAGTAAGAACCATTGAAGGGCAGCATCATCAGCAGAAGAGAAGAAATCGGCAGGGACAAAAGTTGAGACAATGAGATCATCAGAATCATCGGCACGACAGATCGGCAAAGGAAAAGCAGGATGAACTATAACGGCACGATCAGTCGGCAGCAGAAACATACCACTGTCTTCAAGTGAAAGGAAGGTAGCCAAGATTAAGTTCAAGTAAGCACGACCTTCAAGAATCATAGTCATTAACCCGGCATTCATCAGCCTTGAGGTATAGACTAGATGATCGGCACGCTGACGAGGATGGAATAATGGCAGAGTCATAGCCAAAGCGGCAGACTTGATTAAATAAAGAAGGCCACGAGGATTGGTATGCCTAACTTCAATGATGTCAGTCAGCAGATCATTGATCATCAAGCAGCTTCTCATCCATCCATTTGTAGTAATGCACACTTCAGTTGGAGAAGGACCGGGAAGGGTAGATTCACCTCTAATCTTTATCTGTCCTGGTCTAGATCGAATTGGGTCATAGACCACTTTCTTCTTAAGTCTAGAAATCCGAGGAGTCTTTCCCTTTGAACGAACAATGTCATCATCATTGAGAATCCAGGGAAGATAGATTGGACTATCACTGGTAGAACCTCCTGGAGAGAATTTATGCTTGGTTACATGAGGGTGGTCTTTGCCGAAGGGGAGTGGACATTTGCCTAAGGTATACTTGAAGGATAACCTTGGATGAACAGTGAAGAGAGGCTGTCCAAATTTGTTGGAGGGGATAGATGCATTGGAAGTGTACCAGTTGGAGCACATCATATCCTTCCCATTGAGAAAATAATCATAGCTGGGTGGTGGAGAAGTATCAACAGCATCAGGATCAACAAAGGCTTGTTCTCCAACCACCATGTAATCAGCAGGATCTATCTCATCGGCATGATTTACATCGGCACGAGCAGCAACAGGATCAGCTTCATCAGCATGATCTACATCGGCATGAGCAGCAGCAGGAGCCGTAAGAGAGGGATAAGAGAGGGATGATAACGGACGGCAAGCTGAACAAAGGCTGATGAAGAATCTCTTCAAACTGTAGACTAGCAGCAATGTCAGCATCCATATTAGGAGTACTATCATCCTCGCAACTCCACAACCTCCTTGATTCCAGTAGGAGGAACAATCTGTATTTCAGGGGTGACTGATATTAACTGAGTGTCTGTAGTTTTCTCAGTAAGATGAGTGTCAGCAGTTGTCTCATTAGTCACTTTTTCAGCAAGTTCTCCTCCTGAAACAGATACATCCAACTGTTGAGTGTCCATAGTTGTCTCAACTGGAGCAGCAAGGTCGGCAGATAGACCCATCAGAGGTTGAGTGTCTGAAGTTTGCTCAACATGAAATTCCACTATAGAATCACCGGAATGCCTTCCTTCAACACTACTATCACCCTCAAGTACAGATTCTGCATAGACTTCAGCAGTGGAAGCTTTAGCCATGACAGTTCTGATTGGCATCTTGTCACTATCTGTTGTAACTGAAGTGGAAGGAGAGTCAGCAGCAGCTTTGTGAGCACAAACCAAATCACCAAGCAAATCAGCACCATCATCATTATTAGCATCAGAATCACTGTCAGCAGAGTCACCATCGGCAATAAAAGAATTATCAGCAGCATCTACATCATCGGCAGAATGAACATCGGCATCAGATAAAGTCTTGCTGCTGCTGGGAGAAGGAGCTTGAGCAGATGGATCGGCAAGATTTTCGGCAGCTAGGCGATCGGCATCTTGCTTCAGCAGAAATTCATTGGATTTGTCAATCAAGTCCATAGTGACTTTCTTGACTGATCTGAAGAAGTGAGCATTGAGAGGACTGTCAGCAGGAGCCTCGTCATCATTGTAGGTCAGAAGATCTTCATTATTCTCCATTCTGCCTATCTGATAAGGATCAAACTCTGTGAATTGAGAGAGCTGATTAAAAGTCCTGGCGTAGATAATCCATACATCCTGAACCATCATATCTTGTCTAATTCTGTCTTGAAAGAGATAGATCTGGTTCCAGGAAAGTGGTAGGAATTCAAAATACCGACCAAAATTGAGCTTTAGTTCAGCCTCTTTCAACTGCTTGAACTTTGATAGAGGTACAAACTTCTCTTTCCACATATCAGTCCGTCTGTCCAAACTCCTTTGATCAACATAATCAGCAGGATTTCCGGGAGTGACAGTGTCTTTCATCTCTTCATGAAACTGAAGAAGACGACGAATAAAGGGAGGCAGATGGTCAATCGGAAAGACCCATTTCTTGTTCAAGACCTTGTTGGTGAAGGACCAAGGATTCTTGTAGAAGGTGTGGAAGGTTGGGTTTCTGATTGGAGCGCATTTCCTAGGAGTCTGAGACTTGAGCTTCTCAATGACATCCTCAATACTTTTGCCATCGGCAAAGTCATCAGTGAATTCTTCATCAGGAATTTCAACCTTGACAGCAGGATCGGTAGATAGGGAAGCACAGGCAAGATGAGCAGGGGCAAACCTAATTAGCTTAGCTCTGGGATCAGCAGGAGGAATAGTGGAAGAAGGAACTTCATCGGCAAGCTTCACCTTCTTTGTCACCACTTGATCGGCAACCTTTATCAGTTTCCTTTTCTTTGGAGCACCAGGAGTAGAATCGGCAAGAATCCTATCTGTTGAAGTAGCAGGAGTAGAGACTGCTGCTGATTGAGAAGCAACTGAAGGAATGGTCTTTGCCTTTTTCTTCCTTTTAGAAACAACAGGTGCAGGAGCAACAGAAGGGGCATCGGCACTGGAAGCATTCTTTGAAATCCTTTCCAATCCTTAGCATCAAAGAACTTCAACCTATTGAAAGGCAAGCTGGATGGAAAGCGATCGGCAGCCACTACATTGGCATTTCTCCTCAGAATCATACTTATCAACAGATAATGGCATCCTTTTCCAGGATTGGCCTTGTTCTTCAATCTGTCAGAAGCCCACTTATCAGCAGCCGTAGCGATAATCCTGAATATGTAGGCACACCAGTTGAACTCAATCTGCAGAACAATGGCGGCCATAGCTTCAAATTGCACATCAGTAATATTGCTGTGGGATCCAGATCGGCAAATGAGACATCTATCAACTATCTCAGCCAAAGCATAGTATCTTCGGGGATAATGAATCTTCAGATGATTAGTGCCACTAAGCCTTGTGCCAGCACCTCTCATGATAATCCAAGCCTTATCCAGTTCCTGCTCATCAACTAGAGCACTCAACCCTTCATTCCCAAGATGGGAAAAACTTCAGAGATAGAAGAGGGAGAAATAGAGATCTGCACGCCCAAAACAGTAGAATTGATGGAGACGATAACGGAGGAGTCAGCACGAGAGCGGACAACAGAAGAGTTGGAGAAGAATTCTCTGACAAGATCCACAAATACTGAACTAACTCCTGATGGAGTGATGAACGAATCAAGCAAGGACCCAATAAGAAGATTCTTCAAGAAAACCCCGTCGGCTTCGTCGTTGAAGTAGTCGGAGTCAACATAGCCTCCGTAGATATCTTTTCACCGGACATTGTCTGCAAAATTACTCAAACAACTCTCAATGTTAGAAATAAGACAAATCAAACCATAAATGATTAGAAATGAGCAGAGAATAACACTTACCAGATTATGAATAGATGAACAAATAAACGATGAACTGATAATCTGGAAATAGGAGAGATAGAGAGAATAGAGAGCAGAGAATAAAATGGCGGAGAAAAAGCTTAATGGAATTTTGAAAGGCGTTATATATGTTATGGGGGAGAGAGAGAATATGAAAGGGCAAGGGAGAGAAATAACTGTACCTTTTGTCTCGGAGACGTGCGCACGCAAAAATTAATGCGCACACAAATCGGTAAGGTGAACAGTTAAAAGTAAGAGGGAGAAAGGGTAAATTAGTCAAAAATAAAATAGAAGTGATGATGACCTGTTTACCTGCTGATGTATCGCATTAAATGGAATACATCTTGACACGATTTTGGATAAGAAGGTACACACACGTGTCAGGGAGAAAGTGTGACCGATGTACCTTTGATTTGATTGCTTACGTCATGTGTCAGGAATCCTAACTTTTGCAGAGACGTGCTGATTGATTTCATTAATCGGCAAGATAGCTTGAATCGGCAAGATATATAGATAGAATCGGCAAGATGATTTTGACAAAATTTTCGATCGGCAAGATTTGTCGGCATGTTCGTAGTCGGCAAGATAATTGATGCTTGCTGATTTGATCGGCAGACTAACACAAAGTAGCAAAGTTAGCGCAATTTTAACCATAAAATCAATCATACCTAATTCACCTCTGAGGAATTCAAATCTTTTCTGATCCAAGGGCTTTGTTAGTATGTCTGCTCTTTGGAAATCGGTATGGACTTTGAGCAGCACAACATTCCCTTTTTCAACATGTTCCTTCAGGAAGTGGTATTTGATGTCTATGTGCTTGGTTTTGGAATGCATGACCGGATTGTTTGATACTGAAATTGCTGATTGGTTGTCACAATAGATGGGACAAATTTGAGATGGTACTTCATAGTCAACCAGCTGCTGCTTCATCCATAGAATCTGTGAACAGCAACTGCCGGCAGCTATGTACTCAGCTTCAGTAGTGGAAGTGGAAATTGATGCTTGCTTCTTACAGGACCAAGACACCAATCTATCACCAAGAAATTGGCAAGTTCCACTTGTACTCTTTCTGGTCACCCTACAAGCTGCAAAGTCTGCATCTGAATAACCTATAAGATTGAAAGATGAATCTCTTGCATACCATAATCCAAGGTTAGCAGTGCCACATAAATATTTAATAATACGTTTTACAGCCTGCAAATGGGATTCCCTAGGGTCAGCTTGAAACCTGGCACAAACACAAACAGCAAACATAATATCTGGTCTACTGGCAGTAAGATAGAGGAGTGAGCCTATCATACCTCGGTAGACAGTCATGTCTACTTTCTACCAGACTCATCCTTATCTAAATGAATGTTAGTGCCCATCGGTGTGCTTTGAGAGTGAGCATTGTCAAAGCCAAACTTCTTGATAAGTTCTTTGGCATACTTGGCTTGACTGATGAATATTCCTTCATGGGTTTGTTTGACTTGCAGTCCAAGGAAATATGTTAGTTCACCCATCATGCTCATCTCGAACTTGCTCTGCATCAGTTTCTCAAATCTCTTGCAAAGGGATTCGTTAGTGGAACCAAAAATAATATCATCGACATAAATTTGAACAAACAATGAATGACCCTTATGCTTGGGCAACAAATAAAGTAGTATCGATTTTACCTCGAGTGAAGCCTAAGCCATCGCTAAGTAAGAACTTAGAAAGGGTTTCATACCATGCTCTTGGAGCTTGCTTTAAGCCATAGAGTGCTTTCTTCAATCGGTAGACATGATCAGGCTTCTTGGAGTCCTCAAAACCTGGTGGTGTTCAACATAGACTAGTTCTTGGAGTTCTCCATTCAGGAAGGCACTTTTCACGTCCATTTGATATAGCTTGAATTCCTTGAAGGCAGCATAGGCTAAGAAAAGTCTTATAGCTTCCAATCTTGCAACAGGAGCAAATGTCTCATCGTAGTCGATTCCTTCCTCTTGACGGTAGCCTTTAGCAACTAACCTTGCTTTGTTTCTAATGATTTTCCCAGCTTCATCCAATTTGTTCCTGTAAACCCACTTAGTACCAATAACTTGCTGAGAAGTTGGTCTTGGCACAAGTTCCCATACTTTGCATCTTTCAAACTGATTCAGTTCCTCTTGCATGGCTTCAACCCAACCAGGATCGGCAAGAGCTTCTTCAGTCTTCTTTGGTTCTATATCGGAGACCATAGCAGATGAGAAAAGGCTTTCAGCAAATGCTCTACTAAGGTTCCTAGTTAATCTGGGACCAAAGACATCACCAATCACATTTTCTAATGGATGATCACGAACAGTTCTGACTTCTCTCGGCACATCTTGTCTTACTGATTCTTGTTGTAAGGATTCTAGAGGAGGATCAAGATCAGCAGAAGGTGTAGGAGAAGAACTTTGAGTGAGAGGTGGATGAAAGCTTGGAGGAATAGGTCTTATAACAGAAATTGGTTGAGGGTTAGATCTGTCTTCAGGATGATCAGCAGAGTTTGCATCGGCAAACGGATTATGAAATTCATCAGCAGGTTCTGGTTCTGCTGATGAAGGAAAATACGGAGCATCTGCTGATTCTTCTGCTGAAATGACTGGATCAGCAGCTGGTACTTGATCTGCAGGATTAGTATTACTGGATTCACCTGTCTCATGAGCACTAGACACATTAGTACTATTTGGAGCCTTGTCAGACTCTAACAAATCAAATTCATCAAAGGTTACATGAACAGATTCAACAATTTTCAAAAGTTTCTTATTGAAAACTCGAAAGGCCTTACTGTGTTTAGCGTATCCAACAAAGATTCCTTCATCAGCTTTCTCATCAAATTTACCTCTGTGCTCTTTTCCATTGTATAGCACGTAACATTTGCAGCCGAATATCTTGAAGAATCCAATGTGGGAATTCTGCCTCTCCAGAGTTCATAAGGAGTCTTGTTAAGGAATTTGTTGATTAGAGATCTGTTCTGGGTGAAGCAGGCTGTATTGATCGCTTCAGCCCAAAAGTACTTCGGCAGCCTGGCTTCGGCAATCATGGTCTTACCAGCTTCAATGAGAGTTCTGTTCTTCTCTCAACAACACCATTTTGTTGTGGTGTACCGGCAGCTGAGAAGTTGTGGTCTATACCATGATCATCACAGTACTGAGCAATACCATTGTTCTTGAATTCAGTGCCGTTGTCTGATCTCATACTGATGATATCGCTTTCTTTCTGAGTTTGTAGTAGTCTGAATAACTTGGTGGCAACAGCATATGTGTCATCTTTGTGACTGAAAGTTTCCACCCAAGTAGTATATCTAGAGAAATCATCTACTACAACCAAGGTGTATCTACTTCCCCCGATACTTGCTGTAGATGTGGGGCCAAATAGATCCATATGTAGCAATTGGAGGCACTTAGAAGTTGACATGCAGGGCTTGCTTCGGAAGATGACTTATGTTGTTTTCCAAGCTGGCAGGCCTTGCATTTCTTTGCTTGATCAGCAGACACTTGAGGCAGACCGTTAACAAGATTTGAACCGGCAAGCTTGGATAGATATTTGAAGTTCAAGTGACTGAGTCTCTTGTGCCATAGCCATGAGTTCTCACTGATGTTCTTAGCTACAAAACAAACATTAGCAACACCAGTAATAGCACTTAAGTCTACTGCATAAATGTTACCTTTACGTTTGGCAGTGAGAAGAGTTTCATTGGAAGCAATGTCTTTCACATAGCAACTGGAAGTAGTAAATACGCATTGCATTCCTTTATCACAGAATTGTGATATTGATAGAAGGTTGTGTTTCAGACCATCCACTAGAGAGACCTTCTGTACAGTAACTGCACCTCTCTTGATGGTACCTATACCGACGATTTTTCCTCTGGCATTATCACCAAACACTACTGGGGGACCTGATGCTTCGATAGTATCGGCAAGAAGATCTGCAAATCCTGTCATATGTCTTGAGCAGCCACTATAGAATCCACAAATCCTTGCTTGCACCAGTTGAGGCCATGAAGCATTCCTGAAATAAAACGGTATGCTTATGGTCCCCCTTATTCATGGGTCCGAGGGTTAGGGTTAGTTCCTCTTTGGCAACCACATCTGGCCACCACTAGAGGATGTAACCTCAGTGGGTCCAGATAGATGCTTCAAGAGGCATTCATGAGCCTTGTGACCATAATCAAAACAATTAGAACATCTCACTTGACTGATAGGCTGTGGAGTCGGTAGAATATCATTCTGTTTAGTCGGTGCATCGGCAGAACTAGGGAATTGAGCAGGCACAAACTTAGTATGTTTAAAGGTGCCAGTGTTGCCTTTCTTTCCATTCTGTTTACCTTTGGCAGTTACCTTTTTAGGCACTTGTCCATCGGCAGCAGAGGAGGTCAGATCGGCAGCACTTGCTCTGCTGATGTATTCACACAAGAATACCGTTATCGGCAGACTCAGTATCAGCAACCTTAACATATCTTTGTTTGTGCTTATCATTCCTTTTGTTCTGGTTCTTAGGATACTTCATTGCCACAGCACTGTAAATTGGCTTAGCATCCTTATGCACTGAGTTAACAGGATTACATTCAACTTTCTCATCCTTTTTCTCGGTAGCACAAGTTTCAGTAGAGCTACTGCTGCTGGAATCAAATCCTAACCCAGATTGGTCCTTATATGACATTTGGGTCTGTAGGATAGTTTCAACAGCAACTCTAGATTTTGTGTAAGAATCAACAATCCTTGAGAGATGATTGTTTCTTTTCACAAGATCTTCGATCTGAGCTATCAATACTGCTACTTGGCATTTGAGATCCAGGTTTTCTTTCTTTAAAGAAGTAGACTCAAGCTCGTGTCTTTTGAGAACTGAAAGTTCAGACATAAGCGAGCTATTCTCGTTAGAAATTCTTTTGAAATCAGCAGCCATCACTTTATGAACGCTACTCAGCTTCTCATGATCGATAAAAAGTTCATCCATTGTCTCTATCATTTCAGCTTTGGATATTTCAGGACAAGGATCAGCCAAAATTTTAGGAGCAGAGGCAATGGGTCCAGGAGAGAAGTCAGGTAGGGAAGAGATGGGTTTTGATATGTTTTTGGCAATGCTAGATTGTTCATTGAATAATAGTTTTCTGGTCATCGGTAAGGATTTTGATTTGTTGGTGGTGAATTGAGAAGAGTTACACTGGCCATAGAGTGAGGTTCCCACTTGGTGTACTTTGTATCCATATGGGTTTTCAGCTTGACACTTATTTCTTTGAAGTGTGGTTGAGGTCTTCCAGCAGATTCTTCTTTGACTGGAGTTCTTGGTGGAGATGGATCTCGGTAGACTGGAGTCGGCAAGGATGATACATCGGCATCTTCCAAATCTAGGGCGACAAAACTTACATCGGCATCTTCATCTTCATCGGCATCTTCATCGGAATCAGTTTCACACCAAACCGGCAAGGCCTTTTCTGTGCTTTCATCGGCAACAAAGCTTCTAGACTTAGGATGTCTCTGGTTGAATGACTTCCTCATGTATTCATATTTTGGTTGAGGACATTAGAAGCAAAGTGACCAGGTTTCTGCAGTTGAAGCAGACCAGATCACCTTTGTTGTTCTTTCCATCGGTAGCACTAGTAGAGGGTTTATTGTAGCTTGCTGGTTTCTGAAATGGTGGTGTGAAGGATTTTGGTTGCTGGTAGTTTCCTTTCTGCATCCTTTGAAGTCTTTAAACCTTTTGTAGTTCCTAGCGAAGGCGGCAAATTCGTCTTCTTCCATAGGTTTTTCTGAGGTTATTTCATGGGTATTGGAACTGCAGGATGTTTGAGGTGGATCTATAGGAGGGAATTTGTTTGAAGGAAAGGATATCTGTGACTGAGCTGATAGAGACAAGTTTTTGAAATTTTTGTCGAGAACGTTAAGTTTTTGCGTTCTCTCTCATACAGAAATAGACTAGACACAAGATTCTGAATAGAAGTCTTGTTTAAGTCTCTCACTTCTCTAACAGCGGTGACCTTAGTATGATACTCATTTCCCAAAGAACTTAGAAAACGAATATTAAGAATCTTTCATAGTATAAACTTTACCTAATGAAGCACATAAATTACTTACCTCGCAAAATCTGTCGTAGGCACTCCTTAGTGATTCACCATCTTGTTTCTTGAAGGATTCAAACTCAGCAATGCAATCGTAGAGTCTGTTGTCCTTCACCTGCTCGTCACCTTCAAAGTATGCAAGGAGCTTGTTCCAGCATTCTTGAGCGTGGAGCACAAGTCAATAAGTTTGTATTGCTTGTCATCCAATCCACAGAGATAATGTGCATGCTTTTCCATCTAGGGCAGCAGAAAGTTTGTCGTCGTCGGTCCATTCCTCTCTGGTTTCTCAATCAAAGTTTCATCAATCTGAACATGGGTTTCCTGTTCAGTTTCTCGATCAGCATGTTGTGTCAGCGGAGTGGAGGGAATAGGTCTGTAGGTGGTTGAAATTTTAACGGAATGATTGGACCACCTTCTATGACCTTCATCAACCGGTCATCGATTGAGTTCATATACTTTATCATACGAGATTTCCAGACACCAAACTCGTTGACATTCAACAACGGAATGGTGGTGATGTTGAATGACTGCATGATTTTTCCTGCCATGGTATCGGCAAACAAGCTGCAAAGCTTGGAAATTTCTTTCAAAATTCCAAGCTCTGATACCAATTGTTAGGCCCAATTGGTAGGAAAATAGGCTAGAGGGGGGGGGGAATAGCCTAATTAAAACTTTTCAAAGAAACACGTTTATAAATGCAAAGTCACTTATCAGATTGCAAACTATTATCAGTAAGCGCAGCGGAGAAGATATGACTTGTTTTAACTCACACAAAATCAGTTTATAAAAAGGTTTTGAGAGCTTGGTTTAAACACAAAGTAGTTTCTAAAAGTTCAATGCAGTTTCAAGAGATTGGTCAATGGAAATGATGATGAGTCAGCAAGAACAGAATGATTTGCCGGTGATAGAGTTCCAACCGGCAAGGACAGTAGTAACAGAGGACACAGAGATTTGGAGAGGTTCACAGTGTAAATACTGCTACGTCCTCTACCAAGTTTGGTCAGAACTTGGATTTGGGTTAAGAGCACTATTAAATATCCCTAGTCTATTACAAGAGCGGCTTTGCCGGATACAAAGACTAAATTCTAGAGATAGTTTAATGAATCGTAAAGCAAATATCTGACCAAGTGTATTTGAGCGGCAAGTTCAAAAGAACTTATCTCACTCAGGTGGGTGTGTGTGTGAAAACTCAGACAACGTATTCCTTAAAATAATCTAGTTCGGGAATACTAACAGTGTTATAGAGTTTGTGCACAAGTGTATGTCCTATTAAATGATCTAATGATTATCTGGACAAGGAATGTTTGAGCTTCAATGAATGCTGCAAACAACCAATTCTCTTCAATGCACTAAAATCACCAACCTTCTTCAATGCACTGAGTCCTCTATATATAGGAGGAGTTAATGTCTTAGCTTGTTGAAGAAGGATAACATTTGAATTTCCAGCTGGGTAGGTGAGGAGCATTTAATGCAGTATCCTTGGCATTAATGGCGAAGATACGCGTGCCTTAAAAGTCTGATGGGTAAAGACCCCTTTGTCTCAACCGGTTACCTGCAAAAGCAAGTAGAGACAGAGTATAGCTAAAAGTAGCTATGTGTCAGACGGCGTGATAGAAATCATTACAGAGTAGGTAAACTACTTTATAATAAAACAGTATAGAGACAATCAGCAAGGTTGACTTTAATGAAATGATGTCACCTGACTGACAGTGCAGACTGTCTATTATATCGGCATGTTGTTGATCGGCAACTTGTGTATCAAGTTGATCGGCATGGAGTTGATCGGCAACTTTGTTAACTGATCTGCTGATTTGCTTCCTCTTGCTGGTTTGTCTTGTGAAGAGTTGAAATACACCTGTGCTGATCACAAAGGATCCTAAGGGCACCTTAAAAAGGTTCTAATAAAATTGGGGGACCCTAAGTGTAGACATGATTGGGATTAAGTAATTCTAGGACCTAGGTATCTATTTGAACAACAACAGA